>OY735217.1:12265528-12278028 GCA_963457665.1 Thysanoteuthis rhombus
GTCTCGGTTATAAAGATGAGTGTGTTTTTTTACCTCTTGAGGTGTCCTCTGCGTAGCCTTGGTCCTGATTATTGGTGTGAGATATTTTCGATTTGCCTTTTAAATTCTCTGTGAAATGCATCATCATCATCATCATCATCATCATCATCATAATCACCATGCATGTGCACACCAGTGACTGGTGGTTATTGCCAGGGACTGGGTGACAGCAAGTCCCCTCAAATCTCAAGCCCCCATCTCCTATCGTCCTCACCTATCGCGGCAGCGTCGTGGTTTGTTTTTACAGTTTCTCATCAGTTGCCCAGTGGTCATCGCTGAAGGCTGAGTGACAATAAGTCTACTCAAGTCTTCAGCCAATGTCTCTTCTCTCTTGCGCCTATCATGTCAGTGCTGCAGTTTACATTCTCGCTTTCATTTCACTTCTTCTGTTGTGTCACTATTATTATTATTATTATTATTATTATTATTATTATTATTATTATTATTATTATTATTATTATTATTATTATTATCATTATTATTATTGAGCTGTTTTTATAATAACAAACAAAAATTGTATTAAGCTTTTCCTAGATAAAGATGCAAAACAGCGAGTACAGAATAAACATCTCATAAAGGTCCGACACCCCACCCACGGAACAAACAAACCAACACCCAAGCGAGAATCACCGAAGAAACATATCGTCCAAGAAAAACGATTTTCGAGCAATGAACATAAATCATTGTCAGAGTCGGTGATCGACTGCTTATAAATGCAATGTTTGTTGTATCGAAACAAAGGCGAATAGAGAGACGATGGAATGAAGGGAGAAATAAATGAATAGAGGCAGACGAGAAGTGAGACACAATAAAGATGGAGGAAGAGGGAAGTCTGATAGTTATATTCTCTTGATTTATCTGTTATTATATGAAGCATTGTCAACCATTAATGTTTTACTAATATTTCTTTTGTCTTAATCTTAGCTGCTATTTATCACAACCATTCAGACCGGCAGTCTACGGCAGTGAGTGAACAGAACAAGATCGGCAGGCGAGTTTCAAAATAATTACTTACTATTAATGATTTCTGGCAAGTATCTTTTTTTTGTTGTTGTCATATTGATGTTAGTAGCTTCACATCACATTTATTCTTACGGTTGTTAATAAACAGCGATAAAGCAGCTGTTACGGATAACTTGGCTTCCCTGGGTGAAAGGGATGTAAGTTTAAGTCTAAAAGACATGTATTGAAGATAGATAGAAAGGAGAAAAGTTACAGAAAGAAAGAATATATTTCTTTGAGAAGTATGTAAAGGGAGAAGGAAGATAAAAAAGATAGAGTAGGTAGAGAGATGGTAAGGAATTGAAAATAAAGCCGTATGCATGCTATAGTGAGAAAATCTCATGAAACATGGTGAAAGGTGTATTCAAGCTGGAAAGTGTACGAAAGGAAAGGAACACGAGGAGAGAAGAAAAAGTAAAAAGAGAAAATTGAAGGGAAAAAGAGAGAAAAAAAGAAACAAGGGAGAAAGTGTAACAAACGATATAATGAAAGAGGAAAAGAGAAAGAAAGTCAGACAAAAAGGAAGAATGAGTGTTAAAGAAAAAAAAAGTATGAAGGGGGATTGATTGAAGTGTATTCCAATAAGAAAGCGTGAGAGTGGAAGAAATGAATGAAAGACAAAGGAAAGACTGAATGAGTGTGAAAGATGGAAGTAATGAAAGGCAGAGGAAAGAGAATTCAAATCGGAACGTGTATAGCAGGACAAAAGAGAAAGGAAGAATAAAATACAGTAAGTGTAACGGAAGAAAGAAGAAAAAGTGAAGGAAAAAAGATGTAGAGAGAAGGGGAAAAAATATGTGAGCGACAAAAGTGATAAAAGATAGACAGAAAGAAAGAAAGAAAGAAAGAAAGAAAGAAAAAAAGGGAAAGGGAAAGAAACATAATGGACAGCTGAAGAAGGAGTATTCAATGAAGAGATTCGGGATTATACTCTGGAACATGGGAGAGAAAGAAAGAAAGAAAAACATGAACAGTAACAGGAAATTTACAGGGAGAGACAAGAAGAAAGAAGGAAAGTTGAGAAAGAAAGAATAAGAAAAAAAGAAGAAAAGGAAGAAAGAAAGAAAGAAAGAAAGAAAGAAAGAAAGAAAGAAAGAAAGAAAGAAATAGAGAAAGGGAGACAGCGAATAACGGAAGAAGTTCAGGAAGAAGAAAGAAGAAAGAAACGAGATTAAGAAAGAAACGACAAGATAAAGAAAGAAAGAAAAGAAAGAGTGGGAAAAGAAAGACAGAGAGGGCGAAAGAAAGAGAGAAAACGAGCGATTTATTTCTTTTTTAGAATTGAACAGAAAAATCGAAAAAAAAAAACAGTAGAAAATCAGAACAGATTAAGCTAGAGACGAAATTAACGGCAAGTTAAAAAGCCACAAATCAAGAAACTAGAAACGGAAAGACAAGATGGCAAAATAATTATAAAAGCAGGAATGAGAAGGAAAAGAGAATGAAGACAAACGAAACGAAAACAATGAAACCGTGATTATAAAAATCAGGAACTAACAAAAACGAAATAAACATGAAGTATTGAAAAGAAAGAAAAAAAAAGGCCGACCAAACCCGGATATAAAGAGAGGAAGGCTTCTATTAAAAAGCATTTCCCATCACAGAATCAAATCAAGCTGTCTCGTGTCAAACAAAATGAAATCGTTTATCGCATATTTGTTTTATTGTTTATTCGTTTTTTGTTTATTCATTTTCCTTTTTCATCCAACAATACATAAATTTTCTCATGGAAATTTATCTTTGTCTGAAAAGCCAGCCAGACAGGACCTCCCACCACAGCAAAACCCCTAAGACATGATCTCTAAGATATCATCTGCGTTATTTATGATCGGAATTCTCTCGACAAGAACCTCAAAGCTATGTACAGTACGGTTGAAATCATTGTGCACTTTTTTAAAATTAACTTATTTCATACTTAAACCCTATTCAACCTATCCAGATGTAAACAATAATTATTTCTTATGTATTTATGTCTTTCCATTCATTCTAGTCTTCTGTTCAAGGAAAATTTAATTTTCGACTTTATGTGACTTCAGGTTGACCTCAAGCAAATTTGGCCTCACCCTACCCTGGGTAGTGTCTGATCTAAATCAAACTAGCACCCTCTATCTCCTACTGGCTGTCGATTTAACCCAGTTGATAGTCATCATCATCAGTCTTTTAGCGTCCGTCGTTGGACATAGACCTTCCCCAGGATTTGCCACACTTCTCTATCATGGGCGTCACGGAGCCAGTACTTCCTGAACTTGTCTAGCTCGTCTCTCCATCTAACATTTTGGCGACCTCGGCTGCACATGTGGTCTCGGGGAATCCATGTTGTGAGTCGTGATGTCATGATTTGCACACCAGTTGATAGTAATAGGTTTTAATTCAAACATGTCACTTTTGTGCTAGTCCAGTATTGTCATCACAGGATTTGGTAATCACATAAACCCATGGAAAAGTGTCCAAACGGAACTTTATCTAGAATATGATTTCTTGAACTGTGATCAAATTACAAAAATGGGTTCATCAAGGAGAAATCTTTACAACATTAAGAAGGATCTGAAAAATGGTGGAAAATTGTCTCTTCAGTGCGTTGGAAAGTGTGGATGAAAGCATGTTTAAATTCAAAGAGGACAGAATAATGACTGCATTTTGCTGGCGACGATGAACGGATTCGTATACAACTGCTGCTCCGAGGGAAATCATCTCAACAGACAACACACTGTCTTTTGAACTGGTTTGTCGTACTAGCCGAAAAGAATAGAAAACTCCAGACTTTATTAATCGCACTTATTCGGAAACCGGTAACCGGGAACGTTACTTCTTTTTATTAGGTATAAAGAAGTGAGATTTTTTATTTTATTTACGATATTAACTTTATTAAATAGCATATTTACCGTCTTGTTCCCAAATCTCCTGCTGTCTGCTGTCGTGACTCCATCTTACCAGAACTTTTTTAAGAATTGCCCTTGAAGACATTTGCTGCTTTTTAGGAAATTGACTCTTTTTATTGGAAACTTTCTGTATCACCTGGTACATCTAGTAGATCTAATTGCAATTTCTGGCAAATATGATGGATAAGTGAAAATACCTGTATGAGCTGTAACACGGTTGCCTGGTCACCATAGAGACTTGCGTGCTGGCGATATCTTGATGGAATAATACGTCATCCCCTGGTATCTAATTCCAGACGAAAGTTTTTGATTGTTTGTTGACTAACTGCGAGCAGTACTTGTTCGTATCAATCGTTTGACCTTACGGGCGGAACTCATAGTTGTAGATTCAGCAATGTTGACCATTCCCGTTTCAGAGTGGCAATCGCTCCAGCTGTAGAGTATCAAGTGCTGATGTCATTTTTTAATTCAAAGAAGCAGACAACAACGATAACCCTAATTTCAAACCTAAAACCAACCCTGAAATTACTAACCCTATCCCTAAAAATACCAAACCAAAAAATACTAAACCTAAAAACACTCATCCCTGAAAAACACCAGCCTGCAACTGAAGCAGTGACAATTTTGAAACGGGAAACTTGACAATAGCCATGGACTCTCTTCTCATCTGACCATATACATAGCATCAGATTCTTTGGGTAAAGACCTGCGTTCATTACCGTTTTTGATATTTCATTATGTTCAAGTAGCATACTAAGTTAAATCAACAATATTTTAAGAAATGTTCGAAACGGACGAATGTTTAGAGAGCTAGTCTTGTACATAATAGCTGCCTGAGTGAATTCGATCCTAACTGGATGCTTAACATTCAAGATTCCTAAATACTTACTGGGATGATTAATCGTGGGGCAGTGCTTTATAACTTTATAGATAAACATTTCTATAGTCAGTTGGAAACTCAATGGTTGCTCGACATACGTGACCCCGTACTATGCTAAGTTAAGCAGAGCAAATATTTGTACTGTTGTGAGTTCTCATTGGGTGTAATACACTTGTGACATTTTACCGTACTACTCTGAGAAAATATTATTTCTATAACGAGTTCAAACCTCGCTATGTTGACCTCTCTTGTGTCCTAGTATTGTCCTACCGTAATTCTAGTGAGTAGCATTATACATCAATTCAATTTACTGTGGAAAATTATTTGAAGTAGAGGTGAGAAGTGACGCTGCGACCGCATTTAATATTACTCTTCTCCAATGGGACACGTAGGGAATTAGTATTTCAACAATAATTTTTAAGTTGATGATAATTAGGAGTATAATTAAGCAAAGACATTTTTCTCGAAATCAATTAAAAATATACTCATATCTGAATTTGCAGACAGTTCTTCCACCGCGTTTAACTAATTAACGCTGGAGTCGCCAAATTAGGTGTAATTTCTTTATTTTCGATTCTGGAAGTCCCTTTCAAATACGAAAAAGTGAAAAAAATAATTTCAGTTGGCCACACTGAACTTGAAAACACGTGAAGTAAAATGAAGAATCTAAATATTGTCAATCCCTAGACTCGGGAATTCGAATAAAAAAACCCAAAAGAAAAATAAAACACCTCTGTATAGTCTAATATTGTTTGTATCAGCAGACTTACAAGTCTATCGAATCCTAATGTTTAAATAGAACAATTCTTCAGTCTACGTTTTAACGAGTATTTGGCTACTCGAACTGTGCGTGGCTTTTATGAATAGTGTGGCAACAGCAGAAATTAGAAGTTTGATTGGATTATTTTTGAAAAATGAAATTAGAACAGATTAAACATGATCAAATACATTTTAATTGAAACGAATTGCGGTCAATAATAGCATTGTAAAAATTGAAAAGAAATCGTAAACACCTATCCTACAGAAATAGCTGCCTCTGCATTCTTCTGACGTTATCTATCGAGATAGATAAATCGATGTATAGTAATTGTACTCATTTCTTCTTTCTCGGAATTAATTTTGACTCCAAGTTTTTATTGGTGAAATCAACTTTGGTCGTACATGCTCACACAAGGCATGAAATACAAAACAATGATTGGAACTAGCATTTTGTTATATTTATGACGGTAAAAGTATCTTACAATATATATTCCAGCAGAATAAGTGGGTCAAGTAATGATAAGTAGCTATCTTTCCGTTTATGTTAGTGGTCTCTAGTTTGTTCAATTAGGTGGTGCTAATCTTTACTTAATTCAGTTGGTTAGTATTAATCTTTATCTGGCTAGGTTAGGCTACAAAATCAGACAAAGATATCCTAGGTATACTGACCTCTGGCACTGGTGAGAAATACATAACCATTTTAACCACGAAGCAAGCCATTGGTATCTGGTTACCAATCAGTTACAGGATCATCTTCTAAGATTTTCTGATTTTAAAGATCATCAGTTGTAATATACATAAATAGTTGCAGACAACTGTATTATTGTATAGGTTAGTGCCTGTGGCAGCCGATAGCAGTACTATTCTGTGAGTCTTAGCAGGCATACTTTCCTGATTTTCCTTTAGAAAAACAGTATATCTGTATAGTTAGCTCGATATCTACCAAATATGGAATATCATTACCCTCATATAGTGTAATCCATAAGCCAGCATTAGAATACCCGGAAAAAGTGTGGCACAGCCCATAGCTGGCTTGCATCTTCCAGGAGAAGGACACTCCTGTCAAACCTACGACCTAAAGGTTTTCCTCCAATTTGCGAGACTTGGTGGACTTAAAGACGCAAACCCTTCGTCTAAAGGCTGAGATACACTTTCACTCCAGCGCTCAGTCTTGACAGTTCATTCCGTACGCAGACCTCGCTGTCTATAGAAAAACTTTTCATTAAATCTTTTCTCGCGGAGCAAAGCAATTATATATATATATATATATATATATATATATATATATATATATATATATATATATTAAGAGAGAGACAGGGGAGAGGGAGTTTATAAACCTTTATAGCATTGAGTATTCAATACGTAAAGAAGATTTTGGTTACATATATCAGAAAAATATCATTGAAATTTACGTCATTTCTGTGGGGCTTTTTTCTAAATGTTCCACATACTTTATTATGATATAGTATTATGTGCATTTTCTTCTCTGATTGGGATCATCTGTTGTTTACTGTGGTACTATCTCTGAGGTTTAAAACAAAACAGTTATATTAACATGGTATTCCAGCAATGTTGATCAAACATACACTAACTTCAGCTGTAATTTTAATAAATAGTTTATATCATATTACATGTAGTTTATCATTTCATATAGGGTAGTATCATAATGTAATATATATGGATATTATCAAACACAACAAATAATCTTTTCAAAGACAAGATCTATTTACGTAGTTTACCTCTAAACGTTTGACGGTGAGGGATCAATGAGTATAACAACAGACTTGACACGTTTTCGTGTCACTTCTATTGAGTGTTCACCCCTGCGAAGATTAAATCCGTATAGCACTGAACAATTTCTCCAATCATCCTCCATCATTAAGGGAGATTAAGTCATTAATAAAATGGGTACAATATAAAATTACACGAGTTCACTTTATATCAGTTCTAATTGAGGATGACAATATATATTCATGTCTATGTAAATACAAATTTGCCCAGTAGGGCGCATAATCGATCCTCATAGGGATACCTATAATCTGATAATTAATCTCATTATAGTAGTAAGAGTCTGCATTGAAAGGTTGTTAACCGTTACTATACTGATTGTGAAGCTAGGAATGTCATGAAATAGCCGAGATATCAAGGGATTACACAAAACCTCCTAATATTGATATTTTCACAACCTCACTGTAGTATATATGTATGTATGTATATATAAATATATATATATATATATATATATATATATATATATATATGTATGTATGTATATATAATATATATATATATATATATATATATATATATATATATATATATAGTCCATAATCATATATGAGCATCAAATTGGAAGAATAAAATGCTACTTCCGTCTCTTCATCCATCGTTTTCATCTACGTATGCTAAGTACTGTTCCATGGTGAAACAATCAACAAGAAACAAAATCACTACGTATGGCTTGCGATTGAAGCTCAATAATTGCATTTCCAAAGCAATTGCTTCGGCGATAATTGTGAGTTTTGAATAATCTTTCTCGGAAAAAAGCAGAATTCTGCTCGTGCATATCGGTGCTACATAATCTTCAGGCAAGGTATTATTCAACCTGATTTAAGTATCCTTCTGGGTACCCTTTACTACCTGTCATGATACGGGTTATAAATAACCTCCTAAAAACATTTGAATATTTTTTTTTGCTGAATTCTCATAATGGAACGTAATACTTTATACTTTATTGAGAAAATAGTATGACAGTTTTCTTGAACTCTTGTCATTCTCGATAAAATTTGATGTGTATCAAAATTTGGTTGATTCAATGAACGGTTTCTTTGTTTCTTAAGTTCGAATTATGAATGACAAATTATAAAACCATGGGGCATTTTTATTTTGCTTGTTGAAATAGGGTTTGTCAGATTACAGGCATTTACCACGTTCAGCATTGTCTGGCGCGAATTAACAATTGTGAAACACCAAATAAGGATTGAACTCACTCTGGTTTGATAGATTTTTTGGTAAACATAACTCCACAGCGCAGCTCTCTTTCACAGTAAGCTAAGCTTTGGGAAAAAGACTTTTTAGAGAAGACTTAAGCCTGAGTCACGTACACTTCCTTACGAAGGATGAATACAGGCTGGTTATCAAAAGAGAACATCTACTCTCAATTCAGAGGAGTTAATGACAACGGAAGTAAAGAAACGAAAGTAAGAGATTCTTGATTTCATTCTACAAAACACTAATATATACTTTTTATCTGATGTGCGGATCGAACTCAATACAGTAGCAAACCGTGCTAAGCCCTTGTTTACCATTGAGATATTTCAAGCGTCGAAATGTGCGTATAACGCTGGAGGTATGAATTCTGGCGTCACACTATGCCACAAGAATGAAGTACTTAGTGAGAACCAAAAACACTTTCCTGTAATAATAATCTATGAGACTCTCTCGTTAAACATTATTCGAAAGCGAGGCATGGATTAAGTGAATATTTTATTAACTGGTACTTGTTTTGCTAATTGATTCATGGATGATCCATGAGTACGAGATGGATATGGGTATTATTCATCCGTGTTAAGTGGTGAAGAGGTTCATTTGTACTTCTGGACAAGGTTTCATATCAACCCAACATGTTTCGATCCAGAAAATTGATATCAAGCAGTTTTAATTGTGATAGTTGTAGCAGGGGGGGATGATGAGGAAATGGAGCGTAAGGAAGATGTGGATGGTTTTCCAAGATGGTTTGGACCAAGTTCCACATCAATCCAAGATGATACAACTGGGAAAAATTATTTTCACAACATTACGGACTGATAGACAGGGAAATGTCTTATAGATATCCATGGACACATTTAACTATAATGAAAACGAGATAAAATTGAATGAAAGACCAATAATGAAAAAAATCCATAGTGAGGGGAATCCACTGAGAAAACAATTCATTACACTAGCAAGATGGTGCACTGGAGAAATTTGCTAAACCCTGCATTACAGCAGTAGTACTGTGAACGAGTTCATGACACCTGACTTATGGATCCAGTCAGTAATATGTTTAATTGGAACTGTCTTTTATTTGTTGAATCATGAGGGTGACATGCGTATGAGGGGATATCGTTAAAGATTGTCATCTCTAACAGATCATTTTTTTTTTCAAAAACGGTAAAAATTTGTATTCGTACTTATTGGCCAAAATGAGGGAAACTAATATTCTAGTTCTGATAGAAATGGACCATTGTACGATTTTTGATACTCGAGGATTCTGATAGATATTCCTTTAAGAGGGAAATAACTAAAAGAGAAAATGTATCCTTGAATTTTCTGGTTAACAATCAATTTTAACACCAAAAATACTCCAATGTTACAATAATGTAATGCCAGATATATGGATTTAATCACCCTAAGAACAAATGAAAAAATGTGTGTGTGTGTGTGTGTGTGCATCATGAATACTCGAAGATATGTTGGTCAGCACGTAAGGCGTTCCATGTTGTTTCGAGTTTCAGTGGTTCTCAAGAAATCTTGTGATATATATATATATATAACACAGAAGATATGAGACATCTGAATTAGCAACATTGAATTATGTAATTTTAGATATGAAGTATCTCAATTAGCAGCAGTTGAGTAAAACAAAATACTTCGAAACCGTAGTTTTGTACGATCGACACAAATTTTAATGACAATCATGGTTAGTTGCTCCACACACCATTGAATACGGTCCCTTCCCAAAATGCACCTTTGCAATGCATGTTGTCATTGTGGATCTAATCAAGTGAGATGAGCTTTTTTTTCTTCGTGACCAAACCATGGGGGAATTAAATGTACTCTTATAGGAAGTGGACTTTTTTTTATTGATGAATGAAAAAGAACGGTTGAATTACACCGAAATAGAATGATCTCAGAGGATTAAGACAGAAAGAATAAAATTGAAAACAGATGTATCAAAATTTAGAAAAAAAATATAAAACTATTACAAATTCGATGGATCAAGTATGCATCATCATCAGTGTTTTATTGTCCATCGTTTGATAGAGGCCTTCCCTGGGATTCGCTAAATTTTACTATAATAGGCGTCGTGGAGCCAATACTTTCTGAACTTGTCTAGTTTGTCTTTCCATCTTGTATTTTGCTGGCCTCGGTTACGTATTTGATCTTGGGGATCCATGTTGTAAATTATGATTTACATAGGTCGTTAGCCATTCTAACAACATGACCAGCCGATTGCCATTTTTTTTTTTACCGATTCTATGACTTTTTCTCCAGATAGATTGTGCAGTTTTGTGATCTCTTCATATGAGGTTGAGCATGATTTTTTCATGTACACGTTGCACGAAATTAAGTTTGAGAGTAAGTCTCATGGATAGGTTCTATGTTTCAGCAACATGATAGTTGAATATCAAAATAAATTAGTTCTCTAATGCATTTATACAAAAGTATTTAGAGTTGCGTCTCCGGCAGAGTTTTTAATACTGCTATCACAAGAAAAAATCTATCAAACTTTTTTCATAAATCGAAGACGACAATTGTGTGGCTTCGTTTTGACAATACGTGGAATTCAGCTCAAAGATATTCGAAGGACCAAGTCTACAGTCATTTGAGTTATCAAGCGAGATAGGCAGGGCTGTTGTCTGTGTTGTTTGTTTGTTTTTGTTTTATTTTATATTTTCTTTTTTCACTCGTTCCTTGCATTAAACAAAGTCTGAAAGAAAATCGTCCTTCCGACGTTAACGACAAGTTATTTACATATGGCGTTCGAACTGGCTTTGGGAATTAATGGTGTCAGTAGAGGAAGCAGCTGTCAGATTCGACATTACGTTGTCAAACATCTTCAATGACACGAATAGCTTTTTGCTTTTACTAGACACCGTCAACGAGAATTATCACTAAAACTGTCAACGAATATTTCTTCAGCTTTCAAGCTGGGCTGGTTGGTTGGTTGTCCAGCAATGTAAGTATGTACGTATTTATGCATGAATCACATGTACAGGCCGCACCTATGGAGCTAGAGGCCTGAAAATTTTAACAATCTTCAATGTAAGTTTATGCTAAACTGATCCTCTAATGTATGTTAGGTAGTATTCACGTTTGTTTGTTTTTATTGATCATCCCCAACAAGCTGCCAAAAAACAATGATCACGTGGCAGTTTCTTTTGAGTGACTTACTGATATCTGATTTGTTTACTTTTTTATGATGAAAGGATAGGTTTCTCTTTCTCAACACTTTCAATGCCAAAGATCATCGATTAACGTGTTCGCTACTTTAACTTTCAAGCGCAAAAAAACATCGGTCTCGGCTGAAGGTGTTATTTCAGAATCACCTTTGTCTTGGTTGCTTCTTATATACCTAATCTACAGGTTGTCATAAAAGTACCACCCGATCTTCCTGTTCTAAAGGAAATAACAAGATGCTGACCAGGCTCAAACGAGAACACACACACACATGCATGCACATATTTATTTGATAAATAGATTTTATCTGACACAATGTTGAAAATTCGGTAGACAGTGAGAAAAACAAAGACTGGGTGAATAAGTATTTATTTACAGGGTTGCATGGACATACTGCTATATGCTTGCATTTATCTGTTATAGGCTTACTGATATATCCATATGATCTCACTGGCATGTGCTTCATGGTTAGACGTATATGCATTTACATACATATATCCAAAAAATGGGCATATTTGGTTCGCCAGATTGAATTATAATTTGCGTTATATACACAGACACACAGACACACACATATATATATTTACATATATATATATATATATATATATATATATATATATATATATATATATATAGAGAGAGAGAGAGAGAGAGAGAGAGAGAGAGAGTGCCTTATTAGGAATGATTTCCTGTCGTTACTCAGATAATATATCACTCAATTTAAACAGCGTAAATAGATTAAATAATTAAAGAAAATGGGTCTGCTGTAGGAA
>OY735217.1:12283028-12338028 GCA_963457665.1 Thysanoteuthis rhombus
CTCTTGCCTATCACGCAAGTGCCGTGGTTCACATCTCTGCAACTATTTTCCTTAGTCAGTTAGGCCACTGCTGACATCCAGTGTCGTTGACCTCATTATTATTATTATTATTATTATTATTATTATTATTATTATTATTATTATTATTATTATTATTATTATTATTATTATTACTACTACTGCTACTACTACTACTAAAAACACAATTTTCAACAGGGAGGGGGAGATTATTTATTACGCTTTAGCTTTATGTTTAATCTTACAAATTCCAGTACTGGCAAGACATCGGAATACAGAATCATTTGTTTCAACAAGCCTTCAAATATCGTAATTTCACTCATTCTCTTGCTCTCTCTCTCTCCCTCTCTCATTCGCTCAAACACTCACACACACAACTTTCTGGGTCAGGGTGTGCAGGAAAGAAGTCAAAAAATATTAATTACAGCAAATTCAAGAAGACGCTACTATCTGCCTCCACACATGTATGTACTTTCATATTCTTCCTTGCAGGGATCAACCAGGAATAAATAAATGCTGGTTTGAATATCTGTGTACATAATGGTCGTCATGGAAGACATCTTTGGTCTTTCCTCAAGATTTATCAATTCGCTAATATTAGAACGAAGCTCGAGAAATATCTTTTTCTTCAATATTTGTTCGCGCTTCGCCACTTTCCGTAGGCAAAATATATATTTATCGACTCAAGACACATTTTATTTACTTCTGCATTTATTCTCCAGAAACATTTCATTCCTTCCCTCTTTCCTCTCCGTTTTTTTCTTTTAACATCTCTCGTTTAATTCATAGGCTTTTAGTTTTTACCGTTTTCTTTTATGCAATATTTATTTCCGACTGCTTTTCTTCCAAATTCTTTTCTCTAATCCTTTCAACCATTTACTCATTCTGGGCTGCCCAGTGTAAGAGATAGCTGTGCATATCCCACTAGCGTCACTGGCAGTTGTTCGAGTGCAAGTAACAAGGCCAGGCTTTTGAAAGCCAATTTTCAAAGCAAGGAGGCCTTTTTCTGCTTGGAATTTAGACTAAATTATTTTTTCATTTAATCTTTGTGACTACCGTTGGACGATGGTTAAGAAGATCGTCTTGCAGGACGGATTGCAAGTTTTGTGAATTTCATTTTTTTCACTGAGTTAGCCAAAATTTGTAGCCCTGTGCAAGACTAAGCTTTGTACAAATTTAAAAAAAACTGCCTAATCGTCAGCGTGGGTGTCTCCAGTTTTCAAGCTAGTCTAGTTGGCTGGCTGGCCATGTATGTTCGTTCACAGGCCACATTAATAGACCTAAATAGTTGTAAAGTTTAACATGTACTCATTTTATCTTTTTTTCCAAACATCCCCAATCGGTTTCTGAGGGGATTCAATTTGAAATAGTAGGTTCATGCAAAATTGGTCCCTTCACGCTTGTTTTATTCATTATTATCTTTTTTTGATTTTAAATCCGGTCATTTTCGGTTAGCACTGCCTAATAAATCAAATAATTCATGGCTTGATTACACCCTCTCCATTTTTGATTGATCACCACGAACATGATATACTACCAAAAACGTCTTGGTCTCGTAACGGTTTCTATTGAGCGACCAACCAAACCTCTTCGTTTCTTCCCTTGAAATCAGTGTTTCATAGAGTTCACTCTAGAATGCAGTCAGTGATGTTGGTACCGTTGATGTCACCCGGGGTGGTATCATAGGGTGTCGCCCGCCAATGATGCCAACTCAAACATTTTTGTTTTGCACTAGATCGACCTCAAAAATTGCAAAAACTCGCTACGACACTTTTAGCTTTTTTATTGCCATTTTGATTTGTTGAAAATGTTCAGATTTGTCTGAGATGGCCAGAAAATTGCTGAAAGTTGGCTAAAACCGCTGACAAGTAGCGATAAATGTAGTGATAAATGTTGAATTTTCGCGCTGCCAAAACATTGTGATATGATCCCTCTGGGGCGAGTTGCATCCACTTTATTGGTGCACCAGTGAATAGAATAACTCAATCATTAGTTGCTTGAATGAGTTTGATTTGTGGGTATTCAACTGATCCCATACCTCATTACATTTATTGGAATTGAGGCCCCCATATCCCCGACCAAACAATGTTGAACATTGATATTGCTTGGCATAATATTAATAGCAAGAAAGAATCATTCGCGTACCTGCCTGCATATTTTTCCATTAGTTACTGTGATAGACCAGATAGGAAACTTTCCCCACGGAATCTGGTATATATACAAGGCTTCAAAGAGCACTGGGCTCATGCCTTTTCTATGTCCGTTAGGTAGGTTTGATTTGAACTTGGTTCACTGAACCCGATTTCATTGTTTCTTTCACTTCAAATTCTCCGTCTTTCTTTCATTCTTTCTTTTTCATCTCTTTACTCCTTCTTTCTAGTTCCATCATTTTTTCTAGATTCTTCACTTCCATTCTCTTTTTATTCCGATTGGATTCTTCATGAAAATATTCTTTCCCTTTTAATCTTTTTTCTTCATACCTTACTTCCGTAGTAATGTTTTTTTAGACAGCTATATACCTAAATATATTTTATTTGCTAGAATATAATGTATTGCTTCCTCAAACAAAGGGAAAATGTGATAGAAAATGAGATTCTTTATTTCCTGAGGGTGTGATTTTGAGAGATGAGCGAAATGTCCAACGAGACATAAAAAAAAATTGGGTAAGTTGTCAAATGAACGGATTGTTTTTCCATCCAAATTTCCCAAAATGTGTGGTCGAACATCATATAAATCACACACACACACACACACACACACATATATATATATATATATATATATATATATAATGAAGTAAGAATTTGCTACATATACACATTTATCTTTCTGCCCTGCTTGGGCTCCTAAGCCCAAACAGGATAGGAACATAAACATGTTTGTGCCACAAACCTTTACTTAATCATATTCTAAGCTCTACTCTAAATCAATAATGTTTTATGTTGAATGTATCAAACCCTTTATGGAATAAACCTATCACACTACAGATATTGTATTTTATTATATTGAATCATAATGTATTCCTGATAAGTAATCGATATATATATATATGTGTGTGTGTTCTAATGAAAGTGACAGTTTGAAGATAAACAGAAAAAACATTCGAAAAAGTATGTATTACATCTCAAAATCTCTTATAATTCCTTATGTATGTTCTGATGCATTTCAATGGGTGCAAACCATCTTCATCAGAAAGAAAATTGGTAGTCGTTCACTGTTAGGTGATGTGAAACACTCATAACCACAACTTCAACTTTAATCGGTCCAATTTCATCGAAATTATGCAAGACTCCTCGACGCGCAAGATGTATTGAAGCAGTCCTTATATCCCAATGCAATATAATAACACAAAGGTTCAATCATTTCCAGATTGCAAACCCTTCACATGTATTTGGAAACGGAATCACATAGCTACAATACATTACAACGCTAATGTACAGAGAATTGATTAAAAGCCAATAGTCAATTCGAGAAATGGTACAAGCCCGCATATACCACCAATTTAAGTAAAGAAAAGGTTAGTCTCACACATCATAAACCAAAAAGATTAAATGAAAAACAACACCTTACTTCCTCCCTGCTCAACATACACCAACACCAATCCGTTAAATGCTAGACAACACATATTTATTCTATATAAGAATCAAAAGAAAAACCCACTTTTCCTGTGAACTAAGCATTTTACTCTTGACCTTCTTCTCTCACTGCTCTTCTTATTTCAGACAAGCAAAACATCCACAGAGACAGGAAACGAACACCCTCTGACCCTGCCCCTCACAGACCCTTCTTATTTCAAACGAAATCTCACTCTCACCTACACATATAATAACACCTCACCTCCTGCATCTACTAAACAATCAACCAACATAGAAATATCATCATTTTTTTCCCTTGATCGCAAACATGTAAACAAAAAGTTTTCTGTAAACCGCTGCAATGTTTCTTTCCCTGACGAAGATTGCTGAAACATGTCCACTGAATAATGAAAAACATACGATATAACGCTCACTTTCTTCAGTTCTTTCCCTTTACTTTCCAATTGTTACGTTCATTACCATTCCGTCGGATCACTTCACATTCACTTTACAAATGTATACTTAGAGAGAGAGAGGGGGAGCGAGAGAGAGGGGGAGCGAGAGAGAGGGGGAGAGCGAGAGAGAGAGAGCGAGAGAGAGAGTGATTTGTCGTAGTGTGTGTATAATCATTTGTCCTTACGAATCGTCATCTAAAGCTGTCAATAGAAGTTTCTTCAGTTTTCAAGTTGCTCTGGCTTGCTGGCTACGTATGGAGCTAGAGCACTGAAAAATATAAGCAAAGAATCACACTAGGATGGCAAGCCTTTGGCAGAGCAAGCTCAACCTTAAAAAATAAGAAGATACCATTGATCTTAGAAAGAAGGGTGTATAACCAATGTATCCATATGGGGCTGAAACATGGAACCTTACCAAGAGACAGATCTGCAAATTGAGAACTATGCAACGTGCACACGAGAGAATTTTGCTGGGCCACGCATGGAGAGACCATATGACTTCACAGTACATTCCAGAAAAGACAAGTGTCAGGGACATCATAGAATCAATTTAAAATCTCAAATGGCAGTGGGCTGGCCATGTTGCAAGAATGGCGGACAGCCGATAGACATTGCGACTCATGACATGGGTACCTTGGTATCAGATGCACAACCAAAGCTGGCAGAACATTTGATGGAGAGGCGAGCCAGACAAATTCAGAAATGACTAGCCCCGCGACGCCAATGATCGAGAGGTGTGGCGAATCTTTGGGAAAGTCTATATCCAACGACGAACGTTAAAAAACTGATGATGATGATGATGATGATGATGATGATGATGATGATGATGATGATGATGATGATTTCCCAGGGGAAAAAAGAACGTGTTCCCGCTTGTTTTTGTTGTTTTTTTAACTAAAACTATTTTTGTAGGTGTTCTGTACCCAAGAAAAAAGCAAGGGAATCAACTCATTCATTGATCACCTTTTTTCAAATTTTTCTAACTGGTTGCCAACGACATTGCATGCAACAAAAAGACGTTGGATATGTGACTGTTTCTATTGTGAGACTAACCAGACTTATGTGTGCGTATGAGTCTTACTATGTTTTCATTTGTTATTATATTCATATTCATAGATACATATCACTGCAATTTTTTACTATTCATTCATTTTGAAATGCTTTCGTATTTTCTGACATCTTACATATCACCCGTTTCTATTCTATTAGTCCCTCTATCTCGTTCATTCTTTCTCCCTCTATTTTATTCACCCCCCTCTCTCTCTCTCTCTCTCTCTCTCTCTCTCTCTCTCTCTCTCTCTCTCTCTCTCTCTCTCTCTCTCTCTCTCTTATCAGTTTTTTTCCAGGCATTGAATTACCATTTCTTGGCGCGCGCTAACTTTGGCCGATTTTCTCTGGGCGAAAAATGATATTTCTTTTCTTTTTTTTTTTTTTCATCAATCCGAATAACAAATATAGAGGCACGAGGATTACTCTCGCGAACACCTTAATGTCTCGCCTGGGGCTGGAGACATTACGATGAAATGTATTGGACATGATGCAAATGGGAACTTTGGATATACGCACACCAACCCAAAGTAAAACACACACACATACACGCGGAAGGGAGCCCACACACACACACACACACGCATGCACGCACACACATACACACACACTCACACACAAACATAAGGATACGCACAAAAATATAGGCCAGTGTATGAAACCAGCCTAGCAAGAAATATTGATAATTTGGTCTCTTCGTTGTATATTCAATAAACCCGGCTGTTTTGCTTTTACATTTTTCATGTTTCAAAAGAAAGCGTCGTAACTGTCTTTTGGTTGTGCTAGACCATGTGTTTTGGCCGGGGATGTCATATGGAGATGCAGACGACTATTATTATCCCGACATTCTCAGCCTCACAGGCTAAAGAGTTCTAAATGTCTTTTTCGCTGTGTCAGGTCACGTGTGTGCGTATTAAAATGTTACGAGATTGTTTATTGGATATATCTTTTAGTGGAGATGCACCAGGTGTGTTGTCATCGAGAAAGTGTCAGACTAATAAGATCTAACATACGACCGATGAGAGGACCGTGTATATTTGGACGACAAACAACCTTAAGAAGGGAAAAATACGATGTAAGCTTCGTCCGGACCCGAAAAGAACAATGTAATTATTTCCCCACGTACACAGACATACATTCAAGGAAACAGGACGATCTATCACACCGTAAATCTCTTCTGCCCTACCATTGAACGAAAAACAACTTTCATGATGAAAGGGATGATGGAAGAAATAGAGACTAATGATGAATAAGTTTGATTATTGCAAGAATGGATTACGAAAAAACATAGATTGGTCAAACAAAAATAATTGAGGAGACTGGTTGCTGCACAGTCAAACCCCACTCCAAATTCTATTCCGTCTGAAAATGACTGCTGCAACTTTTGTTTTGCACATCTAATAGATTAGAAATGAAAAAAAATATGCATTTTTATCGAAAAAAAATTACATATTCATTCATTGAAATCAAATAAACCCCAGCCTCTCTGTATGATAAATTGTCATCATTTAAGTCGTGTCAATTTTGTAAAATCAGTTAGACAGCCTGTGGGCAACCAGTTGGTTACGAGATCAAATCACTGTACAGGAAGTGGATTCCACATAACAGTTTACGCCCTTCATTTTGGTGAGGATTGTTCTTCTTGATCTTGTTGTTGCAGTTTTCACGAAACAAATCAAACTCAAAACTTTGTACTGGGGTTAATACAAAAAAAAAGAAACTGACGAATACAATGAAAGGTTAGATAGAAAGAAAAGTAAATAGTAAAGAGGAAAGAGGTAAAAGAGACTCGTCATCACAGTGAATAACTGAACGACCATAGCGTCAAAATTTGAAGTCATCTATAAAAATTCCGTCAAAAAATGAATAGGGTCTGAATAAATTCTATCTATGACATCACTGGTGTTTTCCATGAGAAGACATCTTGAATAAGGTGAAAAAAACATATGAGAATCTGGAAAATCTGGATTATATTAAACCTGTTAAAATAAAACCCCCTAAAAAATACAAAATTCATTTTAAGAAAGGGTCTAGTAGAGTACTGGAATTTGAAATTATATAAAAAAATTTATCGAAAAATACAAATGGTCAGAATGAATTCTATTCTCAGCATAACTGGCAAGCGTTAAACACATCTAGAAACGTCTAGATTCTGCAGAATCTGGATATCATTAATATATTATAAACGTAAATATAAGACCCCAAAAGGACAAAAAAAAACATCTTACCCAAAAATAAACATAAAGTATTTAGAAATTTGGTTGGTTGTTGATATTTTGTATCAAGTCTATGTACAAAACAGTATGGCCAGGAACGATTGAACATAGACACGCACGCACATGAAAACTAAAACCCTTCATCACTGCTGGTGGCTAGAATAGTTAAATATTTGACTCACTGATAGTTACATAAAATTGTCTTGCTGATCAATCTGCGGGAGTGGTTATTCCGATCTTCACGGGTACGCTCTATTGTTGTCATAACTGAGCTATGTTGAGAGTTATCGACTAGTTGCAGTCAGAGCACTGCAGGTGACCCTTTTGACTCTCTATATGACACGCTTAATTTCATGGCTATGTTAGGATGATAATTCTTAATCAAAATTTTCTTTGTCTCGTTCCCGCTCATTTGCTCTCGTCTTCTCTCGATTGAATTTCGATGCATCAGGCGTTAAAAGCGGATAACTACTAAATGATGCAGTGATCTCCATTACTTATTAATGTCTGTTAATTTGTGAGTAAACTTTCTCAGAAACATAAAAGCATACAATGTCATCAAAAATAAATTTCAACATGCCTTCTGCAAGGAGCCTCTAGTAATCAGAAGCCATCCCAAATCACACGAGTCCTGGTTCGGCATCACTGTTTAGCGCATTATATCAATCGATGAAAATTATTGATTTAATGTTGAATTTTTGTTTCCATCAGTAATGAACAACTTGTGGCAACCATTTTGAGAAGCCTTGAACTGATCTATATTCACACGTGCATGTGGACATCATTGAATGACAAGATGGAAGGAAGTTTGATCTCAAAGAGCAATGGTGTGAAGCGATTTATTTCTCTCAAATTTTAGCTCTTAATGAACATTACTCATTGAAGCTTTTCAAAGAAATAAGAAAAAAAAAACTCGAGGATAAGTGAGCAAATGATCACTACTTCATTTTTCTTGAAGTGAAATAGATACCAATGCCTCTGATATATCCTGAATTCGTACATAGGGATAAGTTAGGGATAAACCTTACTGACTCCTAAATACTTATGGGCTTTGGGCGTATTCAGTTTAATATGTATCATCGTTCTCGATTCATATCCTTGTTGAGGACGTCATGAGGTTAGGTACACTCGGGCTATAATGGTTGAGACCCACTTCCAGCTTGCTAGGCCTGTCGAAATATCGATATGCTTACGACGCGTGGTATTCCCTAATGTTTACACATCCGAATGCTGACATGATAATTCCAATGATCTTACGAGAGCCAGTATACCAAACATGATTTGGCTTTGACCCCTCAACGTCAAACAGAAGGTGTTCAATTCTGCTCCTTGTATCGAGCTGAGAGGCATTGAGTACCATTTTGAATCTATTTGTTATTACTCGACTGTGGACTGAACTGACCAAGACATACCAAACTGATGAGCAGTCTACCATAGAACCACAATGATCAGTATTAAGTTCAGTGAATATCAATAATGATTTAACGAAAGAATGTATTATCGGACTTAACGGGGAAATTGTTTGAAACACTTGAACCATCAGTATTTATATCAAGAAAAAGTCTTTTATTCTTTGTAGCCGAGATTGTTAGAACTGAACAGAAGCAATTAGTTCCGTTGTCATTGTTATTGTTACAGACGTCAATGCCGAGACTTTTATCTTTCCAATTTTTGTTTCGCTGTCTCGGCTTTGACAGGATTTAGATTCTTTTTCTCTGACCTTTGATGCAGGCGTTTGATGTCGTTTCTGTCTTTTTTTATGATACTTCATCATATTTCTTCTTCTTCTTCTTCTTCTTCTTCTTCTTCTTCTTCTTCTTCTTCTTCTTCTTCTTCTTCGTCGTCGTCGTCGTCGTCGTTGTCGTCTTCGTTTTCTCCATTTCTTTTTTTAGACTCTTCCTTGCATTTTATCTACTTTCTGCTGTCAGACTTCTCTTCCCCCTCCTTCTTTTTCTCCTTCTTCTTCAAAATATGAGTTCTTAGACTTTTCTTTGCATCGATATCCATCTTCTTTGCAATCAGACTTCTTCTTTTTCTTCTTCCTTTAGTAGCTCCTCTCTCTGAATTCCTTTTTTGTTGTTGTTGTTGTTTTTCCTTCTGTTTCTTCTTAATCGACCTTGTCTTCTCCTTCTACTCTATTGTTCTGTTTTCTACATGGGGTCTCTTCTTCATTTTTTTTTTCTGCTTATTTTTCTACAACAACTTGACCCTTATCCCACTCTTCTTCTTCTTCTTCTTCTTGCTATTATTATTATTATTATTATTATTATTATTATTATTATTATTATTATTATTATTATTATTAATATAATCCCTCTTCTCTTATTTTCTTTCTTTCTTTTTTTCTTACTTTCTTCTTACCCTTTTCTCCTTCTCTTTCTTCTTTTTCTTCTTCTGCCTCTTTCTTCTCTTTTTCCTTTTTCTTCTTCTATGCATTTTCTAGAACACATTTCTCTGTTTTTCCTACCCTTTTACACAGCCTTCTCCATCTCCTTTCCTTCTCTTTATTCCTCTCCTCAACCTCCTTCTTTGCTATAAAAGTTTTCATCTCCTTTCACTCGACCCCCTTTTTCTTCTTGTTTTCCTTCTATTCACACATTGTCTCTTTATTCTTCTTTTCAATCGTTCACCTATTCTACTTCAACGTCTTTGACCCTAAAATACTTCGTGCTTCTTCAAACCTTCTTCTTTCATCTTCTTTCAATTGTTCTTCTTTTTTCCCTCTCCTTACCACATATTTTCCCTATCGTCTTTTCCTGCTCGTCTTGACCGATTATTGGGCGCAGGCCCTACTCATAAAATATACAAGAAAAGAGAACAGACAGCATGATTGTAAGTTGGAACAACCAAATGCACACGAATAGGGACGTCAACCGGGATGCTCAAAGACACGAATACAATAACAGGTCACACACGGTAGACTGGATAAGATATAGGAAGATAGAGAGATGAACCGAAATCAGTCAAGGTGGACCTACATGAAAAACGAAAAAAAAAGCAAATAAAAAAACCCGGACAGCTACGTGCACTTTTCTTGAAGCAATCTGCATGCATGTTCGTATGGGCGGATGCTTAAAAACATACGGCGATATTGATTCGTACAGAACAGTAAGCATATATCTCTATGAAGAGATCAATAAAAGGGCACACTCTGTAGGTCGAATGGACGAATTTCTAGAAAAGTAAGACGAAAATCACAACATGCTGCCCGTTTCCGGACATAATTCAGTATCAGGTTGTATACTCGCTCACATAATATATATATATATATATATATATATATATATATATATATATATATATATATATATATATATATATATATATATATATATATATATATAACGTTGGCACATCAATAGTTCTGCAGCTAAATGATGAAAAAGCATTTATTTTCAACAACAAAAAAATTGTTTCTTTGTCAATGCTCCAGCTGCAGACTTATTGATTCTTCCTAATATATATATATATATATATATATATATATATATATATATATATACACACACACACACACACACACATATATATATATATATATATATATATATATATATATATATATATATATATATATAATGAGATTATAGGTTACATTAATTTCATTTCTTCAAGTTTCATGCGTCATCAACCAGAAATTGCTCAGCAATAGTCAGAAGAAAATTAATTTTTCTGGCTTTTAATTCGTCCAAAAAGATGAGAAATATCCAAAGTTTCCGTCGTATCATTTTTTTGAGTTTTGGGGATGCATCAGGTCATCTCGTCTGACTTTGAAATCATTGTGTGTTGCGTTTTCTGTAGGTTTTTCGTGAGTCTCTAATCTCATGTTTATGTTTAGGCTATTTATTGTGTGGCTGTGTGTATGTGTATCCTTGCAACTTCTTGTTTTCTTTAATTGAAACTATTGTATATATGCAATTACATTCAGTCACGTTTTATTAAAATGTTTGTGAAATTCAACTTTTTTATCAATATTTTTCTTGTGTATTGTGAAATAAATTAATCATGTTTCTGTCGTTTACTCACTTCACTGCAAGAATTTCCGTTTTATTCCTTCTATCTTGTGCATGTATTCCCTCTTGTTTTTTTTTTCTATTTTCTTTCTTTCATATATGAATACATATATGTGTCCATGTATCTGTGTGTATGAATGGTTGTCTTTGCTTGGAGGGATTATCATGATTTGAGAACTAAGATGGCAGATCCTGTCTGCATGATGGAGTTTCAAGCCAAATCGTGCTGTGCACAGGGTCAGACCCACCGTTTAAACGAAACATTTGCCGCCAATGATCCACTAACAAGGAACAAATATCAGCAAAGCCTTTAGCTTTTCCTTCTCTCGGCAGATGCTCAAGTTGGCTCATTCTTTTATTTATTCACACGTTCAGACGCTGTTCGATTGGCTACTGAATAATTTTGGTTCCAAGCAAATAAGTCCCAACAAAAATGTCTCTAGAATCATCACACACATACACACACACATGTACATAGATACTGTTGCTGTAATTTGGCAATGCAAAAATGAAAGATTGAGAAGATGTGTCACATCTCAAAAAACGATTTTCATTAAGATAAAGCTTTATGCACTTCGCCGTGTTTCCATCAGCATCATCAGAAGTACTCTTGCCATGCAGAAAACTGTAGAATATGCAGGCCATCAGGTGTTGAAACAATACACTGAGCTTGAAAGCAAAAAGCAACCATCAGATTTTGGTGAAAGAAAGAAAGGAGAACAATATCAGTGATCCGTGGTGTGGGTCAGATAAAATCAGCTAGAGAAATTTAGAGACGGTTTAGAAATGGGGTTGAGTGACATGTGACCTCTTTTGTGTTTTGGTTCTTAAGTGAGTATGCTCTAGATAGTGTGCATGATTGTCTATGTTCGAGCTTTGAACAGGTGTATATTCATATAAATGGGATTTGTAACCGTCTGTTTTCTAGGATATTATGAGTGTGTTCGTGATCTCTGCGTGATTGTTATGTCCATCTGTTTGTATGTGCTTTCTTCTTCCTATTAGGTGTGTGTTGGTGTTGGTGTTCGTATGTTCGTGTGTGTATGCAATTGGTCTGCTTGTTTATATGTGATTTGTTTCAGTGCATTATCTGTGTATTTCTCATGTAAGTGGATGATTATTTTTTCTATTTTGATGTGATTTTGTTTCAAAACTAATTCATTTAGAGTAATGGTTATTTGGAAATGTCTCTCTCCCTCTCTCTCTCTCTCTCTCTCTCTATATATATATATATATATATGTATATGTGTGTGTGTTTGTGTGTGTGTGTGTGTGTGCGTGTGTGTGTGCATTCAGTCTAAAGACTTTGAAGTTTTAAACACTAAACATTAAAAGACTTTCCAAGATATTGTTTGTGTCACCTCGGTCACCTATTTCCCAATACCTTTCAAAGTAATTCATGTAATTTTCTTCAGAGTTTTTGCCCTGTTTGACATATACTTTGTTATTATGGTACAATGTATGCATTGTGTCTTTCACATATATATATATATATATATATATATATATATATATATATATATATATATCAATAACATAATCATTGTGTTGAAACAAAATAAACATAGCAGATAGAGACGATGGATAAACAAAATGAGAAGTCGGAGTCAAAACAGTGATCTGGGCCTTTAGCATTACCGGCTGCTGTTCAGCTCAATGATAAGAGAGACGCTGCGTTGTAGTGACTACCCCACTGATCACAGGTTTGATGTATATATATATATATATATATATATACACACACACACACACACACACGAATCAACCCTTGTGGGAGACAACCTCCGATGACTTTTAGACAAGAGACTTGAAGTACGTCTAGTCTTTCCACTTCACTAATTCGGCTCAACGATAAATACCCTCAAGAACGTAACACTGTTTGATTTTACGAAAAACATTGCATCAGTTTAGCCTTTAAAATATTCACAGGAAAATTCACCTCAACACGAGAATAAACAGTGTGTGTCTTTGTGACGGGGTGGATGTGTAGGTGTGTATAAGTTGGTGTGCGCACGTGTCTCTGTGTGTGTGTGTGTGTGTGTGTGTATGTGTTCTTTGACGTGTATTCTTGTTAGTGAGAACTTGGCATATATATCAGAAACAGTCTCCAACAAAGCGACCGACATTTGGGAAGTTAGAGTCTAAAACAAAGCCACAACTTTATTCCTGCAGGCTTTTTAAGATTTAATCTATAATTGCAAACACGACCCTACACCCCCGACAACACAGACCCCACCCCAACATTTCTGTGTCAACAGATGAGCATTGCGAAGCAGAGGCAAGAGAAATCGAAGTGTAATTTGCTGATCGAGAGAGTTGCGCTCAGGAATATGAAAAAAGGGGGGTGCGTTAGGGGGGAGGTGGTGTGTCTCTGGCAGAGTCCCAGGGACGAGTTTGTCCGCCGAACTATGGGTGATGGCGACTTTTGTATTCTGGAGCTACCGACTCGGCCAGCGGTTCGATAGTTCGGTGAATTTATCTGCCCCGGCCGTACGGCGTCCAGTTTTAACGGTCGGGTAGTCGAGTTAGATTCCACTGGAGTGGACTGAACAGGAATCGACTGAGTGGAAATAGGCTGGTTTTGGCAGGTTGGTGAGAATTAGATCAAGGAGCAGAATATTCAATGTTCTTAATTCCAATCTCCACTTCTATCCTCTTGAAATCCACTTGAGTACAGAAACCAATGGGATTAAACATTCTTGTTACAACTATACGTATTTGTCTATCTATATATCTATCTATCGATTGGCTCTTGAATAAATAGATGGATAGATAGCCAATATACTAAGACAGAGAGAGACAGAGACAAAGACAGAGAGAGAGAGAGAGAGATGTCAAAAGATGGATATATAGAGAAACGAACTGATAGATATCGGTATATCGAGATGATTGTAAAAAAAAGAAGCTGGAATGAATAAAATTTCTCAACGTGTATGCAGTGTTTTGCTTGTTGATCATCAGGAATAAGCACTATGTCCACTGGCCTAACGACAGAAATATCTACTGCAAGATAGACAAATCAGACACATAAAAAAAGAACAGATACTAAACAGTAAACTAAAAACATGATATCCAGACTGAAATTGTCATCTTTTCCGCCAAAATATACTGTGTATGAATACAATTATGATTAAAGACGATAGACTACGAATTTCTTATTTTTTTTCAGTTAAGTTTTCTTATTTAGAAACCAGAAGACGCTTGTCTTGATCTGATGAATATGAAAATTGATCAAATATGTGTGTGTAATCTAGTTCCTATGTCAATGCTTTTAGCTATTTTTATGGTCAGGAAAAAAAAAACTTTGGATGTGATTCGTTTTTTAATTATTGAATATTTTTTAAGTTGACGTTACTGTTTATATTTTAAATGCTTCCTCCGCCAATTGCGTAACCCATTTGGGGTTTCTGTAAGCCACACTTGTCCTTGGGAGGACGTGACCGTATGCTTTCTGTCCCAGTCACACAACTTGGAGTGTACCAAGAATCGTAGTGAGAATTGAATCAGTGCACTTTTGAGTATGACGTAGACGTGCTTACCATTACATCATCCTAGCGTGTATGTGATTGGACATTTATGAAGTATCTTTTCTTACATGTCGTCTTTTGTATGACGTCATCATAACGTACAAACAGCCAACGCTGAGTTTTAAAAAAGTACTCAAAAATTTTGAAAAATTGATAACATCTAGAGTTTTCCTTTCTTTTTGATAATGGCTGGGACTATGGTTGAAAACGCTACATCACAAACGTTTCGAAATTTTTTTTTGTGCTACAGACGCCGTTCACCCCCCTGCATGATGTCATGTGTAGATGTCAGTTTGACTTGTGAGTGAAAATCGAGAAATCATGATACAAACGAAATATTTTAGCCAATGCTCGTTGTGGAACAATCATATTCGACGGAAGAAAACAACTATTTGCATGCCAAATGCTGACTAAAAATTCAGGGGATTTGAGAGCTGCACACGAAGCAAAAGTAGTACAGACAATTACCACTATCCATTGTCAGCATCTCACATTTTTGGGGTATCTCTCTGTCTCGCCCTGCCGCTTCACTTACTGAATTTTTTTTTCATAAATCACTGTCGGTTTTGCACAGGTTTGTTAATAAGTATCCATGTCTTCCTAATAGAGTATATTCATATATTTGCATCTTTTTATCCAACTATGTCAATGTCTCCCTATCTGTAAACTTATCTATCCCTATTTATATCTATTTATCTATTAGTCCGGCAGTACGCATCAGTCTATGCCTTCCAATGCCAGCTTCTCTGTTGGAAACCTTCTATCTGTATCAATTATTCCTTTGATACTTTCCCTCGGTCTCTCTTGGGTTGTTTCATTTTCATTTTAAAAGAAATTCGGTAACGCTCGTTTTTGATTGGAAACTTTATTCATACATATATTATTGAAGAAGTTGTCTCAGATAATAACGTTAACGAAAAAGTGCAAAGATCATAATATATACATATATATGTGCGTGTGTGTGTGTATGAGTGAGTGAATAACTTTTTTCTCGCGTTCTTTAGGGCTTGAGTTCTGTAACGTTGTAGATGCGCCAATAAATACGACTAAAGTTTGAAATGGACTCGGCCACGCATAAAAGAGTGATTAAACGCCGACTGACCGCCACCCAAGACTCATGAATAATAATTGAAAGAACTGACCTATGATGACCATTCTTTTTTGACAGATTACTTTCTTCTCTTTTTAAAAATATTTTGGTTGCTTCCAGTGTTCTGATTTTTTTTTTTTACTCTTTTTCCCTTGTGTTTATTCCATTGATTTATTTTTTTGTTTCTTTTAGTTTTTAGAAACGTCCACACGCATCTCTATAACAGGATGTGTAGATAGGTCAGTCCTTCCCCAATATGCCCGAAAATGATCTTCGGTACATCACAGGAATGATTTTTTCAGTCCTTCATCCTCACTCTTCTCCAACAGAGGGAATAAACCTGAGTCAAATACTTTCCACCCATCACGTCATGTTTTAGAAAAAAAAAAGGTTCAATTTAACATACGATTACATTGCTGTAGTGGACACTGACTTTATGGCCACTTGATATGACGTTGATCAGTGAATAAAAAAAATATCTGATTATGTCATAAAAATTTTGACAATAAAACGATCTAATCAGACATTCTTTTTTCAGGAAGTTGGTTTTTGTACCTGTCCTCGTATTGGTACTATAAAAATAGTATAACGCAATTTACGATATCAAATTTGCAATTATCATATTTTTACTGTTGTCCACGATATTACACTGTTTGCAATATACATGTATTGTAACAGATCAAAAAATGCCATGATATAATAGTGCTTTTTTTTTGTACGGTTCACAATATATATATATATATATATATGTATATATATATATATATATATATGTATATATATATATATATATATATATATATATATAGAGAGAGAGAGAGAGAGAGAGAGAGAGAGAGAGAGAGAGAGAGAGAGATGGACGGATGTATTGAATGTGAATTTTCTCAGCCAGTCAGAAAAGAGTGATGTGAGTAAAATATGTATCGCAGTGTATTAATGACAGGTGGAATGTGCACGCTTCGTTTGACTGATGTCATTGTTATCTCATATATTTTTTTAAACATTTTTTTTTAGAAATTGTCAACCAAAACTGTCAGACTAGTTTTCTACAGTTTTCAAGTTGGTTTGGTTGGCTATCTAGATGGCTATATATCTCGTATAAGGTCGCACCAATTGAAGCAAGCGGATGGAAATTTTCTACATTTACTCTTTCGAATGTCGAGATGAAAAAAACTACATTGTTTTTTTTTTTTGAGAATCCTACCTGCAAAATAGGATTTAGTTGGGAGGTCAATCATCAAAGAAAGTTGATTCCTATCCATTCATCACGGTCTTCTCCATTTGATTTTAACTGATCACTTCTAAACAGCGTGTTAGCTGAAAGACGTTGGTCATGTGACAAGTTTTATTCAGTGAATTACCAGGCCTATCTTTCTTCGATCCTTCCTTTTTTGGTTCAGACACATAGATAGATAAATAGATAAATAAATTCATAGATAGATAGATAGATAGATAGATAGATAGATAGATTGATTGATGAATGAATTGATAGATGGATAGCATAGAAATGATGAGAAAGAAACGTTTATTGTGCAATAGTAATTGTAGTAGTAGTTTTAAGAGAATACCATGAACCGCTTCGGTTAGGGTTCGTGGTTGACTAATACATACAGACGTACAAAAATTACTTGGAAAGGCTTGGATGATCTTATTTCGTAGGTTCTATAGCATGAAACCGTAAGCTGCAGAGGTAATGTAATTTTGACAGACTAGGGGTTGTACCTTTACCCAAGATGCATGTTTAAAACCGACAGGGCTTCATGGCATGTAAAGGCTGCTATAATTCTCATGCAAAATAATTTTCCATCACTGCTTCTAAATAATTCGGTTACTTCTTCTGCAGTCTAGCCGTTTTAGATATTTTATATCTAACTTTTGATAATTCTACAGGGCGTGGGTCTAGAGAGATTCTTTTATAATCTTAGAATTGTTTCTCCGTTTTCGTTAGATTCCTCAATAACTGCTCATCTAAAAAAAACTTCAACTCAACATTGCAATGGTTTGTGTCCTATAAAATATACTTGGCGGACCTTAACTTCGTACAATATATATATATATATATATATATATATATATATATATATATATATATATATATACATATGTGTGTGTGTGTGTGTGTGTGTGTGTGTGTGAGAGTGCACACACACACACACAGAGAAAGATATGTCTTCAATTGTTGTAGGATAGTAGCGGAAAGAGAAGGGCGATGTACATTACTGGGGGACGGGTAATCGTTGCGCCTGCAACAACCTTCGGCATCTGTCAGAAAGCTTCTTTTTTTTTCAGAATATCCAAGGGTTCATTCTGACAATACTTTATAGACGTCAGTCATCCCGTTGCATAACGTGACGTGAAGATGTCAGTTTGTCTTATGAGACAGGACAAATTGTGACATGCACGAGATGCCATTGGCCAATGGCACCATTACATCCTAGGGAGGAAATAATAATCGAAATTTCGGAGAATTTGAATAGTGTGCTCCAACCGAATGTAGTACGGACATACATAACTTTTTTCTTTCTTCTTTTATTTTTCCTTTCACTTTTTTTTTTTTTTGACACATTTTTTATATTCAAGTTTCTTTCTTCCTCTTTTCTTCTTTCCATCATTATTTCGTTAGGTTATTTTTACGCGTTATGTGTAATTTTTTTTTCTTTCTATCTTTTCTGTATATCTGGTCATTACCTTGCATGCTATTAATTTTATAATTTTTTCTTTTGCGTCTTTCTTTTTGCTTTGTTTGAATCAGTCTTCTCTTTCCACTATTCCTTCCTTCTTACTTTTTAGTACATTTTTTTACTTATTGAACAAACGTGGCCATCAAAGATGACGAAAGAAATCTATGTATGTTCCAGTATTCCTCACCATATTATTTCGTCTTCAGACTTGAACATTGATATAAGTGTTCAACTACACCCCCTTCTAAAAATATTAAGCTTCTTTGACCTTTTTGACTTATTTTGAGGGTCAATAATGACATCTAAATTCTCTAGGATGTAGATGTTTCTAGATGTATTATTCAAACTATTTTAGATGTTTCCGAGTGGAAATAGCCTATGATGTTAAAATCGGATTCATTCTGATCATTGGATGGGATTTTTTTTTATAAAACTTCAAATTTTGACGCTACAGTTATTCAATTATTGACTGTGCCGGCCAATTCCTATTGAATATTTCTTTTTCACTCTTACTTTTTCCTTTCTATTTTCCTCTCATCTTTTCTTCTTTTTCATATCATTTAATCTCAAGTCTTTCTCTTCTATTTCATCTTTCTTCCTTCTATCCATATTTTTCTTCTAACTTGCCTCTCCTTTATTTTATTACTCCCAGTTCTTTCTTTTCTTCTTCCTTTCTTTTCCTGAAAAAGCTCACGTTCTTTCTTTACATTTCTGTTTTTTCTTTCTGTCTTTACGTTTTTTATCTCTTTCTCATTTCCTCTTTCCTTTTCTCTTTCTTTCGATTTTTTTTTCTTCTGAATTTCCTAATTTTCCTGTTATCTTTCTCTCTATTTCTCTTCCATTTGTCTGTTTCTTTAACAATTCCTTTTTTCTGCTCAGCTGTCCCTTCTTTTTTCTTTTTTTCATTCATGTTTCATTTTTCCAATTTGATCTTCTTTCCTTTTTATACTTATTTCTCTTTCTTTGTTTTCCGATTTCCTTTCTTCTTTTTTTTCTCTTTCTCTTTCTGTATCTCTTTCCCACTTTTCTTCAGTTTCATAATCTTTTCAATTGTTCTATCTTGGCTTTTTCCTTTTTTCTACCATTATCCCTTCTTTCTTTCTTTCTTTCTTTCTTTCTTTCGCACTCTCTCTCTCTCTCTATTTCAATGTCTCTCTTCTTCATTTCTGTTTCACTTTTTCAGTCTTTCTCACTGTCTTTCTTTCTTACTTTCTTTCTTCCTTCCTTTCTTTCTTCCTGTCTCCCCTTCCTTACTTCCTTTTCTACCCAACTCCTCCCTACCCTTGCAGTAGCCCCTTCTATAAACTTTCCAAAACAGGAAATTACACGGACATTACCAAAGCCAAGATCTCTTCGGGGATCAGGTCACATATAATCGTGGGCCGTATCCATTCAAATAATTCTAGCTGGTTAAAAACAGACAGGATATGTGCACCAGTCGTTGTTAATGCAGTCACTTTCGGGGCTTTCGGGGACTTTCACAAAAACATTCTCCCCTTTCTTCATCAAAAGAATCTTACACAACAAATTCATTAGTAGGCTTCCATGTGAACTGTTTGAACTGAATTTGATAGTTTCTTTTCCCTTTCAGTCGGGTATTATATAAGATTCGAAAGGTTGCCCTACAGTGTCGGAAGCCGAATAAATTTCACGAGCACCAAAGTTAATTGATGAGATTTATTTTTTATGACTTGCAAAGAAAATAGTTGTTTTATATTTTGGGACTTGGCAATTTATTTCCATTTCTTATTTTCGATCTTTGGAAACCCTCAACCAAAACTGTCATCAAAACTGATAAAATAGGTTTTCTCGGTTTTTTAGTTGGTCTGGCTGGCTCTATGGCTGACTGGCTATATATGTATGTATCAAGCGTACTGGCTGCGCTAGTGGATCTAAAGGGATTAAATTTTCCACACTTACTCTGCATCATGTCTAGAAAAAAGTCATTCTTTTCAAATTCATCCTTTGGTTAGATTTGTAATGTAATTTTGTGCTAATTCGATCTCTTAGTTTATATCCAGCAGCCTTCACATTTGTCTATTTGAAAATTTAAACTTTCCATGGACCAGTACCCAATTTAAGTTGAGAGAAGTAACGTTACAATTAAAAAAACAAAAACAAAACAGATACCATTTTTTTAACTGATCATTCTCAGCACTCCTTGCTGCCAAAAAGGCTTCGGTCGTTCATGTGACGGTTTCTACTGACTGGCTGACTATTCCTGGTTTTGTTAGATTTCTTGTTTGTTTCTTTGTGCTTTTATCTTTGTTTGTGTAAGGTGCTGGGCTACCCTGTTGAATATCATCTGAAGCGAATGTATTGACGGAATATTGTAAATGAATTCATTTAATGCTTACCTCCGGTTTTGTAGGCTGTGGTTCAAGCCATCCAGAGACGTACCCCCCCTCCAAAAAGTGTATTAGCAGACAACGATGATTTATACTTCTTACTATAACTATTGTGTTTGCACTGACATAACCCGACAACTGGAGAGTGTACGAAGTTGATACACCCAATATATATTTGTCAGTTAACCAGGCATTCCAGTCTCGAGTTTAAAGTTGTTTGGATCAGGAGTTCGCTAGAAATCTAATGAATATAGACAAAATTACATTCAGATATTTTATCTAAAGTTATAGTTATAAAAAGTAGATAAAAATTATCAAAATTGGAGTTAGATTTAATTTTAAATATAAAATAATTAAATAGGCAATACTGAAGGGTGGAAACTAAAAATACTTCGAAGCCATAATTTCGTATAATGGGCGAGAATTTGATAAACATGACTATTTTTGCAGGTTGCTCCACATGGTGTAAAGTCAGATCCTTTCCAAATATTCACCGTTTAGCAGTTCAGCAAATATTCAAAATCATTACAAGCACGTCCTTTACGCTTTAAAATTTTGTTACGCCAACGCGAAAAACTTTTTAAATATAATCATGATTGTGTTGAAACGGCTTTTTTCTCTTTCATTTCCTTGAATAGAATTTCTATTCACTTAGAGTGGATCACGCTGTGTCAATGTCTGAAATTTATGAAACATCATTCGAATATTAATTCAGATACGTTGATTTGAGCCTCTTCAGTATGTGAGGTAATTTGTTTTTTTCCTATGGATTTTTTGCAGGGGGGCTTGTTGCCGTCGTTGAGTCTAAACAAAAGCCTAGGTTTCGGACCCCAATTTTCAAGACAATCAGTCCCTCTCCATTTACAAGGTACGCACAAAATATATATTCTTTGTGTCCGTCCATTTATTTACCATTTAAAAACTATGTTGATAAATATCGATACTTATAGAGTTTATTTTATTATCTGCAAATGAACACCAAGTTACCCTGTGAGGATCGAACCCACTGATAGCTATAGTTTGCTGGACTTGCTTACTGGACACCAACTCACATAATGGTATTTCTTTTATCAAAATTTTGGTTTAATTCCGTATAATCTGGAAAGTTGCGGTGAAAAGCAAATAAAATAACAATTTCCTTTTCAATTAATAAAGAAGAAGGTCATAAGGAAATTAAAGGAGACGTTAGCAATAAAGAAGACGGAGGCAAAGAAACACAAGAGAGGAATTTATTGACGACTGGGATTTCTTCCTGGGCGTAGACCTAGGCGAAGCGTAGGGAGATTCTGGGATGCTTTACTAGTCAGGATCCGTCTCTCGGTCATCCTAACGTAGTTCACAAGATAAGCAGTAAGCGATATGACATCAGGTCTGTCCAACTACTTCTGCCCATACTTAGTGAAGAGGTAGGTCCTTTAATTTAAGTGGCATTAGTGCAAAGTGAACGTTAACAGCCCCGACTGAAGTTTGAACACGAATCGCCGATCCTATAGTCTGACCCATTACCAACTAGGCCAAACGCACTCACCGTTGATGATTGCAAGGATGACAAGAGCCGAAGAGGGATTTAGACTAACCAAGGTTCATAATGATTGCGTTTAAAGTTGGGAACAGTATTGCAAATGGAGGAAAGAGTATCAATAGAAGACCCAATGAAAAATTATGACTGCAAATAAAAAGGTAATGACGAACAATAAAGTGATTTTAGTAGAAAGTTAAAATGAGATCCTTGGTTCAGCATCGAAATCAAAATGAATTTTACGCATTCATGTCAGAAATGTTTTGTTTTTAGAACGATAGTCATATTCATCTCTCTTTTCTCGTTCCATCAAATTAGTTGCACTCAAATCGAACAGCTTGTGCCGATAGGATTAACCCTAGATGAACAGAGAAACGTGGATTATTGTACGAGGTGTTGCTGAAAAGTTGGGGGGGATTGCAGGCAGCAAATATCAGCCGTGAAGGAAAAATGAATTCACAGAGAAGGCAGTTCTTTTTTTTTCTGGTAGGGAAGTTTGTGAAATGCCCAGCAAAACACAGGAAACTTTGGATAACCTAATGGCTCAACATGAATGATCAATCTATTCATCCCACATTTTGGGTGGCGTTTCGTATAATAAACGTGATTCATCGAAGAAAAATTAATGATATTTCGCTGATATCTCGAATGCATTTATTTTGCTTGTAAAAACGCAATTCGCTAGAGGAGAAATCATTGTTCGGAACTTTTCTTCAATGATTTCTCATATATATATATATATATATATATAATGTTACCCAATGCACATATGAATGTGCGTACGTGTATACATACATGGATTCAACATACATATACACACACACACACACATATATATATATATGTGCATGCAAACCACAAACATATTTGAAAAATGCATCTTGGCAAAATAGAAAAAGATAAATTGAAGCTCTTTTCCGATTAATTCATTGTTTCCGTGCCCCTCCCCAAGCGCACACTCACACACATTATAAATATATATATATATATATATATATATATAACGCTTTTCTCCTTTCTCCCTCGTAAATCTTGCTGTAAACACTTATTTAAAACAATTTTCAATAACTGATTATTTGTTTTAACTCATTTCCTCACTGTGTGATTTGTTTCCTCTCAGCTTTATTGTTTGCTCAAAGTAATTTCCACTGAATCGCTTTTTGTTTTTCCTTGGAAGAAAGAAAAATCAATTTTGCAAATTATTATTAGATATTTAATTCACATGATCTCCAGCTTACTCGTTGTATCCACGTTGTAATGTATGTTTCCACGCTCATACAAATACACGTACGCAAGTGATCGATTGTTGCCGGCGGCACTTAGCGGTATATCGGGTTGGAGAAAGAAAATGTCACTCGTCACCGTGGCTCAATGTCAGTTCTCTCGACCACGGCTCTGTAGGCATTGGTTCAATCCCCAATTGATTCAAAGAAAGACTCTATGGTATTCAATGCCTCTTTGCCAAATGCTCTGCATGGGGACTGTGAGGAACATCTCGTAAGATCACTGAGGTTAAGCAACGTCGAGTCTGGTCAGTACCTAGATGGCCATTGAGGAATAAAAGGTGCCATCAAGCAAGATGAGTAATCGACAGGTCTGACCAGCCGAATGTTGGTCTCAATAACAATTTTCTGTGAGTATGTAACCCCACGATATCTTCAGTGGAGGTAAAAGCGTAAAACAACCCAACAAAAAGAAAAATTGCTTCATCGAAATTAAAAGTCAACCCCTCAACATTTACTAGGGTTGCTAGTCATGGTTACTGTGTTGGTCTAGCAGATAATTACTGTATTTTTTATTTTTAGTAGATGCTCAATACTTGCAGTTTTGTGTCTGACTGAATCATTTTTTTTTTTTTGCCCCTCACTGTAGGGTAAAGATTAGTGAGCTAGAAGTTGAACATGATTACTACTAGCTACCCAAGTGAACCATAACTATGTTGTGAGTTAGATCCTAACTTAGATCCTAACTAACACTTATAAGTTTGTGCTAAAGTAAATACCAATCCTAAAAATAAAAATAAAAAAGGTAACGGCTATCAGCAGAGAAAACGACACTGGAGAGTTCTGTACAAATTGTGGCTACGGCTGCTTTTGTTCATTTGGTACAAATGATTTTGACACAGGCATGAATGATGTACATCCCTGTGCTCTGTCAAATAGCCAAATGTCTTCACAAGATGAACTTTTTCATGTATACAACGATGATTGATGAAAAAGTGGGCGTATTCGTAGAGCGAACGAACGGTTCATTCACTTACAAGTCACTATGTCCTAGGCAGTAACAAATGTAAAGTAAAAAGCAACCTTCATTGTAAGACTTGACATTCAAGAACTTTTATTACCAGTAAAATTTCCAAGAGAAAAGACAATATACTTTTACAAGCGTTTCATGACAGTCATTCTTTTATTGTCTTTTTTATGGTCAGCCTATACTTAACAAGTGTCCTTACTGCGTTTAGCGAAGAAAAAGACGTTAATTAAAGTTTGTAATTCTTTCTTCGTTAGGCATCTAATGACGTTAAATACATAACGTCCACCTTTATTAAATTTGTGCTCAGTGTTCATTTTGTCATCATATATGACTGTAACTAATATCTGCTTACCAACAATTCTAATTTGTCGCAGTGGAACCCCCATTTCTCTGTTTTTTTGTTCAGAGGTCGATAAAAAGGGCTAGCACTGAAGGTGTCAACTCGGGGCTGAGAGAAAGCTAAAATAAGCAAAGGGTCACTTTTCGAAGGGCGATTTTTGAAAGAATTGGTTTACCAATGTTGTGTGTTAGAAACGTGCCTTAAAACAAAACATACTAATCCTTTCACTTCGGAATGTTCTGTATATTACCATCGCCGTAAAAATGCTTTTAGGAGAAGAGTGAATAAATGAAAGATCTTAATATCGCTTGAAATCCTTCCTCTTTAGCTTTTACGATTTTTCTATATTCTGTTTATGTTTCCTGGTTTTCCGTAAGTTTTTCTGTTTTGAAGTCGATTAATATTAATTTGGCAGAAAGTGATAAAGTGTTCACCAAAAATAAAGTCCGACATTTTCCTGTTACCCTTTAGAAATTTAAATTCTGTGTGGAAATATAAGAGGCAAAACAAAGGGGAAAAACCAAGAAAACTTATTAAACTTTTGTTTCAATGGGTGCCATAAAAATAGAGGATTTACATAATGAACACTATAATATGCAAATTTATGCCTTTCAACGCGTAAAGCCAATCGACTTTGATCTTTAAATATCATTCCTTCATATTTTTCTATTTGTTGTCCCTCCAAAATTGTTAAGTGCCCCATAATTAGCAAGGTTTAGCTTCTGACTTCTAAAAATAATGCACCAATTTGACAATCTGAAAACTATATATATGTATATATATGTATGTATATATATGTATATATATGTATGGATATATATGTGTATATGTATGTATATAAATAAATATGTATATATATATGTATATGTATGTATATAAATATATATATATGTATATGTATATATATATATGTATATGTAAGTACATAAATATGTATGTATATATATATGTATATGTATATATATATATATATATATATATATATATATATATATATACATATATATATATGTATATGTGTGTGTCTGACTGTCTGTTTATACACATACACATATTCATATATACATTGAATAATCAAGATTTTTATCGTAACTATAAGATATGAAAATAAGAATAAAGTCAGAGATGAGTTATCAAATCAATATCACCGTTACATTGTTCAAAATTTTTGTATATTCTCTACGTATATAATGATCAGTTTTTTTCTCTTGATTCTTCGTCGTTAATAATAAACTCCAGTTAAAGGTAATTTTTCCCTAGATTGAGATTGACTAGCGAAACATGCAGGATAAAATACCAGAACGGGGCGCACATTGGTGAGCAATTATCAGCAAGGTAATCTTGGTAGCTGTTTCTCTTGTGGATTAAATCCTCATTTGATCATCCACTATTGATGGACTGACATCGAATTGCTAAAAATTATGTAAAAAACAAACAAACAAACAGGAGGCCTGTCGTGTAGCAATTACCAGCTAGCCAATCTTGCTGGCTGTCTTTTGTGAGTTCGATCCTGATAGAACCTTCTACAATTGATTATCTGATTCCAATCTGTTGTGATGAAAAATGATTAGGGATGTACGACGTATAGCAATAATGAACAAGCTAGTTTACCTGGTCAGTATTAGTTATTTTGATCATTGTTAGACCTTTTACTATAGATATTGTGAAACCAACTGATGCTTAGTCAATCTACTTAATATAATAAATGATGAAGGTTTTTTTCTTTTTTGCTTTTCTGTCCCTTGAAGATTTCGCTGATGTATATATCTCTTACTCACCATTTGGAACTATGGACTGTTCTACCAAAAGTAATGCGCAATTTTTACTTCTCAAAGATCATCACGTAGAAATTCAAACATCCATGATTTCTTTCATTTCAATCAACTAATAATAGTAAATAGAATGAAGCTGGAATAAATACAACTGACAAAATGTCTCTCTCTTGCAATTCAAATATATACGCACCTGAACTACAACGTAAAAAAGCCTCTGAGTAAATTCTTCTTGTATAAGAGAGTACTTGATTGAAACAGACCTTAGTTAAGTAAACATTTTCCAAAGTATGTGGAACTTTTGTTGTATTAAGAGAAAAAATGTCTACCTATTGTTCACAAATCCATGCAACGTTATTTTTTTTTTTTTTTAGAAAGTCCGCTTGTTTCCTTAACATTCGGTTCAATATACACCCACATTACAAGATCACTGAATTTTTTGCAGTCCTGATTTGATTTCAATTCTTGCTACATCGGGTTCATTTTCACGAACGATAAGTATGTATGTATGTATATATATATATATATATATATATATATATATATATATATATATATATATATATATATATATATATATATATATCACTTGAATCCGATCGTTTGGACAATATTTACCATCATTGGCTCCACACATACGCTCCCTTGTACGTAAACAAGGGAAGCCAACTAAAAAATTGAAAACAATTTTTTGGTATATTGTCTTTAATCAAACTTTATAGATGATTGATTGCTGCGTATATACACACACACACACTCACACGCACTATATATATATATATATATATATATATATATATATATATATATATATATATAGGTTTGTGTGTGTGTGTGTGTGGTAGTCTCTGTGTATACATATAGTGACGGGTTGTACACACTTACATACCCTTACGCAAACATATTCATTTATATACGTAGATACCACTTTGCAGACCAAAATATAGTTACACACACATGCAAGCATACACCGACGCGCACAGACAAACAGATATTTAATTTCCCGCCAAACGTCATATTCCGGCTGCTTCAGCGATTTATAAGTTTTTTTTCCTCGTTGAATCTTCAACAGATTTAATTATCTATAATCCTGAAAGGGTTGCCGTTTTCTGTAAACAAAACATTACCGTACATTTCTTTTCCCTTTCCTTGTTTATGCTCCTTCTTTTTCATCTTTGTTTTCGTTACTTCTTCTTCGTTTACACTTCTACTTTTTCGTTTATGCTACTCCTTTGTTTAAGCTTTTTCTTCTTTGTTTAGGCTACTCCTATGTTTACGCTACCTCTTCTTTTATGTTTCTTCTTCTTCTTCGTTTACACTTCCTCTTTTTCCTCTTTTTCTCCTCCTCCTTCTCCTTCTCCCTTTTTTTTCCCTACATTCTATTCATTTTTCATTCTTTCCTTATTCTTGGCTTTCCGTTCATTTCAATACCCGTTGCCCCCTTCTTTCTCTCATTGGACCGTTTTCCCCGCTTGATCTAAAATTGCTCTGCATATTTTCAGACCCCCCGCCGCCTTATCTTTTACAGTGGCGTAGCTACAGTTCTGGGAGCTCAGGGGTACTTTTTTTTCCTTTCAGAGGCCCTTTCCATCATTTAGAGACATTTTTCATTAGAAATACAGTAGGTGTGCAACCATTCATAAAGCTTTTATGGAATGTGGGCGAGGGGTTCCAAAAGGGGCCCGGGAGCCAATTCTCTTTACCCCCTCTCGAATCAATCCCACAAACCTCCCACCCTTCCTTTTATCTTTTTCCCTCGCCTCCTCTTCATATTACCCCTCTCTGTTCCTATAGTGTCTCTCTTACTGACTGCTGTTTTTACATATTTCGCTCTTTCTTTCACTGATCTTCCTCTTTCCTCTCCTTCTCCATCTTAGTTTCACTTTATTGTGATATCTAGTAGGTTTCAACTTAACGTGATATACGGTAAAAAAAATTAAAGAGGCCAACTAATCTTGACAACCAAATGAATCGTACGCAACTGCCTCACATTGCCTTCATCTTATTTATCTCTACTAAGCTTAGCATATTACCAAAATATATGTATGTATTGTCGTTCTCTACTCTTAGCTTTATCGAGGGTGTCGCGGGGCTAAGTACATGGGGACAATTGCTAGTAAGACCCACTTCTAATTTGCCAGACCTATCAAAGCTTTGTTATGTTTACAGCTCGTCGAATCCCAAGGGGTCACCCATCGAGGTACTGAGAAGACCTGATGTTGATTAACTTGAATATTATGTTATTGAACCGTAACCCTTTAGTCTAAGGGAGAAGTTCCCTATGCTCAATCCTTGTGCTAAGTGCTCAGTGGAGAGTCATTGAGTACTATTTTATGTTTTCAAGATGTCTCCGTAGTAGACTGAACTACGGCTGACCGAACCAGAGGCGAACACTCGATCACTTTGCCTTGCAGATCTGTGTATTACAGTATGTAGTTGAATAAAAGGAATTGAGGAAAATAATAACTTTATTTTTCTTTAAAAACTCTCACTGTGGAATGCCTGCATGCCTTGAAAATCAGTTTTTATTTTGATTTTGATTTTGATACAGAAAATTCAACTTTTCCTCAAATGAAAAAATTGAAAAATATTTTACTCTTCTAGCCACGAAGTTCGTTCAGTCCGTTGGTTTCTTTTTGTTATTTACCGGCATTCACAAAGCGTAGCTGATTATAATACAAGGACACGATAGGAATTGTGGTAAGCATATAGTGTTGGTTCACTTCAGAACTTTGAGTGTGAACAGCCTGTGTGTCTTGAAAATAAACATGCAAGACCCTGATTCTTTTGAAACCGTGCTCCAACACTGACCAACGTAAACAGTGGGAAGTTCAACTACCTCAGCCACGTGGTAGGTCAACATTCCTTTTATCTACATCTCCAATGTCCTCTCCAGACGCGTTGCTAAAAGGGTGATGGGTGCCAATTTGAGAACGCCCCCCCATCGAATAGCAATCGAACAGGCCCCAAAAGCTTTCTAAATTGTAGATCTCCTACTGAATGTCTACTACCGAACACATCTTGCTATAATGGAAGGGGGCCCGCAAGGAGCTTATCACCCCCACCTAATCTTCTGCTAAGCCTATCGTCTCCCTGCTCCAAAAATGTCTCTCTTTCCTTTTGATTACTGATTTGACTTGTCAGTTTATTCACCTCTGTCCCCGCTGGTCCACATCTGTTTAAATCTTTTTCCTGATTTAATTACTTTGCTTAGAACTGAAGAAAAGAATCTCTGATATTTTTATAAGGATGCAAGAAAATTGCGTTCAATCTAAACATCACATTATTTCAATCAAAATCTCTGCACTCTTTTGTTATTTTAAGTTGTTCTAAGAATACGCCCAGTTTCAAAGCGGCTCTAAAATGCCATCATCAGTGTTTTAATATCCGTCGTTGGACATAGACCTCCCCCGGGATTCGCCACTCTTCTCTATCGTGGGTGTCGCAGAGCCAGTATTTTCTAAATTTATCTAGTTCATCACTCCATCTTGTATTCTGTCGGTCTCGGTTTTGCATTTGAACATCACGGGATCCATTTTGTGAGTCGTGATGTTGTCTGTCATTCTTGCAACATGGCCTGCCCATTGCCATTTAAGTTTTTTAGTTGATTCTATGATGCCTCTGAATCCCATTTTCTTCCATATATTCTGTGCTGTCTCGTGATCTCTCCATGTGAGGTTGAGCATGATTCTTTTTGCGCGTTGCATGCTTCTCAGTCTGTTTCTTGATTAGGTTCCATGTTTCAGCCCTATAATTGACTATCGGGAGGATGCATTGGTTGTATACTCTTCTTTTACGGAAAACTGTCAAATGACCCGAATTAATCTACAAACAATTATATAAAGATACGCAAGCAGAAGTAACTGGCCTTGTCGAGGATTTTAAATATCTAAAATTAATGCAATCACATCTGCTCATTACATTATTTATCCATTACTTTAAAAAGATACTGTCAATGTTCAATGGGCCAGGAAATCACCCCTTCCATGTAACTAAGAAAATGATTTTTTTTTCACATTGACAAGATTTCGTGGAAGTATGAACGTGGATAAACCAATACTTAACCAAAATGAAATTGAATTCCTACATTTTCAAAAATAATTCTTGAGGAAAATCATTTCAAAATGCCAATTTTTAAAAGTGCTTATTTGCATGATTATCACATTTCAAAAATACTTATTTACATAATTACTGCATTTCAAAAGTAGTAATTTAAATTCTTCTTAATCGATTTCGTCGATCCCATCACTCATTCACTTTCATGTCTTTCCTAGTGGCTTTGGTGCGTAGTGAACGATATTACATGGAAGGATCGCAAGACAGCACAGTATATACGAGAAAAAATAGGAATATCATAGAATTTATTCGGAAACTGTAATAGCAATGTTATCTTGCCAAAATCTCAGACTGGACATCATGACTCACATTGTCCAGCAGAGGTCATATGCCAAACTGAGACCGATAAAAAAAATTATGAGATGGTGCAACGAATCTGGCAAGTTCAGAAATATTGTTTCCGGGATGCCCACGATAGAAAGGTCTGGCGATTCTTCGGAAAGGTCCACGTTCAACTACATACGCTAAAAGGATGATGATGGTTATGATGATGATGAACGCGGGTTATTACAAAGGGTTCAAACCCAGTGCTTTGATGCTATTTTTCGAGTTGCCAAAAGTGCCACGACGCCTGCACTGACATTCTTTGACATAAGTAAATTCTTACATACAATACATAGATGACAACCATCTGAATACTTCCGGTTTATGCAGTGCTGCATAGAAAGATATACCTTCTAGCATTTTGGCCAGTAACAGCACTATTGATCCTAGGTTGAGTCGAGCAACTAATTTCAGCCCTCGGGCACCAGTCATTCAGCTGGCCATATGGCAAAACCTCGGCATAGCAAGCTCAACTTTCAAGAACGAGAAAATCACATCAGTCCAATCAAGAACAGTATACAACAAATGCAATCCCCCCTGATAGACACCTATGGCAATGAAACACGCAGCATAGCCAAGTGACTGGCTCTCAAACTGGGAAGCATGTAACGTGCATATGGAAGACCAATACTCAACCTCACATGGGGAGATCTCAAGACCACACTGTATAGTAAGAAGAAAATGACAAAAAAACATATGGACATCACGACTTGCAACATGGATTCCCCAATATCACGTGCGGAGCCGACACTGCATTCAAGATGGAGAGGTTCAGAAAGTATTGGCTCTGCAAGGCCCATAATGAAGAGATCGAGTGAATCCTGGGGAAGGTCCATGTCCAACAAGGAACCATAAAAGACTAATAATGATGCATACAACCAACCATACAATAGCCAGCGTTATGATGATAGATGTAAAAAGTTCACAATAAAGCACACACGCACAAACACAGACACGTATACACACACACGTATACACACACATATATATGTGTGTGTGTGTGTGTACACACACACATATATATATATATATATATGTGTGTGTGTGTGTGTGTACACACATATGTATATGTGTGTGTGTGTGTGTGTGTGTGTGTGTGTGTGTGAGTGCATGCTCATGCAAGATTATATGATACATGAAATATTTTTTGTGCTCAACACAATTTTAAAATCTCTCCATTTTAAAATGTGTGGTAGCTTTGAATCAACAGGCAAAGTTGTAGTGATACTTGTTATAAAATCATTATTTCTCTTTTTATCTCTCTCTCTTTCTCTCTCTCTCTGTCTGTCTGTCTCTCTGTCTCTCTCTTTCTCTCTCTCTCTCTCTATATATATATATATGTGTTTGTACATATATATATATATATATAGAAGTTCATAGAAGTTTCATTTTCTTCAATTGTTTATTCTATTCATATTGTTTAGACAAAATGATTCATTCATCGAGTAGTGATGGGAGATTATTTCAAATAAGAGTTTCAATATAATATAACGCAATTTATAATCATTCACTCGGATCATACATCCATTTTTGATAGCACACACACACACACACACACACACTCATATATATATATATATATATATATATATATGTATATATATATGAACGTATGCACTTCCACTTGTGAGAATTAATCAAAATAGATAAAGAATCATACAATGAAATCAAGATCCTGATCACATAAAAACTATGCATCAGACAACTCACATGTTCATTTACTGTTATCTTTGCAAGAAGGTAATGAAGTTAATCCTTCACATTTACTAGATATCTGGACCGTTTTGGTTAAAACCCAGTCGCCCAGGAGCCAACAGCCTGGTTCACTTAATAAATCCTTTAAAAGTAAATGAGTGAGATGTGTTACTTCAGTAGTTTCAGTAAGGATTCAGTGCATTATCAAAATTTTAGAATAAACATGTTTTCAAGATTTTGTATTTTTTTGTTTTTTTTGTTTTGGATTGTTTTGGATTCTTTTGCTTGATAATAAAAGTTATCACAAATGATTTTTTTCTTTATTACGTATTTTTTTTTAACTTGCCCTCTTTCACGTCGCTATTCCAGTCTTGCTGGTAGCTTACTCTTCATCTCCATTCTGTGCTGCTTAGTTAATGGTCATCGAATAATGAGCTGAAATTTGTGTTAAAAAAAGTAAGAGAAATAAATTATTGAAATACAAATCAAGAATTAATTGAAACAATGCCTCAACCAAGAAATTCAAAATTCCACAAAGATATACTTTTAACTGATTACACAGGGAGACTATCCATAGTATATCCCTTAATCGATATTTTATATTCAAATCTGGATATTCACTTATTTATTTAGCTTAAATGTATTGTTCCACTTAATCGGGGCAGCGTCTTACTTGGTCCAACAGTTCGTTTCCTTTACGTCCAAAATTGTTCGAACTGAACAGAATTATTTATATACTTATGTATTTATATATGTATGTATGATTTTAAGTATGTATGATTTTAAGCTATTCATTTATAGATTCCGATCGATCAGTTGCTTAATAGATAAATAAATAATTTGCGACTTCCTGAAAACTATTCAATTACACCACACTGGTGTTTGTCGCCTTGATCTTTGCACTCATTGCAGTAGAACCAAGAAACACTGTATCGTTGGTTGTTATTACCAGTGTACCACAATTTATCTTAAAGACCATCCATAATTACCATTTTATAGGTAGACACCGACAATTTCGGAGACGTTTAAATCAAATGTGTGGTTATTTAGAACAGTAAACTCTTATTCTAATGATGAGGGGATATTACTGTCCATTTTTTAGCTATAATCTTATCAGATTTTGATCAATTATGTAGAAAATTCAAACCTAAACATTTACATTCTATTATACACCAGCTTTTTCTTTTCAATTCTCCACTGATAAATAACAAATTGCCAACCGTTCAAAAGACAATATTTCAAATATTTCATAATTCTAAGCACCAACTGAAAATGGTTATCAACAGAACTTCTGGGAAATTCTCGTTTTAACACTCTATTTACTAACGGTATTTTTGATTATCACAAACTTTGTTGGTTGATTTTAGACCCTGCTTACCCTGGATATGTTTCTTTAGCATCCAATTTCAGTTTTTTTTAAATGTTATCCAAATATAAAGAATATATGCATACATAATTTTAAAAGAAATTGTAAATTTGAAAAATCGGGTGATGAGGGATCAATTTTGTTGCTAGTTCGCGTTATCCCTGAACTGGTCGATTTGGGATCAATCCTGAGATCCACTCCCATCTTATTCAATTCGAAGAATTAGAAAAAAATAAACCCACAATATTTGAATAACACAATTTCTGGAATTAAACCTCGAATGAATGGAAGAAAAATCTCACAACTTTAACAATTGTATTATAAAAAATGTGCAATTTTTTTTTTATTGCTGCTTATAAAAGACTACTTACTACTGATTTCTTACTGATATAATTGCTTGCATCTGAAACAACAATGCAGTTATGGACAGTGTATGATCAAGATGAGGAAAGTGGGGATAAAGCGGTTAGTTGGGCGTTCATTTTTCTGTCTGAATGTTTAGCTAACTGTATGAGAGCGACTCTCCGTTGAAGTGGTTACCTGATCGGTTTCAAATCAGATTCTCCATTTTTTTATTGTTTGTTCTATTCACACAGCTTAGGCTGAATGACTCATTCACCGCACAACAACGGTGGTCATTCCAATTAGAGTTTCTAATAATATTACGTATTCATGAATATTCTGTAGGATTACATACCCATTTTTCAATAATGCACACACACATATATATATATATATATATATATATATACTCAAATATCTATGAATATATGTATTGTTTACATATGTGTGTGTGTGTTATTGCGTGTGTTTGTACATCTATCTTCAGTCCATCGATTTTTTTTACGCATACATATACCTGTGTATTTGTGTGACTGTGCGTGTCGACCAATCGATTCCCCTACATAAACATGTATAAATGTTTGTGTGTACATTATATTATATTCTGCGCCTACACAGTAATGAATGTACTAGTATACTCAAGTCGTGAAGTATGACGACAGAATTTTTTTAAAATTCAGTTGGTCTAGACTCTTTGTTACTTTGATGCATTTCTTGTTCACCCATGCCTTCTATTTGACGAAATTCATTCTGAACATTTCACCACTGTATCATCAGTGTAGCATTGTCCAATCGATAAGCGATCTGGCTGCTTACGGCCGAGTCAGAGACCTAATCCCTGTAATTCCAATTAATATTATGTATCTTTCCAGCGTGACAGAAAATGAATGAATAAAGTACATCAGTGATTATCATATTTGTTTTGATCTGATGTGTGTCGGGTTGTGCTGCGTGGATGGCCGACAACCGCTGGACATCATGACTAAAAATTTGTATCCCCAGATATAATATGCGAGACCGGACTGACAAAATATAACATGTCGTGACAAATTAAATAAGTTCAGAAAATACTGACTCAGTGAACGTTAACATGAATCATGCACAACCTCACATGAAGAGATCATAAGACAGCACAGTATATCAGAGAAAAGACAGGAATTTGAGGCATCATAGAAATTGTTTGAAAACTCAAATGGGCTGGACATGTTGCAAGTATGTCAGACAACTGCTGGACATAACGACTCGCTATGTGAATCTCCAGAGATCAGGTGTGAGGCTGTGGCTGACAGAAAGTAAGAAGGCATGACGAGCTAGATAAATTCAGAGACCACTGGTTTAGCGACACCCATGATAGAGAGGTCTAGTGAACCTTGGGTAAGGTCTCTGTCCAACGACGGACGCTGAAAGGCTGCTGCTACTGATGATGATGTATGCACTTAGAGGTGTGTTCTCGACCATTTGTGTGTGCGTATATGAGGGAATTTTATTCTTGGTAAACCTAGCTGCTGTATACTTGTCAGACACACTCCCCACCCCCAAAACTCATCATTATCTAATAACATAACTTCCTTGATTAAACTTTTCTCTTACGATATTATATAAATGAAACCAGTTCTAATATCTATTTACATTTTTTTTACCAAATACCAAAACGTTTCCACTAAAATGAAACACCAATACCATTACAATGTGTCAAAGCTGTCAACTGCATTCAAAACGTCAATGGGACGGGAGGAAGTACACTGACGTCTCTGGAGACGAATTGATTAGCCTGAATATCTAACATGAAGAATTATCATTATTATATCTAGATTTTTTCAAACTGTTATCCGTATCTCGGTTGTTATAATAACAAAGTTTCGGTTGTTCTATCCTCCAATTTTTCTTTCAGGTGCCTGAATTGTATTCTGCAATATTTTTGAAACCTAACCTTTTATACAATCTACAAAGCTAGAGTACTCTCATTTCGCTGTCAGTTTGACGTGATACTTCGAAGTTCTTCAAACCGTCAACCAAAACTGTCAACATTGATTTCTCTCAGTGTTTAATTTGGTTTTGGGTGGCCGGCTATGCATTACGCAAACAGGCCGCGCAAATGGGGCAAGAGGGTGGAAATTTTCAACATTTACTCCTTATTATATCAACATACAACTTTTTTTTTACTCAAAATAACCCCGAAATAGCTTTTTTGGTGATTTTTAGTTTGCAATTCAAGTTTATGCCAAGTCGGTCTCAGACTCTTGCCCGCTTGCTTTTTGAAAATTCAGACTTTTTAGGGATCATTGCCAAAACAAAAAGTGAGTGAAGTAACTTATTCATTGATCGACATTTTGTCAATGTTTGAGTTGATCGCTTGCAACATGGCATGCTACCAAAAGACATTGGTCACATGACGGTTTCTATTGAGTGACTAACCAGACCTATTTGATTCTTCCCTGTTTGTATTTTTTAAGTTGTTCTTGTGATGCAACTTCTGCTTGATGGGCTGCACCAGAGTCTATGGACCTCAATGTCTGACCCATGGATCGTGGTCACAAACATCAGGTTACCCTTACCTATAACCATTAAGCCATTGGTGTGATTTTAGAGTCATGAAATATATGCTTGTCTTTTTTTTCCGATCAAAGACTGCCATTTGGTGTTCGATTCTATGCTGGGTTCACCATGGAGGTTATCAGAGCCTTACTGGATTAGCTTCGACATTCTGAGACCCTTACCTAGGGAAGTTTTATCGTAACTTTTATTAAAGGAACTGAAAAAATAGGTTGAAGGTGATAAGTAGTCATAGACATGAAAATAATGATTTATAGTACTTCATCTGATGAATTTTGCTGGAAAATATGTTCATCTGACCTCCAGATATGTCGCTCAGATTCAGACGAATCACGAAATAAGACATGAAATTCATCTGGATTCATATTTCTCCGATAGTATGTACAATTATATTTCAATGGACATCTTTTTTGAATCTGGTGGAGAATTTTAAGATAAAAGATTTTCCCCGTATGATTATTCTCGTCTATGACCAGCCAGGATTTTTTTTTTTTTTTTTGAATACGGGATATTTTTTTCACTCTGTTTTGGGATCCTGCTCTTGTCTCAGATCAAGAAAAAAAGTAAGGTGGGAAGATTGGAGGAGGAAGAAAGTTAGAAGGAAAGGGGAAAGAAATAAAAGGAGGAAGAAAAGAAAGGGAAAAAGAGGAAAAAGAAATGAAGGAACAAAAGGACAGAAAAAACGGATAAGTACAAAGGAAGAAAAGCAAAGATCAGCGAAGGAAAAATAGATGAAAGGAAGACGAAGAAAGGAATAGAAAGAAAGTGTACGAAAAAAAAGGAAGAGAAGGGAAAATAGATAAGACAATACTGGCTGCTACAGGATCAAACTCCACTCCCACTCTTATTTTGATTGAAGTTGATTACTAACTCAACTTCTGTATTGTATATATGATAGATGAAATATAATGAAAAAAAAAATTGTAAAAAATGTATTTATTTGTTAGCATTAAATAATCGTTTGCGTACGAGAAATTACGTTACTCTCTAAGACTTGTCAATATAGCACGGATAGTATCAAGGCTAACAGTCAATCGTGAGTTCAAATCACGGTAGGGGAATGTGGATTTCGTATATCGGATTGCACTTCTAATTTTGGCGAGAATTTTTCTTGTTATGGTAGTTAAATTAGATCAACTCCACTTTGAGAGTTTGACAAAAAAGAAAGAAATGAAGGGAAATCAGAAAGCAAGAGATATGAAAAAAGAAAAAAGAATGGAGGGTACGCAGGAAAAAGAACAATGGAAAGAAGGAAAACATCGAAAAATAATTTTTTAAAAGAAAATTAAGAGAAGGAAGCAGAAGACCATTGATAAACACAGAAAGGAGAAACATCAGAAAGAAAAAACATGAAAAGGAAATGATAGATATACAAACATTAGACTCAAATGAAAATGTGAAGTTTGATGACAAAAACTTCAAAGAATCAAAGATGGAAACAGAAAAAAAAATTGAAGAAATAGCAAATCAAAATACGAATGATAGCTTAAAATGAACTTAGGTTACACTGTGTTTTTTGGATAATTAGCTATAAATTGTCAGTACTTAAGAACTGATTTGAGAGTTAATGCACTCCGTGTGAGCAACTTTTAGTGAGTATCTTATCTTATCCCAATTTCATAGTTGACACATTGTCACTCTCAACATTTTAAAGTAGATTTTCTTCTTTCTTCCATAAATAATTACAATTCTTCGTCGAAGAAATTCAGACTATCAACAACCCTTGCATCTATGCCTACTAGGTATTAATACAGAAAAGCAAACAGGACAAAATTCGAAAAATAGCAAAAAAAAACCAAAAAACATTGGGGCATAGCAACGCGTTTCCATACTACAACAAAGCAGTATTAGTGTCAAAATCTATAACAAATAACGTAGACGACAGGAGCAAGAGTAATCAAAGGGGCTTAATTGAAATCTACTGCTTATATTCTTTTGAACCTTTTTCATCTAGAATTAAATGTTTTTGTATCCGTCTAAAAGTCAAAAATTCCAATCAAGAGATTTTAATATGATTATATTTTCATACATTTTTTTGGCTCTATTTTTGATGTAACCCTTTCAACGAATTTTGTATTTAAGCTGAACAAATAAATTAGGCATTTTATCATGGTGATCCTTCAATTTTAGGGAGAAAAAGGTTATAATTCCACAGTGGAATTAATTTCACAGCGAAATTATTTGCTAAGTTATACATGGGCCAGGGCATTGCAATTATCATCATCATCAGCCTTTTGAAATCCGTCGTTGGACATAGACCTTCGCGAGGATTCGCCACAATTCTCTATCGTGGGCGTCTCAGAGCCAGTATTTTTCTAAATTTGTCGTGTTCATCTCTCCATCTTGTATTTTGTCGGCTTTGGTTTCGCATGTTATCTCTGAGGATCCATGTTGTGAGTCGCAATGTCTGTAATTCTTGCAAAATGGCCAGCCCATTGCCATTCAAGTTTTCTAATAGATTCTAAGATGTTTCAGACCCTCGTTTTTCTTCCTGATATACTGTGCTGTCTTGTGATCTCTCCACGTGAGGTAGAGCGTGCAATAAAGAGCCATAAAAAATGAAAAGGAAGAAAAACTAGTCGACTCACATTGATCACCAAAGCTACTGGCAGAACGCAGCACAAACACCTCACGATGGTCGATGATTCGGACGGGGCACAGAAGAGAGATTCAATTACTTCGAGACATTTATAGTTTTAGTTCCTAAGGTATCTTCTGATAGTTTGGCCCACCTTTGTTTAAGAGACATTGCTGTCTCGTTTGATGAGTGGACTTGAAACGAAGCACATCTATGCCCCGCTTCGAGAAGCCAAAGCAGGTTCCGTTTGAGCGATTACCCTCACCTACCCAGCTCCGTCCCTCCCCCAGGCCAGCGGTCTGCTCTAACCCAGTGTGTCATTCATAATTTCGGATCCCTTTGGCAACCAGTGACAAGTTCCAGCGTTTATTACATAAGGCCCTCGTGGCAGGCGGTGAAGCCGGATTCGCTTTTTATTTAGAAGCACGTACCGACCTTAACGGACATCCATAAATGCGAATGCCAACGTGGGGGCATATGCTGTGGGGAAGATTGTTGAAGGTAGTGGCTAGGGTGAGGAAGGATTCACTGAAGACGCTTCCAGCAAGTCCACAGATGGTGAGTTATAAGCGAACGGACATCTGATCATGTCAGCTATTCTCTTTTCTCAAACTAACCCACCCCTCTCTCTCTCTCTCTCTCTCTCTCTCTCTCTCTCTGGTTGGACCAGTCTCTCCATGACCCTTATCCCACCCAGACCTTATCCGTGTTTCTTCCAACTGACTCGTTCGGTCCGAAGTACAGGTCCTTTTAATATTAATTATATAAGTGCTGCGCTTGAGTAAAGGACTTCGTTAACCGCTTAGCATCTTTACACGACTAAGTCAACATCGAATTCAGCATTGTCAATATGCACTTGCGTTCATTTCATTAAGTGATGTATTTTATCAGCAGGACTTTTAGCTGTTTTTGGAACCAGGCCTTTAAAGTAGAATTTTTAATTACTAGACCATTTCATTACAAAATTGTCGCCATTTGAGCGTCAATTCTTGTACCACATTGTATATATATATATATATATATATATATATATATATATGTGTGTGTGTGTGTGTGTGTGTGTGTGTGTGTGTGTGTGTGTGTGTGTATAGAAAGATTCACAGCTTTAAACACAAACCATCAAGAAACTTTTCGAAAAAAATATTTTGTCACTTCAGCCACTTATTTTCCAATTTCTGTTAGTACAATTAATATAATTTTCTTACTTGTTTTCTCCCCTGTTTTGCATATACTCTACAATTATGGTGCAACGTATAGATTTTCCCTTGTTGGAATAATCAATTATTTACCATTAAACCGTTTCGGGGATTTCAAAAACAAAACACACGCACACGCACACACACACACATATATATAAACGCAATTGAACAATGTGGTCAATCACACTAACATATATATGTATTTGTGTGTGCGTGTGTGTGTGTGTATACGTATGTGTGCGTGTGAACTGAGATACGAAGAGGCTTGAATTGATATGACAAAACGGTGGAATTGATAGAGATAACTACATAGAGATTGGGCTATGAGCATTCATATCAATAGCCGTAGGTAGATAGATAGTCAGATAGATAGATAGATGAACTGACAGGCATACAAACAGATAGTTAGATAGATATAGAAACTCAAGATACCAGTCGTCAAGAAAGATATTTCTTTCGGGGATCATACATGCTATTAATATGGTCTCAGTGAACAATATTGAAGATCCACCGATATCGAATATGCAGACGTTTCTCTGAGGGAGATAATAGAACGATTATGATTCCTTGATAGTATTCACCAATCTTCTGCGAGTTGGTTGCAGAGTATGTGATGCTATCAGAAAGGCCACACAAGTGATGGGTTTGGATTATCGATTCCTTCAGTTCCATACAGAAACATGCGAAGAGCTAGGACCTGGATTTGTAGCATTTATTAAGGATATTTATTTTGGATATTTCACCGAGATGCAGTGTCTGTCAGCTCGGGAATTCGAATAAGAGGAATAGGTCCAAATCCTGGAAAAATTGTGTCCGGTTTTACCTATGCTCTGTCATATCATCTGTCACCATCGTTATAATCTTCCCCCTTTCACACTGATATAGTAGCCAGGTAAATAATGAATACATTGACGATTCGCTCTCTCATTATGGCAACTGATATCTCCCTCCTTTTAAAATGGCCGCCATCAACGTCTGTTTTTCTGCTGTTGGAATGGTGGTCGTTTTAAAACGAGAAAGGTGACCATTACCCTCATAGCTTGACGTTCTTAGGTAGTGGGAACAAAAAGCTCCTCTGTCGCTGCCAAGTATATTTTTAATGATGGGATTTCAATACTGAGAAAGGGTGGGAATAGAAATTCTTCTTTGCATGTTTGAAGCAGTTTTATTCCCATACAAATCAACCAATATGTGCCGGAGAATATCATTTAAGTATAATATATACATATATGTATGTGAGAAAAAAACAACGATATTAAACTAACGTGACACAAGTTATCTTCTCCCTGGCTCTGGATTGATAACTACTTGTCTCATCCGTGGTACAGTACTGACGACTCACTGAAACCTTTTCCGTAGAACTCTACCGACGACCCGCTGAGAACTTGACGGTGCCACTCCACTGACAACTTTCAAAAACCTTTCCTGTGGTATTATACTGACAACTCGCTAAGAACCTTGTCCGTGGAACTGCACCGACGACTTTCTAAGACCTTGTCCGTGGAACTGCACTGACGAATTTATGAGGCCTTGTCTGTGGCACTTTACTGGCGACTCGGTAATTGATTTTGTCCATAGTAACGAACGGATGCATTTTATAAACTGAAATCTCTTCTCGTTAATTGTATTTAACAAATAAAAAATATTATCTTCTTTTTCTTTTCAAATCTCTCTACATTTGCTCGCTTCTTTCTCGCTTTTCCGAATGCATTTATTCTTCATTTTGCCTTTTTTTGACTCTGTTTAATTCGCCTTTCAATTTGCCTATCATTTCCCCTTTTAATCACTTATCAATTCGTTTTTCTCCATTTTTTTTTCCATTTTCAAAGAAAATTACTTCCTTGATCTTCATTCTACCGTCATTACCAATCTTTTTTACGTTCGATGCGTGCAAAGGTCACGTATCACAGACGACATTTTGAATAACAATGGGCAGGCTGCACTAAAAAGCAAGAAAAACGATGAACTCACTTTGAAATGGCTAACAGAGCACGTTGAAAGGCCATTTGCTTCCTTGAAAGAACTTCGCTTATTTGCTTCTCTCCGTTTTCGATTTCTCTGAGCTTTTCAGTAAAATTTCAAACGAAGCAACTCCGATCTAATGAGTATTTCTTTTTTTTATGTTAGCAAAGATCTAGAACAAACAAACCGCTGTAGCCCTATGATAAAGTGCTCGCCTTCTATTAAGTAGGCAATGACTCTATCTACAACGGAGTCATACAAAAGACAAGATCCTATTCAATGCTTCTACTTTAAGCACTCTACAACAGGACAAAGACTGATGAACTTCTATCCGCAGCTAATGAGATACAAGTAAATCTCGGATACGTAAGATTGTGTGATCACCGAAGTTAAGCAGCGTCGAGCCTTATTAGAGAAATGATTCAATCGATTTATTCTCGAATCTTCCAGAGAGGTGAATGATTAGAGGTTGAATAAAAAAAAACATGGGTGACTATTGGAGAATACAAGGTGTCGTAAGCAGAAAAAAGCTACAACAGGCCTGGCCAGCCAGAAATGGGACAACTGCCCACGACCACTGCGATGAGGGTATAAGCAAAGAAAAATGATTAATATAGATATTACCAATGGTCAAAAACTAGAGCTGTGCAAAGTTTGAAACTGGTTCGTGGTAAAATATAAGAGGTAACAAGGAGCCTCATGAAGATAGGTGAATTTATAAATCTATCATATTCATTTATTACCGAAAACAACTGCTGTGATCAATGAATAAAAGTGACTTTAACACTGGATTCTCCAGTTTTTCAACGTGAGTCACTATACGAGACTTTTTTTTAAAATTACATTCATTGCTTCTCATTGGTTTGTTTTGCTATCCTTTGCTGTCTTACCTTTACATTTCTGTTTTAAAATATCTCATTTTAGTCTGGCTCAAGGCTATGATTGCAAAGTATTCACTGAGGATATAACTCTCTGCATTTGCAAATTGATTGAATGAATATTGTGTTGAGTTTCTGTCTAGATTCTTAGTTTTGCGCAAGTTTGCGAACACATATATTACATAGTACAATTTTGATCCAATTCTTATGAGGAAATGGTAGGCGTCTCAGTATCTTTCTCAGCCCAGTCCCTGGTTACAACCAACATTGGAGTGTTATCTTGTTTTAACACTCTCCCTGGCGACATGATCTTGAGCACAAATCACAAGAGGATATCGGTCGGTGAATATCCGCTTTGAGTTCTCAAAGGGGAAAATATATCTCTCTCTTTCTCTCTCTCTATCTCCCCATTCTCTCTCTATCTGTTTCTCTCTCCACCATCCTTTTGCAATCCAGTTAGGCTTCATGTCTATTTTCCGATGACCGAGTTTTCATTAGCATGATGTACATGAAAATTCATAGGGTTGGTACTTTTCAAGTTCAGCGAGGAAAATACATAAATACAGAACATATATGATGCAGACATACAACTATTTATTCATTCTCTTGAGTGAATAAGTTTTTAAATCTTTGTTCGCAAAGCCATGCCATGAGTGAACACACACACACACACACACGTGTGTTTGTGGTTTGAGCGCGTGTGTATGTGTGTGCGTGTGTGTGTGTATGTGTGTGATTATTGTATTTGTTTAATACTTAGATCTTCAGAAACAGATCAAAGGTTTGAAAACAGGGACTAATCTGATGACTCAAGGCAACTAAATAACTGGCTTGGTTCTGCAGAACAGAGGGACAGACCAATACAAAATTCTTCTAAAGGGGGAAAACCCTAGCGGGGTAAAATGTACAAGAGATATTGGCGTAAAAAAGTTTTTTCTTTGACCGTTTTCTTCGTGGCAAGTGATGAGATATCATGATGGCCGACACGTCTTCCTATACAATCTACCAGGCCTTGGTCTGTCCGTTTTTGTTTTTTTAATCAACCACTAATCATTCACCTCCCCGGACTTTTCGAGAATAAATCGATTGAATCATTTCTCTTGTAAGGCTTAGCTACAAGTCTTATGAATAAAAATGTTCAGCTGATTATATATTAGTCTAGTATAGAACAACCGATATCAGACGGCTGGGCTGCCTGCTATATCTTTTGGGGTACTAATGAATGCATGTAATACGAAAAATATGATTTTCTTTATTTCTATGAGACCGTTGAGTAACGAAAAACGGTACACTGTAACCAGATATATTCAATCAAATGACCCTAAAAAATCTAATTCTAAGAATGCAAAGAATGAGTTTGGATGAATTGTTAGTGAATAAATACAGTGTTGGGTTTGCATTTTATTACATAATCATCGATTTGACAAAATTGATGACGTTCAAATGGTAGTTATACAATAATAACCCTAATTATCTATCTTTTTATTTGCAAATACATAAATACCTGGGTTCATTCTGGTCACATTAGAGTGTAAGTTCTCTCAAATGGTAATGATCCTCTCAAAGGGTGGCTGTTGGAATTTTCAGCATTATATTTTTTCATTTTTGCATTGTTTTTACTATCCAAACTACGATTGTACTTACTCTCCATGAAATTGACGCTCTATGATACGAATATATCTTTTAATTTAGTTTAGAATGTCGGTAAAGGGAATGCAATGCAAACATTCACCAATGAAATGTGTAGCAGAAAAGCAACATGTTATGCGTTGAAGAGGATGTTATAGGTATTTTTTCCCACAAGTAAAAATGAGAACTTCAAATTTATATTTTATAGTCATTTACGACTGTCGTTCAGGGTCTAAAGTTGAGATATAACCTCAAACTTACTCGGAATAATGAATTATATACTGCCAGTTATTACGGCCAAACCGTGTTTGACATACCGGTTCTTGTACGATCATGGAAGTCAAGATCTTCTGGAAATGTCAAGTGGCGTAAGGAGCTGAGGATCTTGTATAGAGGACCCTTCACCCTGTTGCGATTCTGTCAATCATCCAAAGGAGGACACCGATCTCTACTCTTCGATCAATAATCCAAGCCAAAAGTGTTACTCCTCTATTCCCACTAACCCACTGATGAACTTAGCTGCAAGCGACAAGATATGAACGCATACTGACACGGTATTTTAGACGTTCAGTATAACGACAGTTCAGGAATTTACCGTCAACTTTCGAGCAAATACAGTCAAAATCGCCATTATCGATGAAGCAGTAAAAATCAGCTTCACTGAAGCAAGAGCGTAAATATTTCTGATCAATACAATGTCTAAACAATTTCCCCCAGTAATATTTGTACCAATCAACTCTGCTTGCATAGTCTAATTGAACTAAGCCGGTATGTGGGTTTGGAACAGCCCACTATTTGTGTCCGGGTCACACACTTAATAGCAGGAGTCACGAGTCAATATTTACCTCGGCTTTTCTGTGCGCCTGCCACAATACGTACGTAAACACCGATGGATTACGTTCGGTGTCGTTTCAATCTCAGCAACTGCGAGGCGCCTGACTCCGAAGAACGGAAGCAAGCCCGTTGAGCATGTGATCTGAAATAAGGGCCAGGCAGCCGGAAAGATTGGTTGAATGAGATGCGCATGCGTAGTTTTCATTGTGACGAGACGCCATCACACTTGTTTAACGCTATACACTGGACTGTTTGTCAAACTCTTACCGTTGAGTTTTGACTTTATTTCCGGACGTAGCAACAATGACACGACAATGACCAGACCAAAAACCAGTGACGTACTGAACAAAATAAAAGTGACACGGGGACGGTGAAAACCAAAGACGAATGAACATCCACTTCTAAAGTCCAACTGAGGTTGACTTGTTTTGCTAAAGTTTGCAGATACCATTCACCGGAGTTATTAAACGACCTGAAAAGAGACATTTAGTTTTGGAATAAATTTGTGTGGAGAAATTTTGTTTAACTTTTAGATTTTAATGAAGCAAGTGGGTTTGACCTAAGTGCAACAACACTTGTTCTTAATTTCTTTTAGTAAAACTATTCATGTATTTATTCTTCAGTTTAGACATAAATGTTTGCACAAATAAATGAAATGATAATGAGAAAGAAATATAAAGAAAAAACGAAAAATGGAAATAAACCAAGAACTGCAAGTTCAACGATGCGTTCACTAGCCATGGCAGTAGTTGCAGGATGAGGAAGGGAGGGAGAAAAGAAAGATGAGCATGTTTCTTCCAAAAGACTAATCTTATATCATAGCAACTTGATACGGCTGGGAAAATTGATATTTAGGGTGGAGGACTAGGAGGAGAGAGAGGAAGATCAAGTTGGTCTATCTTAGGGCCTGGAACAAGTTTCATATCAGTCTGACATGATACAACTGGAAAATTGATATTTAGCCTTATAAACTGTGGTAGGAATGACAGGGGGTTTGTAGCCAGAAGAGAGAAAGAAATTAGTGGATAAGGGTGGTTTACCCGAAGGACTACACAAATTTTTATATCAATCAAACGCGTGAGGCTGAGAAAATTGCTATTCAATATATTAGGGTCTGACCGACCTGAAAGTGTCTTATAGAGATGCATGGACGCACCTAACAAAAAGAATATACAGAAGAGGAGGTACAGACGAGTGATAGATGATTAGAATATTGCGAGCCAATACTAACTGTGGTAGACAAGGCTAACCTTGGGTAACAGCAACACGGGATGTCACCCAGGACGCCAAGTGCTTGGGTGTGCCTGCTATGTAACAGGAAAGGTTGTATTATCCAATAGAAATGGGAAAATAAGAAATAAATTGAACAGAATAAAAACAGTCCAAGCAGAAAATTCCCTGATGTGAAGTCAGATTTTCCAGGAAGAGAACATGATTTGACATCATAGTCAACAATTGAACAACCGCAGCATCGACATATGAATTCATGTAAAAAAAAAATTCCATCAGAGAATAGATATGGCCAGAATAAATTTTACTTATGACATCACTGTTTTTTTCCACTGGAAAACACCTTAGACAAAAAACACACACCAAAAACATCCATATACTGGTGTATATAGATGCCATTGATGAAGCTACCAGAATGAGGCTTCAATAGCGATTTGAGGAAGCATCTTTGAAAAAAAATGACAACACATTTTGAAAAGGGCCTAGTGGAGTATTGATGCAAATTGTAAAGCCTGTAGACAAAACGGTATGGCCAGGAGTGCTGGAAAACGCAAACAAATAAACACGCGAGAATAAACACTCCCCCAAAGCTTTGGCTTCCAGAAATGAAGATAAAACTTTTCGGGACGTGTTTAGTGGAGTACTGATGCCAATTTTCAAGTACGTAACAAGACGATTTCGCCATGACCATTGGACCAAACGAGCACAAACAAACACGTGTACATATAAAAAAAAAATGCTAGACCCTTCCACCGTCTTTGATGGCCACGTTTGTTCAATACTATCCTTGAAACGGGATCGATATTCATCTCACCCGGACAGCTAAGGACCTTAGCAGCAGCCCTTGCTGTAAAAACAGTGAGTGATATAGAAAATAGTATTCATAGATGATTACTACAACATACTGAATCCCTCGATCTGTCACTTTCTTTCTAACTTCTTCCTTGTGGTTTCTTGAACATTGTTACGCTTATTAATACTTCTATCTGCTTCCATAATTAGAATCCGACCATAAGTATTCCATAGGTAATAGATAAAGTTATAGGTTTATCATGATAGCATCTTGCATGCAGAATAGTGAATCCAGGGATGATAGTATCGACAGCTGAATAAAAAAAAACGAAAGTCTTGTATGAACATGAAAATAACAAGAGTGAAAAGTATTGAACGCACATATGCAAAAGATATTTGAATGAACACGGCTAGAGTTACTTGGAAAGTTTGGGAAGAAAAAGTTCATGCAGTTCAGCGTATTGTGAAAAAAAAAACTAAATAAGTGAGACCTCTACAGAAAAGTAGATGTGTGCATGGAAGGGCGGCTTTTGGCAGACTGCCTGAATTGACTCAGCCACTTGCCTACATAGTAAACAAGTGGCTAAGAAAAATTAAGTCTTTCTGTGGCGATTGAGTAATAAATAGCAGTTAAGGTCAGGTAGTGTGCTGCCTTTTCCGACTGCAGAATTGTATAGAGAGAATCCTATGGAGCCTCCTTGATGAGTGAAATTGTCAAGTTATGAAATATTTTACGTTATTATTTAAAATCTGATAACTCAAATATTGTATAGTATTTTTTTAAAAACCTACTGCCTTTAGTTGACTTATATCTTTTAAGCATCCCGACATTCGTACACACAATTTTTATTCATCATTATTTCAGTTACGAATCAGATTTTCTCATGAGAATTATAGATATGAGTTTGCTTTAACATCATCATTATCATGTCTTTTATCGTCCGTCGTTGGACATGAACCTAACCCAAGATTCGCCAGAACTCTCTGCCATGGGTGTCACGGAGCCAATGCTTTATGAACTTCATTTTGTCTCTCCGTCTTGTATTCTGCCGGTTTCAGTTTCGCATGAGATCTCTGGGGATCCATGTTGTGAGTAGGAATGTCCATTGGTTGTCTGCCATTCTAGCAACATGATCAGCCCATTGCCATTTGAGGTTTCAAATAGATTCTATGATGTCTTGGATTCCTGTTTTTCTCCCTGATATACAGTGCTGTCTTGTGATCCCTACATATGATTTGGAACATGACTCTTTCATGTTCACGTTGTATGGCTCTCAGCGTCAGGGTCAGTTCCTTAGTTAGGTTCCATGTTTCAGCTCCATAGGATGCATTGGTTGTAGACTCTTCTTTTTAAGACAAATGGGATTTTTTTAAGAGTTAGAATGATTTCTTGTTTGATTTCTTCTTTTAAGGATTATATCGAAATTTAATGTCCTAGGGAGATAGTAGTCTATGTTCTCTAGTTTTGTATTTTCGATTTTGATTGGGGTGTATCTGTCCCCGACTTGTTTATTGTACATGACCTCTGTTTTGCTGAAGTTCATGCAAACACCGACTTTCTTGATTCCTTCATTCAGCTCATCTAGCATTAGTTGGAAGCTGTGAAAGTTCTGTCAGCTCCAAAAGTTGTAAAGAAAGGTGATACCGGCTCCCTAAAAGCTTTCACCGTCTGCCTCGAAATGATCTCCCCAAACCTAGATTTGGGAAATAAAGAAATCGAAATGGATGGCAAATGCCTAAGCAACCTCAGATTTGCAGACATAATCATTATTATTGCAGAGAACCTTCATGGGCTTTGATGCGTCACAATTTCGTATTTTGCTAAGTATTTATATAAGTGTGTGTGTGTATGGATAAATATTTGTAATTACGCATCGCAAGTTTGCGTCTAACACATTTTTCATCTAATATTCTCTGCCCCGTTGTTGAAAATCAGCAAAGTCTGGCTGTATCTGCCGATGCCCTTTTTAGTTAATGATAGTTAGGCCACGGATCCTTGTATGTATGTCTGTATTTCTTTCTCTTTCTGCACACACACACACGTATATATATCCAGCCTTACTGACTGTCTCGTTCTGTAATCCAGGGGTACGATATCAGCCTACGGGTCTGAAGTGAAGGTTTCATTTCTGCCACGCAGTACTGGATGGAAAGTCTATAGAAGAGATACAATACATTGAAACAGCTGCCTGGATGGGATAATGGAAAGTCCGTGGATTATATATATATATATATATATATGTATATATATATATATATATATATATATATATATATATATATATATATATATATATATGAAAAAGATGAATATATTTGGTCCAACAAAATGGAATCTAGATTGCATTACATCATACAGACTCTTTGGTTAATATTTCAATATATAGCTTACGTCATACTGCATGGAGTTTGTTATTTTATATTGGGTATTATTATTATGTATTGTAGATGGATGTTATTTCATACTACATACCTTTAATTCTTTTAAATACGTAGGTTATCCCCAAAACAAATATGATAACAGACATGACTCATTTTTCCTGTAACTTTTGTTAAGCGTTCACCTATGTGAATATTAAAACTGTTGTGTCGGTTTCAATCTCGGACTACATGCAAACCAACTAATGGTATCATCTTTAAAAATATTAGTTACACAGAAAAACTTCTTCGAGGTGATTTTCTACCAACATATTCAAACGAAGAATCTGATAAATTCTTTTTATTAACCTTGGACTGAATTCTATCAATCACATGATTATCAAATAAGTTTCTCTCGTATAACTAGTTGAGACGAAACCAAACAATGCTCTATTTTGTAGTAACATCCAAATTATTTAATCCCGTAATGTTCTCAGACATTTATCACTTAGCATTCTGTGTTCAATATCCCTCTCCGACCAACTACTTATCAGTCAGACAAATGGACCAGAGCCAACTGTTTTCCCCTTTCCCTGGTTCTAGTCCATTCAATGATTTTTCACTCTAAGACTAAATCTATTTCTTTCGATACCATATTTCCATAACATTAATGAAAGAAAAATATTTGATTTACTACACATAACTCATTTATCCTCTTTTCATACTCTCATTAGGATAATCTTAAATTTTCGTTATTATATAATTATGGTGAAATAAATAAGTTTTAATGTGATCATGATATCTTGTCATTGTTCCATGAAATCTCCCAAAAAAATCTTTCTAATTTCGCCACCTCGATTGACTATTCTTACAACTAATTTTCGATAAAAAATCAATACATGTAAGTGTAGCTCATACTATTCTTAAATATTGATAATATAGGTCTATGAGATATGTAAGTTGAAGTGTTAATTATTCTTTAAGGCATACTTATGATATCAAACGGAAATAAACCACGTTTGTCAAATAATTTACAAACATCCATTCCATTCACGATTATGGTGTCCAAATCTTGGAACGTTGCTTGCATTCTGATATGCACACATTTTAGTTCATAATTTTTTGGATTTATATACGGTAGTGCCTCTTTTACCAAGGATTATCCGTTCATAACTCCGAACAAAATATCCCGTTAGATCGAAATTCGTCAACAGAATTATTGAACTTATGGCATATAAGAATTTCGACCTAAGTTAAACTTGTAAATAATGTATGATATACTTATTACTTTTTAAATGATTGTGTATGAATACAAATATACATCTAAATAATGTAACAGATAATTAACTATATTGTAATCTAGCAAAAACTAGATAATTATGAATTTTCCTCTCGCGAACTTAAACTACTTGGCGTAGAGATTTGGGGGGTATTTTTCGCTCTGTGAAATCTCATTATAAGGGTCCCTCGCTAAGAAAGGCATCACTATATCATAGACTTGTATTGATCTACATTTCTGTTTATGATTGAGGAAACAATACTTAAGTATTAATCTATATCTATACATCTAACTTATAAAAAAATTACCTATTCAAATTAAAGAACATTACTTCAGTACCTTATTCTCTCTCTCCCTCTCTCTCTCTCACACACACACACACACACACACACATATATATATATATATATATATATATATATATATATATATATATATATATATATATATTCAGTATCAATGTGTTGCTTGGCCAGACATTGGTATTAGCATTGTCTTGTGCACAATGTTACAGAATATAAGCCTTCCAATAAAGCCGACTGACTACAATTAAGTCTGTCGTGCGTCTGCTTGACATAGCAATTAACAGTGAAAGGACGTGACTAATCGAAAAGAAGAAAGTCAAGCAGAAAACCCCTCCAAGCAAAAGTCCAGAGTCTCGCGTTACACAAATCTTTTGTTTATATTCTTCGATTCAAAACGAGATTTGAATGAGAAAGAGAAAAACAAGTCGATGTGTGGTCAAAGCGTTGGTTTCTATGCACGGAAATGGTCTGATGGATTTTCTGTCTTGGTGGAAATAGGGACGCAGTACAAGGGGGCAGGGTTACCCATTTAGATGTGATTTTCCAAAATTCAAATCTACAGTCACTCCCAAATTTAAATTTCTTTGTTTAGCACCTTAACTGGACTCACTGAACTTTCAAACACTTGGAAAAAAAATCGAAATATTGTCAACACTCGACTCACAAATTCGAAAAAACAGAACAAAATTTTAAAAAAAGAAAAGAAACGTCTGAATTGGCAACTCTGTTTGAGGTACAGCGTAAATTTCTTGATTTCCCTGTTTGGCGAAGTTGACTGGTAAAACCCAAGAGCCCCTACCTACACTGGTTCACTTAGCTCATCTCTGGTACCCCACCCCCGAGATCCACGAGCATAATTCCTAGATACAACTTTACCGTATACCTAATTCCCAAAAACCTAGACTTACCGTATACCTTACTTCTCAAAACCCAGTCTTACAGTATAAGCAGTTCCCTAAAACTTAATTCCATCTGATCAATTGTCCAGTTGGTGTGGTCAAAGGGCAAGAGAAGTTACTTATTCATTGATAACCCACTTTTTCTTAAAAAAAAAAGAGAAAAAAGATATTGATCCCCCCCAACACGACAAAAGATGTTTTCCACTTGACATTTCTTATTCAGTGACCAACCAGACCTGTCTTATTTGAAGTTGTACCAATTCACATAGAGGGTGGAAACTTCAAATTCTGCTTTTCTGAAAATTACTCCTTTTCTGAAAAATCATTGCCGAAAAAAGTTTTTATTGGGCGAGGGTCAATTTTCAACGTGGGGTTTGGCGCTAATTCAGTCTGCTAGTTTGTGTCTGGTAGCTTTTTTTCTAAAATGGAGAGATTTTTAGCGATCACTATCCAATTAAAGACGATAGAAGTAACTTATCTACTGATCACCCCTTTTCTTTTTTTATTGTCGATGACTCCCAACAGGGCTCACTGTCGAAAGTGACTAACCAGACCTGTTTTGCATCAGTTTTCGTTTGTGTCTTTTATAATCATATAACTCTTCAAAATTGAACTTTTTTTTTCATTTTTCTTTTTTTATCTTGAACTTTGTTTAATTGTTGCTTATTCGTTTCTTTCTTCCCCAATCTCATTCTTCCTTTCTTCCTTCCTTTCATCTCTTATTTTATTTAATTTCTGTCTTCTTCTTTTTTGTTCCTTTTTTGTTCAATCCTTTTTCCTTATCTTATTTCCTTTTCTCTTGCTATTTTCTTCCTTCCTTGTTTGTTTTTTTCTTTCATACTCTCTGGCTTTTTTTTTCTTTTTCTTTTCATATTTTTTCATTCATATTCTTTCGTTGTTTTATCTAATACTTCTCTTTTTATAATTATTACACTTTCCCCAACGTCATTTCTCTGCTTGGTTGTTCCTTCTAATTTTTTCTCTTTCTTTTTTCTTTTGTAATCTTTTCTCCTCTCTCTCTCTCTCCCTCTCCCTCTCTCTCTCTCTCTTCCTCTTTTTTCAGTTTTTTTTCCTTTTTGTTTACATTCATTGATTCGTTTATTTTCTTCTACACTTTTCTGTATTGAAAACACTCACATCTTTTTCTTAAATCTCTTCCTTTTTGTCCAATTCTCTCTCTCTTTCTTCCGTCTCCTACATTCATTCTTATCGTTTCTTTTTTTCTTTTCCTTTTCCTGTTTTTATCATTCTCTCTGCTTCTTTCATCTCCCCTCCTTATAATTCTTTTTTCCTGTTCCCACGTATTTTCCTTTCTTGTATTTCTTTCTTTCCTTAAATCTACTTCTTTGTTCTCATTTTTTCTATCTTTTGTTATCTTCCTCTTTTTTATAACGTTCTTCTCTTGTTAATCTTCATTTTCTTCCACTTCTTCTCCTTCCCATTATCTCTCCCTTTCTTTATCTATTTATTTCTCACCTTTCTGTTTTTTTTTTCATCTCCTTCCAGCGTTTTCATTCTCATTTTAAAAGATATTCCCCTAAATATCTCTTGCAGGTCTTTTGCCTCTTGCTTTTTTCTAGACTTCTCCAACCATTATTCTTACAATTTTTCTCTCTTTCCAGCTATTTCGTAATTTTTTCCTTTTTCTCTTTCTTCTTTCAAATGCCCAAGTATTTTGATTCGTCTTTCTTCCGCGGAATTTTTTTTTCCAGAGAGGGATGGGTCTTCCCTCAAGATTCATATACCACAAAACTTTTTTGTTTCAACAATTCACTGATGATAAAAAATAATAGCTGGTATATGTCCA
>OY735217.1:12340528-12440528 GCA_963457665.1 Thysanoteuthis rhombus
CCCAGAGGGTATTTGTATGAAGTCAACCCCAACTATCTCAGCTGGAGTTTGAACCCTATTCACCAATTCTATTATTCTTCTTCCTAACGATAGGACCAGATGCAGCGCAATCTATTGGAGAAGCATTGAAAATCAGGTAAATTGTCAATGGTCAGGAATTAAGAATGGCAATACAGACAGGGTTGGGCAATTAACGTATAATGTAAATAATACTAGGACATCCGAACTGACCATCCCCTATCCAAACGAGAAGACCAGACCTGGTAGTTATGGACAAGGGAAAGAGATCCTGTCAAATAATAGACGTGACTGTCCGTAGATCACGGAGTGAATACGAAAGACAGCAAAAAGGTAGAAAGTGCCAGGACATGGCAAGGGAACAGAAGGTTGGAACGTGAAGTCAGGGTAGTACCAATAATGGTAGGTGCACTCGGAACCGTACCAAAGACACTGGAAACAAGATTGGAGGAACTGGGGACAAGAGGGAAGAATGAGAATGTGTAGACCACAGCACTACACGAATACTGAGGAGTACTCTAGAAATATGAGACATACTACCTTCAGCTGTTGGCAATGGCCGAACAGCCAGAAAAAAATATGGTGAATATGGTATCAACCATAACTGTGATATGTAAGGACAATATGAGAGGAGGGCAGGAGATTTGTGGAGACTTACGGTCATCTCTGACTTCAGCGATAACGATCAGGCAACTGGTGTGAAACTGCAAACCACAGCACTACTGTAGACTGCGAGAAGGGGATGAAGGCTTGAGGAGTTTTGCTGTCACTCATCATCATCATCATCATCATCATCATCATCATCATCATCATCATGTTGTTGTTGTTGTTGTTGTAGTAGTTGTTGTTTCTGGAAAAAAAAGCATAAGACATAGCCTCTCGTACCAGGTTATAACATACGTCATTTGTTTAGTATCTTGTACGGTGAGAAGATGTTATTGCATTGAGTCCTCTATCGGGGTTGCAAAAAAAAAGACTTTTTGCTCTCACGGTTTTGTTCATGTGATCTCTCAATATTTTTAGGCTCAGTGCTTCTACAATTACTTCTGGACGTTTATTCTACTTCTCAGTGACTCAGCACTTGGAATAGAATCCGATATCTTCTTTTTACAGCTCCCTTTGAACACATTGAAATATGTGATCTTGAAAGTGACTAAATCGAAAATGAAAGGAAGTTTTGCGTTGCACCTTTGTCTTTGAAAGTCATAACTGATGATTTTACTATAGAAATTCTGTGGAAAACAAGAGCAATCAGGTTATCGGTTGTCATGAATGATTGCAAGTGTTACTGACATGATATACCTATTAAATGTAGAATGCAAATCCATTGCTGACAATTTTTTTCGAATGAAAAGCTTTGAGAACTAGGGGAAAGGTAATGTCAATGGTCACGAATTGAGGTAAAACATTACTGACAGAATAGGGATTTTATGTGTAAAAGCTGAATGTATTGCTGAAGATTTTGCCATAGGAATATACAAAAATCATGAAAAATATTATTGTCAATGGTCAGGTATTAATGCAGATGTTGTTGACGGACTAGGGCTATTATAATTATAATTATGAAACGAAGATCTCACAAACCCTTTTTATATATATTTTTTCTATAGAATTTTTGCTCGTCATTATGTCTTCAGATCATTTCTTCAAAAATGGAATTCTTTTTTTTCTTTCTTTTTCTGAATCTTGATGGAAAATATCCAAATGTAGCATGTAATTATGTCATTTTCCTCATTAACTACTCTCATTATCATCAAAGAAAATCGTACTGACTAATTATTTCCATTGCTAAGCAATCATATGCGAGGATGTTCGCATGAATAGTTCTAGAATTTTAGTCTCAATCAGAATTTCTTTTGATATCTTTTCAAGAAAAGAAAAAAAGAAAAGAAAAGAAAAAGGAATCAAGGCATTCCATCGACCAACGTCATCGATCTTCGACCCTATTGTTTTTTGTTTTTTGGGTCTGGTCCCACAGAGATAGACAAGAGATAAATCAAATCAAAAGGTTTTGTCTTCAAATATCCTTCCAAATGACACGCTGTGTCCTGAAACGATCTGCCATTTACGTTGCACAATTAAGGTTGAAAACAACGGACTTTAACTATTAGCATGTAGGAATAATCCATGCCATTGATTTGTTCCCTTTTCAACTTTATCCGAAAAGGCTGAATATATCTTCAGATTGTCCCCTGACCCCTGCCTTCTGTCGGATACGAAATCGCTGATCTGATACGCAGACCCCCAAGCTATAACCTTCAGTTGCTCCAAGTTCGATTTACTGGTATTCAACTCCGAAGTCATGTCGAGAACTCGAGATAGGTGACTACCCGGTGTTCGTGACAGATCAATAGAGTCATATTTACCGATGTCCCCTGGATCAGACGTGTTTAACTTCTCTCATTATTCTCTCATTCGCCGATTTATTCTACCTTCCTTTTCTTCTGCTCTGTCTCCCTTTGATGCGTTTCGTCTAATAATTGATTCGTGTTTGCGCAAGGGTCAACCGATTCCGAAGAGGGAAGATGTGAACTGGCCTCTCTATTCAGCCACTGGATCGATGCTGGTAACAGCGAATTGTGATGAAGCTTCGATTTTCCTCTGATCAGAAAATACTGGGTTGGCTAAAAAGTTCGTCCTGATATTGCTGTTCGATGTCATTGAGCGTGTTTTGTTTGAACTAACCTGACTCAAAATGATCAGCATGAATTTCTTTTTAAAGATATCCAGATTTGTTACTTCACCATTATTATCATCAGCAGCAGCCTTTTAGCATCCGTAGTTTGTCAGATATCTTCCCCAAAATTCACCAGACCTCGCTACTGAGGGCGTCACGGAACCTATAATTTCTGAATTTGTCTGGTTCTTCACGTCATCTTATGTTTTGTCGGCCAAGGTTCCACATGTGATCTCTAAGATGCACGTTGTGAGTCGTTATGTCCAGCGGTTGCTTGATAATCTCGGAGCATGACCGGTCCATAGCCATTTCAGTTTTCTTATGGATTTTATATATTTTAAATTTGTGTTTATCTAAAACACTGTGCTATATCGTGATTTCTCCATCTTATGTTATTCATAATCGTCTCCTTTGCACGTTGCATAGTTCTCAGTTTGAGGGCCAGTCTCTAGGTTCGGTTCAATGCTTCAGCTCCCTAGGTGACCATCAGGAGGATGCATTGGTTATATACCCTTCTTTTTAGCACAAGTGGGATTTTCCTGTCCTTGCCAACCTAAAGTGATTCTTTGCCTGATTTCTTTTGATAGATTTTATTGAATGTTTCAACATTGGAGAGAGATCTTTGTGCAAGCAAAATTAACCATAATTAATCGTACTAAAGTGTTTGTTCCAGCGTTTACCTAAGAAAATCTGATGATGTGTATGTGGTTAAATTTGATAAGGGTCACCCCCCTCCTCTCAAAGAACCAAACCATCGATTCAAACAAGTACTGCTCCCGATTATTACAACGGAGGGCAGGAATCAAACAAACATCTGAAATCATTTAACATACAGAGCTTAATATTTCATCAGGATAACCCCTGGCCGCATATTCGTTTGATGATGAAAATTGCTTTGAGTTTGATTGGAAAGTTTTTACCCATCTGCTATATTCACAAGATCTTACACCTTCAGATTACCGTTTACGTAATACATTATTTACAGAATTCGATTCGGGGTCATTTCGCTGGAGGACTGCAAAATTCTTGGGAAGAGATCTAGGAGGATGAGATAATGGAAACGCCAGGAGGATGGTAACATTTAATGAAATAAAGCTGTAGGTATATTATTCAATAAATCATTGTAAGTGGTTTGTTAGATCGGATTTTGCTTTTGTTGTAGTTGAACATGAGTGTGTTTGTGCTGTTCTGTGCACTATGTGTGTGTGTGTGTGTGTCTATGTCTGTGTATGATTAGTATGACATCTTTTCACAACGTTTTGTTCGTGTATACCTCCCTGGTCTCCCGGGGATGTTTGTATAGTTCTGAAATGTTTTCGATCCCTGTCTTTGGTAATATGAACATTCATCCTCATAAACGTCCAGCACTTGCATCTCTGTGATTTGGGGAGTGTTTCCTCTTGACCTGGGCGCTAACCACATGACCTCCCGTTGAACTTTTCATCCGTTTTTATCTTTCGGTCTAGTTTATGGAATCTCAAGCTCAGTAGAGTTATAGTCGAAAATTAGAAAAGTTAAAAAAAAAAAAAAAGAAGAAAAATGTCTCTTCACTTGATAAACCCGAACGAACTATTTCTCGAGGGATAATCAGTCTTACTTTATCACATGTTGTATTAAAAACACAAAAGATATTCTACTTCTTTGTTCTGTTTCTAAATCAACACTTGTTCGGGTGAAAAGAATCCGAAATTCGTCATTAATATGTTGATACAAAGGTTAATTTAAATTCGATTATTTCCCTTATCAAATCATGGAATTTCCCGTTGCTATATAAAAAGAAAGTTATCATTTTTTTTTTTAATGTCACGAATCGAGAAATAATTATTTTCATGGTGACTATCTCATTTGCTTATTCATTTATACTCAAAACTGATCATTCCATCATGGAAATGTAATTTCTTCCCACGTTCACAATAATTACAAAGAAAATAAAATCATCCTAGTGAAATGTCTTCTATCACATTTTCATTTTTTTTTCTCTCGTTGTCACACTCCAGTACGAAGTCTCGAGTTGGCTTTGTTTCCTTACAGTAAGCAGAAGACTCTATCTTCACCAAGATGAGGGGTATAAACCCATATGCAGAGCCAGCATCACCCTACCATGACTCGAAATCATCACCAACTGATTGCCAGGAGTCTGCCTTACTGCCTGAAATAAATTGAAAAGTGTTAGATATTTACGAAAATCTATCATACAGATACGCACGGGTTTATTCCATTGTCTTATATAAATATTTTTCACCAAAAATATATATTCTTATATTATTTTTATTTATATCATATGCATTGCAAAAGTTTTAGAAATAATCTTCAGTCGAAGTAGAAACTTAAGCAAGTCTTGTTTTCTTAAGATCTTAATAATACATATCCAACAACATCAGTAACATTCTTTTACCAAAACTTCATAGAACATTTGAAGCCGCCAGAAGCGGTGAAGGGTTATATGCCTTCCCATATTTGCGTATATTTGTATATTTCAGTGCACAAAGCCATACCGTTCCGTCTATTGACTCGAAAATTGGCATCAGTAACTCCTGAAAAGTAGAAAACGATGCCATGAACAAAATTTATTACCATATTATTATACTTATTCTCCGATGGATTCTTTACATGTGTCAGAATTTAGACGCAGCTGCTGTTCAATTATTGACTCTGATGACGAGTTTATACGAATAAAATAGTTCCCTGGGTCGTAAATAACGTAAACCTGTTAGCAAGTTGTAATTCAACAAACCAGCTTGAAATTATGCAATGCCAGAGAGCTATCTATTCATCCTGAGAAATTAGCGTGGCATGAAACTAATTCTTTTGATTGCCGGCTCTCGTGATACCACAAACGTTGAGCAACGTCCAGTTTGGTCAGTACCAAGAAGGGAATTCTAGGTATCGTGAGCAGAATGGAGCTTCAATAGGCCTGGCAAGCCGGAAAGGGGTCTTACTAATTATTGCCCTAATATGTGAGAATTGAGAGTTCCTATAAAGGCTTTTCATAAGCCAAATTTGTGAAAAGCCAAAATGCTATGGGCATATTGGTACGAAGCCAATATTCTTTAAAAAAATATAAATGTTTTTGTATGCGTGTATGTATGTTTGTATGCACACTTGTTATATTCCATAACATCTATAGGAGTTTAGAGACGAATGAAGAACTATGATGCTAATAGATCTTGGGGAATAGGAAATATCACTCGAAAGAGTTGTCTTAATTAAATTGTTTTTTTCTGCATTTTTCTTTTAGTTTCTTGTGTCTTTTTATACTTTGATTTTCATTGGTGATATCTTAATTATTTTCTTTTATCGATTTCCTGGTACAAATGTCCCGGCTTTTTCTAATGATCTTGAAAAAAAAATGAAAACTGAAACAATTATAATAACAATAATGAGGTGATATAGAATAAGATAATGAAAAATCATAATATCAGAGCCCGAATCGACACGACACAATTAACAAATAATTACTGATGTCAATATAATTGAGGACATGAACGGACAGAGAAAACACTAGAGTAATAATGTTGATCAGGATGTTAACATTCCTATTTTTTGTAATAACTAGTTGATATCCATGAAAAAAATCATGGATATATTTGGATTACAGTGAAATTATTTTCCAAGAGGAAAATAATTGCAAATCAGTTCCTGCTAAAATGTCCATAGTTTCAAGAAGTGGGGAAGGGGTAGTTTTATCGACACAATTTGTACCCTTAAATGAAAAAGGGAGGTTTTGCAAATGCTAAACCAAGAAAGTCACTCTGTTCACTATTACAGAAGATAGTGTAAAATAACATTAGATCACCTATACTGGAACCAGCGAGGATCGAACTCACTAACTACAGCAAGCAAGATTGATTTGCTGATCATTACTATACGACGTCTATCCTGATCTGTTTTGTTTTTTTTTGTCTTTTTTTGTTGCTGTTTTTTCTGTATTATCTGTTTGTTAATCATAGGATATATTTGGGTAGAGATGTGTTGCTTTTGGGGTTTTTTTTTTAAGGAAAATACCCTAGTTTACTTGGCATAGTGCATAGTTCGAAATAGTGTACTGGAAGTATTTTTTCAGAAAAATGTCACCTCTCTTTTCCCCGACCCCAGGAAGAGTCAAGTGTTCCGACCAGTGAAGCAAGAAAATTACACCGTTTATCATTAAAGTAAATTAGAAAACAGTCCACTAAAACTGTCAAAATTGGTCAATATAGGTTTCTCCATTTTCCAAGTGATTCCTGATGGATGGCTAGCGAGCTATGCTGTGTCACAGGTGCAGGCCGAATAAATGTAAGTAAAGGTCTACAAATCCCCGATCCCGAGAAAAAATAAGCTCCTGTTAGGCGTCGATTTATAATGTAATTTTGCGCAAGATTTCCCCTTTAATATGTGTCTGACAGAGTTCATGCTTTTTTTCTAAAAATTCAAACTGTTCTGCGACTCAATAAAAAGCAGAAGAAGTAACTTATTCCTAGGTGGGAACAAGCAATATCTATCTATACAAAAGTCAATATATGTTAGTTAGTATGTTTGATTGTATATTTGTCTGGTTGTGTGTTTTGTCCATTTTCTGTTAAAACTTGAAATTCATAATTGATTAGTCCATGTGAAATAGATTAACAGTGCCTATGAAAACAATTATAGGATTGCAATAAAATGAAATGGGCTACTGTGGCATAACCATGAAGAATACGACACGGAATCGCTGGACGTTTGAAACTGAAATGAAACATAAACAGAACGTGTAAGTGAATAAAAGAAATGTTCAATGTTGAGTTAAGACAAACAAATCCAGAATTAGCTTACTCGAATTGTTAAATAGATTAACTAATATAATACCTTTAGACCCACTTAGTACCGTTCCATACAAAGATTTTTTACGGGTATATGCTAGTAATATAGAGACCAGATCCTGACGTTATCAAATATTGGCAACAACTTGTAGGGATTGTGTAATACAGTATTACAGCCATCTTCTATTGATGGTTCGGCAATCTTTCTCGGGATTGAAGTAATGGTTTCTCACCGCTTCTAACACGTTGAAACGATTCAAAACATGGCCATTTCGCCTGCTGGAGAGCAATGCTATAAATCAATCGCGAGAGCTGATCTGATTGGCTGACACGTTAACCAATCAGTGAAGTGTTAACGGAGGTTAAATGTACCATCTCAAAAAGATTTATGGAAGCTAATCAGGACTATAATGTCCTTGGTCGACTTGTTTACCCGGTTGCTCGGTTCGTTGAGTAATTGGCAAGATCATAAGAGAAACCAACGGCAGAGTTATAAGTTTATAAAGAAGCATAACTCAATGAGTTGGACGAGAAACATGTGTTTACATAACATGCAGCTGAGTTACTGAACAAAGGGTCAACGAGTGACGCTCAAGAAATCTATCTTCATTCACCAATCCATAAATCTGTCATATCTTGGAGAACTGAGTCTCTTTTCATTCTGCTCTCTCTCCTCCTCCATATATTATATTAAGGTGTTCGAAAAGTAATTACGTATTTTCGTGTCCGGAAAATTACGTATTCTGGAAAAGAAGATAAAAACAAATGTTAATGAAGTTTAATTGAATATTATTTATCAATATTGTAATCACCACCATCATTGATGGCAGTAGCGCAACGGGAAAGCAAATTTTCGATTCCTTGTTGGAAGAATTCTGCTTTTTTCCCCTCAATTTTCTATCCGCCATAGGATTGAGATTTACTGTATACTATTAACGACACTTTATTGGATAGAAAAGATGATGTATTAAATCCAGGCGTCGTTTCTCGCCATATAAACCTGGTTTTGCCTTAGATGGTTGGCCTAAGATCTATAGCAGTAAATTACGTATTTTCTTTCCAAACATCCTAATATATATATATATATATATATATATATATATATATATATATATATGTGTGTGTGTGTGTGTGTGTGTGTGTGTGTATATATATATATATATATATATATATATATATATATATAAATATATATATATATTACACAATAATTAATGCTCCTCTATTCAGGGTTGAGCACTCTCTAAGTGAGGTAACTCGTTCATTGTAAGCTTATGTGATGCTCTCCCGTAGGAATACAGCATTATGGTGAAGGGAATTTAAGTTAAAATAAATATATCGCTTAAATTCAGCGTTACTGACTCTTCAGTTCCCTCAGAAAGATAGAATATCGGCCTCTGGGTCAGAAGTGAAGGTTTCAATCCTGCATCCTGGTACTAGATGAGATAACAGATAGTCTATAGTCACAATGAAAAGTTGTAATATAACGGAATAGGTGTCTGTGAATGACACAATTATATATATATATATATATATATATATATATATATATATATATATATATATATATATATATATATATATATGTATAGATCATATGCATAAATCATATAGATTCAAATTTATACATTTCAGTCAAGTTTGTGATAGAAAAAAAACTAATGAAATGTTGAGATGAAGATAAATGGTTGTTAAAAATGAATTATAATAAATTATAATACTTCATCTCATAATAACGAATATCAAAAATGACTTCGCAAGTAATTTTTTCATGAACAAACATGGCATAGAGAGATCAGGATAGAGAGAATGTTTTTAAGTTTGATTCTGACTTCTGCTACCTTGCTTGTTCTGGTAGATCAGGTAAAGTGGATCTGAAACAGACGGGCGTCAATCAGAGTCTCACCAAATCAATTCTGATCCGTGTTCTTGACTCACTGATCACGGAAGGTTGTGATAAAAAAAAACCTGAAAGATGAAGACGATGAATAATAGTTAGATATTACGAAATTACACACAGCATATATATATATATATATATATATATATATATATATATTGTGTCATCCACTGAGAGTTGTCTCGTTGTATTACAACACGTCAGTGTGGCCATAGATTATCCAATATCCTTTCAAGTACCACTAGGTATGGTTGAAACCTTCGCTTCCGACCCATAAGCAGATTCCTCACCCCTGCCCCACGTGGAACTGGACGGTCAATAAGACAGACAAGCGATATATCTACTTACGCATAATCCCTCATCTACTACAATGTTCCACTCCATAATTGGAAGAGCATTGCATAGCTGCATATAGTCGATGAGTGCCCTACTTAAGAGTGCTCAACCCTAAAGAAGGGAGCGTTAATTATGATAATTGATAATTGTGTCATTCATTCATACACACACACACACCCACACACACACACATACACACACACACGCATAAACATATATATAGAGAGAGAGAGATTGAGAAAGATAGATCAATATGTACACACATGCACCCAATTATATAAGTGTGCATACAGGCTTTCTTCCATGTCTGTGTATGTACAAGTATGTCACTTTTAAGCTATGTGTGTGTGCATGCGAGTGTGCATGAGTGTAAATGTATCAGTATGTTAATTTTAAAGTATTTATAGGCGTGCATGTGTTTGTGTGTACATGTATAAGTATGTCACTTTTGAACTATGTATGTGTGCGCGCGTGTGCGCGTGTGTGCGTGTGTATAAGTATGTGAGTTTAAAACTCTGCGTGTGCTAGTGTGCGTGGGAGCGTATGTGTGCAGATGTACAAATATGTCACTTTTAAACTATGTCGACCAGATTTGATTTCACTCGTCTTATATGTATATTTTTATGCCTGAGAGTAAAATTTTGCAGGGCCCACTTTAACAGACGTCAGGGTGTCTGGGGGATCGTCGTAGGCGTGTCAGCAAAAGTCATATCTAGTCTGAAATATATCGAATCCGACGCTAAAAACATTATAATTGAATTGGCAGGGTGTTTAATACTTGAAGCCATTGAAGATTCCGACCATAATGTTCGGATCCCGCAGGGGGGGACACGTTCTGCTGTAAGAGATCAAGGACTTTGACGTCCATAAGACCTTATATTAATGAAAACGTTCTCAAACATATTGTGCTTATGATTTCAAAGGTGCACGTGTTGAAGAAGTTGGAATTTTTTCAGACGTTGTAAAATTGATTTGGCAGTAAGTAACACGTACTTACTTATATAATAAACAATTTTCTTATATAATGGACAGTGTGATTTTTTTACGTCACTGTCCGTAAATATGGGCTCTTGTACCTTAAGGTAGGTTTTTTTGATAAAATCATTGCACGTCCATCGTTTCAAACAATGGACTCTTACACTGAAACGATTTTTTGTTTCTTTACTGAATGAAACGTTCCAATAAAATTCAAATACGTGTAGTCCCCGCTCTTGAAAGTTCGCTTTACGCCACTCTTCCAATATTTTGCAAAAATAAGTGTTAGCTTTTGTTTTACAACGAGACTTCACAAATACTTCTTTCTCTTCTATACCCAGTCACTTTAACGACAACTACTGCTGATTCTTACCCATGATTCAGTCTGACATACTATCCTCACAATTTCTTTGGTCTGTTGACGCTACAGAAATGTTCCTAAATAAACTGATGGTAATCGCTTCTTTATTTAACGCCATTTTAGCTCAGGGAAAAGCTTTACAGGAACATTCTACTTTCGGAAACGGCCGAATGCGTAGCTGAAACGCGACACAAAGGTTTTATATAGTGAACTTTTGGTGACACCCATTCTGATGGTGTCACTTGGTGCAGTCTACTTGTCTTTCATTCTCCAGTGACTCCATAGCCTTGTACAGAATCAGACTATTATGGAGATGACAAGAGACGAATGTTTAAATCAAATGACATTAACCGTGATATTCTTTTAGATATTAACAACAAAAGAATGTCACAAGGAAGGTTTGCACGGTAAACTAGTAGTGATACCCACTACCAGCTTACCATGTCATTTGAAGGTTGGTTCTGCTCATGGCATCTGGCATTCTCCAGTAATCAGTCACCTACGAAATGACCAAGCTTGCCGTTGATCTTGAGAAAACTGGTATATTCAACGTTATTCAGTCGTTACCCCTAGCCTTAGGGAGAGGTACCTCAGTCTTGGTCGTACTTTTTGAGGTCTTTGGTATGACTCGGTAGTGGATCGCACCTCGGTGTACTGAAACGGAGGCAAACACCATACCATTAGGCCACGGATATTGGTAGCAACAGTAATGAAAATGCAATGAGCCTGGTGTTACGCCTTGCTGTCGATAACCGATATCGGGTAAAACTTGGCTTTTAAAGGACGTGAGTCATTTTATTCGACTTTTAGAAATCGTGACGTGATTAAAGGGTAATGAATGCAGCAGAAAAAAACTAAAAATACCCCCATACACACAGCCACACACACACACACACACACATATATATATATATATATATATATATATATATATATATATATATATATATATATATATGTATATATATATCATAGAATAATACAATGTGCAACGGGGGAGAGGCGGGATTACTTGTGGCTCACATGGGGGCAGTTCGTGGCTAGACCGCCAAAAGACAGAATGTCTTTCTGATCTGCGTGATTCTCAACAGAAGTGTAAAACAACGGCCCAATCGATTGGTCCAGTCTGTACTTAGGTTGAAGTAAATATATCGATTGGTTTGGTCTATAGCCTGACGGTGACTGGAAAGAAAGTTGGTGAAAAGTAACCAGACGCGACTTGGGTTTAAGTAAAGAAATCCAAGGGTATTGTGTTATTGAGTATGAGTTGGACATTAACATAATATTGACTGTTAGTCATATACACGTTATTAAAATCCCGGTAATAGTTAAGCGTGCATTTTCTATCTATCTATTATGGTAAGAAGAACGCAACGTTGAAGCAGCTACTCCATCGGTCACGGGTTCGATTCTTGCAGCAGTCCCATTTTTGGATTGTTTATTCGATTCACGTCGCTAGGCCAAATGATACATTTATCATGTAATAACTACATATGATTTCAAATGGAGTTTCAATATAATACAATGCAGTTTTTAAACATTGCGTTATGTATCCTTTTCTTAATAATACATACACATACGCACATCTCTCTCCGTCTCCCTATCTCTGTCTCTAAATATATATATGTGTGTGTGTATTGAGAAATATATATATATATATATATATATATATATATATATATATATATATATATATATATATATATATATATATATATATATATATATATATATATATATATATATATATATATCATCCCAGAGAATGATTATAAATTGCGTTATATTAATCTCCCGTCATTACATGGTTAATGTACTAATTGGCCCAGACAACGTAACTAGAATTAACAATTGAAAGAGCAACCTCTCTTTTCTTTAATTGTTTATTATATTCATATCGTCTGGGTCAAGTGATACATCAACCATGTAATGATGGGAGTAATATAAGGCAATTAAATTGATGAATACGGATTGAGATATTCACACCATTGCAGATTCCGCAATTATACGTAGAGAGGTGTTTTGATTTTAGTTATGCCGTGTGTGAGTATCGACCAGCTTTACATGAACCCAATTTTTAATAATGTGATTTTAAAAGTCCCACAAAAACCATCATTTTATAGATTAAAATATGAGCAATGTGTAAACATGTTTTGGTAGATCCTTCATTCTAAAAAAATGGCCGATATTACAACTGAGAGGGTTACTAATTCCGGCGAGTCAGTTTCATAATAACGACAGTTTTGGTATTTTGAGTATTTGTTTCGTTTAATGAGATAAATGTATTCGAGTTACTAGTTACAGGGGGTTTATTTAACCGGAGTATCGCGATGTTTTTTGCTGTTTTTTTTTTGTGTGTGTTTGTTTTGTTTTTTTGTTTTTTTGCAACGATCTACAGTGATTGCTTCGTTAGGAATCTTTCTTCGACATATAATAATATTTCCCCTCATTAAAGGTAAGTGTTCGAGCATAACAGAACATCTATTCCAAAAAGTTGACGCAAGCTAGTACCAATGTCATCATCATCATCATCATTATCATCAGTCTTCTATAGTCCATTGCTGAACATAGATCCCCCATAGGATTCACCAGACCCCCTTCTCATGGGGGTCACAGAGCCAACACTTTCTGAATTTGCCAAATTTGTCTCTCCGTGTAGTATTCTGCCAGCTTCAGTGGTGCATGTGATCTCAGGGAATCCACGTTGTGAGTTGTGATGTCCATCAGTTGTCTGCCATTCTTGCAACATGACCAGCCCATTGCCACATGAGTTTTCTAATATATTCTGTAATGTCTTGAACTCCTGTTTTCCCTTGATATATTGTGCTGTTCCCATGTAATGTTGAACATGATTTATTCTGTGCACGTTGCATGCTTCTCAGTTTGCAGGTGAGCCTCTTGGTTACATTCTATGCTTCAGCTCCATAAGTGAATATAGAGAGGAAGCATTGGTTGTATGCCCTTCATTTTAAGATTATTGGGATCTTCTTGTTTTTGAAAGTTGAGCTTGCTGTGCCGAAAGCTTGCCAACATAAAAATGAAACTTCGCTTGATCTCTTCTTCTTTTGAGGATTTCGTGGAGATTTGTCGTCTTACGTGGATGTCGTGGTCTAAGTTCTCCAGTTCTGGGTCTTCGATTTCAACTAGTGCGGTCTTACGTCTATCGAGATTGTTGCACATGACCTTTGTTTTGCTGAATCCATACGTAAGCCGACTATCTTGCTTACCTTATTCAGTTCATTTATCATTTGTTGGAGGTCGTGTAGGTTTTTCTGCAAATGTACACATGTACTTTATGTTGATATTTTTTTTCTTGGGCGCTTTTACCCAAATTCGTAAAATCACTTTTGAAAGAAAATAATGGCGATCGATATTACCTCTATCAAATTATGCTGATACTAAGGTCATCTTTATTACTTTTAAAAAAGTTATTCCATATATTGAGGTTAAAGTTCCCTTGGAAAATTATCAATAAAAATACAGTATATGATCAATATTTTGAATCAATGAATCCACTTTCGAAAGTTGCACTTTGTAATGCTGTATACCTTACTTAAAAGAGGGGAAATCAGTGTTAATTGTTGTGGGCACAGAAACTCAATTATTTCCAATAGATACGAACCCTTAACTGATTCAATGAATAAAGCAATCCTATTTAGATCAAACTCCAAAAATTATAGTTGGCTGATATAAGAAGTAGGCCGAATTTAGCTCCCCGAACGGTAATATATTTTTTTATTCTTGTAAATGTGAATACTCACCCTGCCTTCAAAGGGTATTGCCTAGAGTTCGAAACCCAACCTCTGGTGTCTATGTCCGAAATGCAGCAACTTCACCCATCAAGAAGGCCCATACACAAAACCATCGCTCAATCAATTCTTCGGTTTGTTTTTTTTTCCACTTCCAATTTGGATGAGAGAATAATTTCCTTTCTTTGAGCAAAACTAAATATATGGAAGGTGATATTTTATAAAAGAAGATATTTTGATTAAGTTGTCTGTCTCTCCTATTCCGGAAATTCCATACTTTTTGTCCCTTTTGTCGCCCAGATTAAATCAAACGTTGAATTTCTCTCTCCAACAGGAAATGGGAACAGGCGACGCCATTCTCTCTACGTAAACGGACTATTTGTTGGTGTATCCGGTTTGGATTTACGAGAGACAAAGAAACAGACTGAAAGGGTCTCGCCTGACAAAATGTAAAAGACACTCGACAGAATACGCAAACAGAATCTTGAAGTCTGTTTGATCATGTTTATTACAAATTGAAAATTGGAATGCAGTGAACTCTTTTGTTATAACCACAATCTTTCCACTGGCACGTTTGATCATTATGTTCGTTTTATTCTATTTATTTTTCTATATTATTGAAAGATTATTGTCAGAGATTAGTCTGCAGCAACAGCTCAAGTAGATCACCGTGCATAATTTTTTTAAATAGGTATTTGTAAACCCTAATGCAGCCTAAAAGGCATCAGACTGTGGAAGATTAATACAAACTTCGTATTCTGGGATTCCTCATTATTTATGTTGGTGTTGTTGTTATTGTTGTTGTATTATTATTACTATCATTATTATTATCATTATTATTATTATTATTATTATTATTATTATTATTATTATTATTATTATTATTATTATCATCAAATGATGTATTGATAATTCGTTTAAATCCATCCTTTATAATGGCTTTTTTAAATCGATGAGGCTGCAGTAATAGCTAGTTATACAATAGTAAGATCTTCCCCGAATGAACCAGCGGAGAACCAGTGAGCAATATCATCAGACTTTTAGCAGACGTCAAGATTCACCAGATTTATCTATCGTGGGCGTCGTGGAGCCAGTACTGAATTCGTCTAGTTGTTACGCTTTCTCATATTATGCTTGCCTTGATTTAACATGTCTTATCATGGAAGATACGTTTTAAGTCTTGCTTCATGACCAGGCCATTGCCATTTGAATTTTCTAATGCATTCTATGAATATCTCTGATTCCTGCTTTTCTTTTTATATACTGTGCTGTCTTGTGATCTCTCTGTGTTAAGTTGAGCATGATTCTCTCATGTGCACGTTGCATGATTCCCAATTTGAGGGCCAATCTTTTGGTTTGATTCCATGTTTCAACTGACTATCAGTGACCATCGGGAGGATGCATTGGCTGTACACCCTCTTATAGCACCAACGGCATTTTCCTGTTCTAGAAGCTTGAGCTTGCGTCACGGGAAACTTACCATCATTGAGAGTTTTTTTTGCTTGATTTTTTCCTCTTTTGGGAATTTCAGGTAGATTCATTGTCCTAGGTAGATGTAGTGGTCTACACTCACCAGGTCTGCGTCTTCGATTTTGATCGTTGTGTCTTTGTTTTCAACGTATTCGTTGTACGTGGCGTTTGCTTTCTATAGTTTTGAGTCCAACTTTGTTGCTTTGTTGGATCTCCAGGGCTAAACAGCCACTCAACAAAAAAATATGAGCTGCTTTCACATTGATAAACACAGATTAAATGGGGACTGGCACTTCTAAAACATGTGTTCGCCAGATCCTTGGAAACAACATACACACACTTACCACTCCACATCTGAGCATCCTCATACTTTTTGTTTTTCTGCCCATCACATACCCACTCTCAGGGTGGGTGTAAAACTGGGTTATCCAGTTGATTCTTGCCACTCTCAACTAAGCCATTCAGAGGGTTCTGGGTAGTAGATTGCGTTATTAAGCATTGTATAGGGATCGATCCCCTCTTCAGGAAGATTAACGTGATGTTCACGGTAAGGTCTCCACATGATTCCAAGCTGCTTACTGCATCTGGTATTCCAAGACAGCCACCCATCTAGATACTGACTTGGCTCAATGTTCCTTAACTTCAATGATTTAGTGAATTTGGTGTGTCCTGAACGATTTAAATGTAATGTGAAAAGTCGGCGATGACGGACTTTAGGGATTGACGAGAACCGTTATAAAGTGATAAACATGTGACCCAATTGATTTTTTCTGTTTGACTTGAGTCGATCGATCAGACGATTAGACCAACAATTAATTCACGAAATTGCAATACAAACCAATGACGGTGTTTTTGCTTGAACGATTTGACTTTGTTAGCCTCGCCGTGGGAAGAGACACCAGATGCTTGCAATTCAAGGGAAAGTGATTTATATCCTAAGCGTATCAAACAGTAGCTTTCTTACTTTCTTGCATCAATATATGTGTTTATTTGCCTGTATGCGATGTGAAGATAGTAGGTATTTTGGAGAGGAAAAGTCTTGAGGCAGTTAAACTCAAATTCTTTATTGATAGCTAACGTATTATCCGGGATTCGGACTTCTTCCCGGTTTATGGTGACGAATGTTGCGCGGAAACGATAGTAAGTTTATATCAAACAAAGCCGAGTTATGATATAGTTGTGGATCCATGTTCCTAATGACTTTATAATGGAAATAGCTTTTAAAACCAACTGTTTCTGCGAAGTTCCGTTGTAGGACATTTTTATGGTGGGAATGTCTTCGCTAGAGACACGTGCAAAGTCTCTGAAACGATGTTCTCATAGGATAAGAAAAGTTAGCATATTCTTCAAATAATTAAACCTATATGTATATACTGTGTATTTAAAAAAATCTACGATACACTTTCTTCAAAAAATCCATTCTAACATTCTTATAGATAAAAAAATGACAAAATTTGAACCAAAGATTTCTGATTTTTGTACATGGCTTCTTGATATTCAATCTTGTTCCATTTTTCCATAAATATATAGGATAACTTTTGCAGTTTCTATGTATATATATGTATGTATATATATATATATATATATATATATATATATATATATATATATATATATATATATATATATGTGTGTGTGTGTGTGTGTGTGTGTGTGTGTGTGTGTGTGTGATTAGTTGAAAATAATAATAATTAGATTTATTCCATTATCATGACTCACCTTTCGCCTTTATTGAAGCGTCAATAAAGTTATCCCATTCAGATAAAACAATTGAAACTCCCTTATTGATAACTCAACACATAGTGCTGGATGTACTGTATACAGAAACTAATCATACACATACAAAAACGCACTTATTTATTTATCTATCTATTTATTTATCTATATGCGTGGTGTGTGTGTGTGCGTGGTGTGTGTGTGTTTGTGTGTGTATATGTGTTCATTGATAAGCCAAATCTTTATGACTACCTGACTAGTAAGGTGTTGATCCTACATCTAACAGCTTATGCCTTGTTGTGCATTCAAGGTAATAGTACAAAATGGAAAATACATTTTTCAAAAACGTTTACCTTCATGATTGCTTAATAAACCCAATAAACTTGGGGGTTACCTAAAATATACACATACATGCGCACACAAAGATCCACACATGCACACACACACACACACGCACATTTATATATATATATATATATATATATATATATATATATATATATATATATATGAATATATATATATATATATATAGAGAGAGAGAGAGAGAGAGAGAGAGAGAGAAAGAGAGAGAGGGAGAGAGAGAAGGGGGCTGAAGGAGAGAAAGATAGTAAATTAAATGTCAAATTATGAAATTATATGCAAACACACACACACACACACACACATATATATATATATATATATATATATATATATATATATATGTATGTATATATATATATATATATGCTGAAAGTATATACATATATACAGCCGATGATCTACAGTAAAATCAAGCGTACAACATTAGGATTCAAATTCAAATAATAATAAAATCAAATGTAGAACACGGGTTACCCTGAGCAGAAAACATCAACAACGACCAGAAAATAACTGTTTTGCATCACAAAACACCTTGATATGATTCGGAACTGTAAAAAAAAATTATTAAATCCCCACCAAATAATTTTTTTTTTCAGCCAGAATGTACAAAGTGATAAATCGTTTATATATATATATGAATACGTGAGTATATCAATGATCCTGCTGTCTACGTCATTTTTTTTAATCGTTCCGAGATGCAGATAAAAAGTGCAGGGATGAAAAGAAAAGAAAAACATATTAAGCATTCTTATTTTCTTTTTCTTTTTTTTTTTGTTACTCCCAAACATTTCTATCCGACCATGTGCAATGTTACAATGAAAATAAGTTACAGGTTTGCTGTCTCATCTGATACAATCGGTTCCACCTGAAATAAATCACTAGCTCCGTAGTTAATTTGATGTCATTTGAACAGAAATGCCATCTGTCTTTCTGCCCGCTGTCTTTTTGTATCTTAAAGACCACCAGTGTAAATATTTCAACTGTTTATCAGTGAAATCAGGTGAGTAGACTCTCCTTTTAAACATTAACCCTTTCACCGCTGAATCAAATTTCATGGTCATCCGCGTAACCTCATCACAACTGGAGAAATGTGTGTGGATGCGCGCGACACCCGATAATGCAACAATTAGCCATTATACCTAATTAATATTAATCATCACACAAACTGGTAAAGTGTCGAGTTTCAAGTTGTTTGAGTCAGCGGGCTCCAGAGATCAAATAAAAATCAAAATAATTAAGAAAATAGATCTTTCCTATTAGTTTCTATATATTATCTCCCTTGACTTCAACCCTTCAAAGTTAGCTAAATTAAGAGATAGATATCTGAATTGACGATATTGAAAAGAAGTATCTACTCAAAAGTCGTAGTTTCATAAGGCAGATGGAAAATTATCTTTCACTTCAGTTATGGCAGGCTGTTCCACACACGATGAAGTCCAGTCCCTTCAAAACATGCACCACTGGAACGGAAATGGATCATATATACATATATATATATATATATATATATATATATATATATATATATATATATATAATTTGAAAGTATGTACATATACACAGTTGATGATCCCTCATAAGATTAAGTGTACAACACTAAGATCCAAATTTAAACAGAAATATACCAAATATAGAGTACTGAATACCCTGAGAAGAGTACATTTACAGCGATAAGAGAAAAAACTGACTTGCATAAAATAACACTGACGTAGAAAACCGTTAAATAGGTAAGTTTATTAGGATCCAGTACTAAAACCTAGAGTCAATGTGTTGTTAACTCCCTACTATTCTTAGAAAGTTTCATCACCAATGTCTTTGAATTTAACAACTGAAATATCTCTGTCTAATCCATTTAGCTTTTAAAATTTTCTTCAAAATATTCAACACTTTCAAAGATACTCATTGTTCATAGTTATTTTCTGTTCCGTGTTCCTCGTTCGCTCAAGTCTTCAGATGAGACAGCTAACTTCGTCATATGTTTACATCAAAGAAGTATCATCATCATCATCATCATCATCTTTTTATCGTCCGTCGTTGAACATAGACCTTCCACGGGATTCGGCAGACCTCCTTATCATGTCAATACTTTCTGAACTTTCCGCTTCGTTTAACCATCTAATACCCGGCTAGCCTCAGTTTTGAATGTGATCTCTGGAGATCAATGTTGCGAGTCGTGGTGTCGAGCTGTTGTTTGCTGTTCTCATAACAAGTCCAGCCCATTGCCATTTGCTTTTTCAAATGGATTTCATGTCCTAGATTCCTGTTTTTCCCTAATATATCGTGCTATCTTGTGATTTCTCCACGTGACGTTGAAGATGATTCTTTCATGTGCACGCTGAATATCTATCAGTTTGAGGGTCAATCTTTTGATCAGGTTCCATACTTCAGCTCCATATGAAGTAAATGTAATGCTAGAAAAACGAAAATCTCCGTACTTGACTGCTTAACGAGAGTTTTGTCAAGGCCATTCGGTACGTCTATTTACAGCAAATAATGGTGAAAAAAATTGTATATCCTTTTATCGCAATAAAACGGTTTTTAACGAAATCAAAACATATCTGCTATTCATTCCTGCTAATGATCTCCGATGTGTTTGAAAATCATGTTTAAAACATGGTTAATTGATCACTTGGGTATCGAATGGTTTCAGGTTATCTGAACTCTGATATATGCACTTCTAACGAGAACGTCACGATTCGGCCACGGGGCATAAACGGCTGGCCCAGCCAAATCTACATTCATATAGAGTCACTCCTTTTCTGAGCTGATTATTCATACCATATAGTTTGTTTATAGTAGTTGAAGCCATGATGGAATGTTATCTGAATTCTTACATGAAGTATTCTCATTATTATTGTTTTATTATTTTTTCTTTCAGTCATGTGTCCAGCATTTCCAGCCTCTTTACAGGGGCTGGATCGAAAATAATAATGATTAGTACTATCTTCACTTTTTATGTTCAATAGCTTTTGCACAGTCTCAACATCTTTTTTCCTTTACATTTTCTCCTCTTTCAGCTTTACCTCGTTGTTTTTTTTTATTTTTTCATTTGTTCTTTTCAACGTTAGTGTTATCAATTTTTTTATCATAAATGTAGGAAAATTTCTCAAGCATAGAAGGAATAAACCAAATGAACCTTAGCAAAGAATGTACTTTCTTTTTCGGAAAAAAAACCGTTCGTCTAATATTACGTCAGGGGTGAAAAAATGAGCAGGAATCTAGTGCAAACCTGTCCAATGCAAAAATACAGGTGAAATAAATAGTGGAAGTAAAATAGCAACCCATTATAGTGTCAATGTACATCATGTTATCATTGTAATAACCATGAGGTTCATAATTACGTTGATGTACACTGGACGACTGAGATATATATTTGTGTATTTGACACTAGCCAGAAGTTTGAAGAAGTTTGACCATGACGTTCAAGTCGTGGTTTCCACCGTTTCCTTCGAAGTCGTCTTCCTGGACATGTATAGAGAGATATCACAAAACGTTACACCTCACAAGGAGTGGATAGAAATGTCAACACCACATTTGGTTGGCATGCACAGTTCAAATTTGGGTGGCATCTGGTCTACGTCTACACATACCCGTATCAACTCTCCCTCAACGAGCATACGCTTATGCAGGTGTTGTGTGCATGTTCCTGTGTCTATATGTATATATGTTTATCCGCGTATTTCTATGCACACGTATGTGTTTGTACGTATGCTCGTGTATGTCTCTCTGTGTGTTCGTATGTCTTCTTCCGTATGTATATCCATGTGTGTGTTTGTGTTATGACTGTGTATGTGTGCTTGTTTACATATGTTTGTGTATATGTGTTTGTGTGTGTGTTTGTGTGCGTGCGTTTGTGTATGCATGTCACATGTGAAATCTTGTTTTATTTTTGTTGTTTTTTTTTCCTTTGCACATCTTGTCCCAACCTCTTTTGGACTTCGCTTTATTTTTCTCCAATAATCAAACTGTCCCCCGGTGTTTACTGCCAACACCCTACCGCACACCTCATTTCAACATCAACGTTCCCCCTATTCTCTGTCGCTCACCCCCAACACGTTTTTGTCCCCATGGCTCCTTGCCACATCATTTTCAGGAGTCAAATTCTGATTAAGTTAATTAGCTAATGGCTATACATTTACAAATAAGATTTTCCTATTCACCCTGTAAGACACATTCAGCCTCTCGCTTACATATAGAAAGATATTGAATAAACTCAGCTAAGTCTGACACTGTGACACAACACTATAGCTCATAGTGAGGATCGAACTCACAACTCTTGAAAATACTATGCAAGACTACTTATTTTTTTTTAACTATCACTCTACAGAAATTGTTTAATAGAATATTTTCTGGGCTTCGTATGGCACGAGGTAACACGTGTTGGGCATCTAGCGAGATTCGAAGTTGATTGTCTGTGAGATTGCTTGCAAACTATTACTCCTCGGCAAGCCACCAAAGACGTTTTGGTTGATATCTCTTATAAGCCAAACCCTTTAATATCAATGGAATAATAACTAGTACTTCATCCCTGGTCGCTTATAGCACTTCGTCTATTTTTCATAATTAACGTAGACCAGGGTTCCTCTAATTAGGAATTGGGACACCCTGAGGTTGTGTAGGGATTAATGAGGCTAACAAAAAGTTTTTTAATGAAATATTATATTTTTTTCAATCATTTCTATTCAAAGATGTACTCTTCTAAAAGAATCTTTTATTGTCTTTGTACCCATTGCTTTTGTTGTAATGGTTGAAGGGTTACAATTGATTGTTTCATCAACACAGGCCACGAACAGACGAACTAAGAGAACTGCAAGTCAAAAGCATTGTTTTGTGTTGAAGGAATTCTTTTTAGAGTTTAACAGAAAACTCTAACGCTTGCCTTCATTCCTGACTAGTTCATCATCATCATCAGTCTTTTAACGTCCGTCGTTGGATATAGACCTTCCCCAGGATCCGCCACAATTCTTTATCGTGAGCGTTGCGGGGTAAGTATATCCTGAATTTGTCCAGTTCATCTCTCCATATTGTGTTGCGTCGGCCTTAGTTCCTCGTGTGGTCTCTGGAGATCCATGTTGTGAGACGTGATGTCCATCGGTTATCTTTCATTCTTGCAACATGGCCTGCCCATTGCCATTTGAGTTTTTTGATAGTTTGTACGATGTCTCGGACTCCCATTTTCTTCCTGATATATTGTGCTGTCTTGTGATCTCTCAATGTAAGGTGGAGCATGATTCTCTCTTGTGTGCATTGCATGCTGCTCAGTAAACGCTGTTAAAAAATGAACGTATATATTTGAACTTCTCTGAGATTATCTAACTACATAATGAGTTTATATGCACATTTTCTGTCTGTTTGTTTGTTAAAATTGTCACCTCAAAGTTGAAAAGTCCATAGTTTCAAACGGAGATACAAAAAATAAAAATGTGAGTTGTAAACAAACAATATAACGTGTCGTAAAAGTTGGATAAATTAGACTCTACCTATATGACAAAAAATGAATGAAATTTGCTGGTTAACATTCGCAGTTTGATGGGTAAGGTATTTTTCCGTTTCGAGCTTTGCTGGCTTCCTGAGCATAAAACTAGGGCATTAGACAAAGAAAAATAAGTTATAAATTATTAGCTAAATGAGCGTCCTATCTACCAGTAAATTCGATAATTCATTGGGGAGATTGAAAGAGTAAGGGTACGCAAGATTCACCTTTGTTACGTGGTTTTTGATTGCTCTTCTCTTGCTAAGATCTGGGGAGGATTAGAAGCGTCCCAGGTTCTAAAGTTAAGTGGAACAAGTGGATATAAAAGGAGCTACGATACGCAGAATTTTCATAATGAATTCATTTTACATTTCTATTTTGGATTTAAAACGAAAAATCAAGGAATTTACAGTACGTAATTGTTGTTAAGTATTTTAAATCAAAATACTATAAAATGAAATAAAAAGTTTTAAAATAAGCTCATCGAGCTGAATTGTATTAAGAACAAAACATATTAATGAAAATGTAAATTATCTACTTTACATTTTTTTGAAAACATCTATGAAAATCATTGAGATCCGACTTTTATGACACGCGTGAACTAAATAGCTAAAAAGTTCATGAAAAAGCGCCATTCTATAAGAATGTGCTTTGAGGGAGCAAGAGCTCCCCAACTCCGCCTCTCCGCAACGCTTCTTCGAGGAGAGTCTATTCTCTGATAGGGAAATACTTTGCTTGGTGGTATCGAAAGAAGAGACCATATCTTTCCCCTGACCCTTAACAGAAGTTCATCTTTCAGCTCCAAACTTGAGGCTTGCATTGTTGATGCAGCGATGCGACCCTTTTCTATCACTTGCTTCCAAGTGCCACGAGTCATCATGACGGTCATTAGATACTGAAAGCTGCTTCTTGAACTGGTCCATAAAATGCTTACTGGGGCCCCTCTATCGCACTCTCCCTTTTTATATACGTGAATCACCCTGTTCTCACAAGCTGCAGTTCAAAAATGGAAATGATAATATCTTTCATTTGTTTGTAATTACTACATCTGGGCTTCTGACTTGCGTTAAATGATTTGTGTGAATTTGTGGGAGAAGTGTAACTCTGTATTCTTTAATGCAGTATTTGTGTTCATACTTATCACAATTAGGAATGCATTTTCACGTGTGCAGTTTCTTGGACAAGGTGATTTTTTTTTTCAATTATGATCAAATGTTTGCAACTTTCTAAACTCTGGAAACATCTTCCATGTTCCATATAAACGTCTATAGCACTATTCTTCGAAGAAGTGCAAATCTCTATTAGATTCCTTATACCCTAAAATGTTTGGCAATAGTTTTAGGGGATCTCATAGCTATCAGTTATTGTGGCTTCAATTTTTTTATTCAGAGTACACAAGTTTCTTACCTCTCTCGCTAAGAATTGATATTTTCAGTTTTTTAAGTAATCATCTTAATCTCAAAAACTTCTATTTTGTTTTTTGTTTCCAAGTTTGTTATCATCTCGAAAGAGACAAATATTATTTCACAGGTTCCCTACATTTTTCTCGGTGGATCTGGAAGTGTACAAGCTAAATAATATTCTATCCAATGAATCATTTTGCTACCCCCAGCCTAAACAAACAGTCCTACATAAACCATAATATATATATATATGTGTTGGGGATGAGAGGGAGAGAGAAGACGGAAACGATTATCTGTCAACATGTTGACATCTGAACTCTTACTTGATCTTACTGAGTGCTTGTGTTAGGGTCAGATTCTTGGGGGGTCGGGGCAGTGTAGCTGTCAACAAAATAATTTTGAAGACATAACGCCGAGAAATAGCTGCCGGGACAGACGTAAAGAAAAACCAAATGAGGAAAAAAGAAAAGAGAAGGAAAAAAAATCAAACATCAAAATGTTTATTTGTGGTTGGGGTATTGGGTTGGGTGAAATGTCCCTGGTACCAAAAAATGGAAGGGTAAATAGGGCAGTTGATGAATTGGCTTGTGGTTGGACTCTTAATTGGGAGAAACATTGGAGAGGGTATATGAAGAGTGAGGAAATGGAAGAAAAATATGCACGATATATAGAAGGTAGATAAGGAAAGATACAGAGACATATACATATAGATCGATTGATGGATAGATAACGACGTATAAGGAGAAGATATTGAATGATCGGGATGGTTATGATATTCTAATTTATTCGAATAGTAGAAAACATTCATACCATCTCACCTCTTCCTGGTGCTTGTCGTATTTGGTAACTTTCTTGAATTAGTAAGTATCAATTCAACATCAGTATCAAAAAATCACAAGTTGAAAAACAAATTTCAATGACATCCTATAGATCTATTTATCCAAAATTAAAGATTTTTGAAAAAATAAAATCAACCCAGTAACAATGGCAAATATAGCGCTAAAAAGGTAAGAGAAGCACAACGTCCATAATAGTCCCTTTGGAGTTGGTAAAAAAAAAGAAAGAAACGTCAGATCGTAAAGGAAAGACAAAAGAAAAACTATTGCTCTAGTAACACACACACACACACACACACACACACACACACACGCATATATATATATATATATATATATATATATATATATATATATATATATATGTCGTATTTTGAGGATTTTTGAAAGAAAAATCTTGGAATTTCGCTTCGAAGCCTTTAATCAATCTACTGGAGAAGATTGCTTTCATTCTGCTGTCCCAGTTAGGGTATATCTCGTGTAAGCAAATTAATTTGTCCTCGTAATGCCGATTTTGGACCAGAGTTGATTGAATCTATCTTGGCTGACATGGAAGGCTTGGAATAGGACAGTATGGTTTGTTTGTTTAGCCTCACGCATTTTTCCAACGCTCAGCTCTTCGTGATCATCTGAATCAACAGCCTTTAAGCGTCCATCGTTTGACATTGATCCTTCCCCAAATATTTTTCACCCTGGGATATTCTTTACCCTTGAGATGTTAGGCCATGCCCCACCACGCTGACTCATAACGTATTAGACCTTCAAAACATTGTGAAAACCAGCCTCAAGCCTTTGTGCCCTTTCCTCAAAATCTAATTTTTCTTTAAAAATCGTTGCTGCACTGTCAACCATAGCAAAAGCCTCACATAATTTTTTTTGGATACGGGAACACTCAGAAATCTTCATACAGATTAATTGCAATTGCTATTTTGCTTTATGCCATTTTGGTTCACAAAGGTTTCATATCAATGCTTCAGATTCGTATAGACTGTAAATCCATAACAATGAGATGAATGAAGCCTTTGATAGTAATAATCATGATTATTTATGATAGCTATAGTTGTTGCTATTTACATTATTGTATCAATATTTACATAAATCTTCTTTATATGACACAAAATAAGATAAGGGAAATGGAAAAAGGATGATTATGTCGCGCCAATACACTTTCGTAATTTCGATCTCCACAGAATTTCAGCCTCTATATTGTCTAGCTATGGTTAATCTATTTGTTTTAGACTCCAGGGTGGATAAATTGATGAGGATAAGACATCGAATGAAATGTGGGAAAATGTGGGAAATTATATTTTGTTAAGAATTATCACATGTAAGAAGTTGATTCTCACTGAGAATGGTGATTACTGCTCTACTCTCTTGGATGGGCAAAAGGTTCTCTTCACCGCTTAGCAACTATAACGAGGAGAAAAAAAGAGGAAAGATGGGAATTAAACGATGATGATGATGATGATGATGATGATGATGATGATGATGATGAATGGCTAGAGAGAAGAAGGGGAGAAAGAAAACATAAACACAGGTAGAAAAAAACATTTATATGTATCACCCGCTTTCCTAAAGTTTGCTCTGCATCATCTTCCACGTACACGAAAAAAAAGTGAATCGTGAAAATAGAAAGGTTTTGCTGTAGGTGGTGACAGTGGCAGAATACAACCTCTCTTTCTCCTCCTCTCTAACTCTCTCTCCCCCCTCTTCTTCTCCCTGCTCTTCTTCTCCCCAGTCTCCTGTACATCCCTCTATCTTGACCTCCTCTGACTGAACCTAACATATCATCGTTATGATCATCATCGTCGTCGTTGTCATCATCATCATCATCATCATCATTTTGGGGGTCTGGGAACTCTTTGCAGCATTCGGCTTACAAAAAGATTTCATGGGAACAATCGACTTTCAGAGAGAAGAAAAACTTTTATATCCATCAGATTGATGTCAATGTTCCCTGTGTCATTTTTGCAGCATGTTAAAAAAATTGGATTAACTGAAGAGAGGCATTAATTCAGATTACACCGTCATCAAAATTTGGTTCCATTTAATTAAAAAAAAAGGGGAGATATGTGATACTGTTCCTCCACAATATTCTTTCATGTAGTTAGACGGGTTTGACTTCTACATTCCATCCTTGTTTTCATCAAATTGAATAAGATATGATTAGGGTGTACTCAGCAATTTGCAACTTGCGCAATCAGTCAATACAAATATAATAATTCTAACTCGATGCAGGGAGGGGGATTAAAAAAATAGATTTGATACGAAAAGATCAAACGAAGGAAATCGCTGCTAAAAAAAGGATAGGCTTCAATATCTTAACGTAACCGGAATATGTACAGGAGAAACAATCTTATTCGTAAATGTGGGGTTTCTTTCAGGAACCTGGACAAACTGCTACCGCATTTAACAATTGGCTCATTCGATAGATACATAGGAAGAATCGAGATTACGGAAGCAGGGGCAAGATAGGTCCACTAATAATATTGCTGTACGACAACTCCTGTCTCTTTGTTGCAAATGAGATGCAGGGAATAATCACGGAAACGTAACAGACAGTTTTACTCACGGCGTATTTTTCAGACCGGTCACCTGGAGACAGTCAGTTATTTTGCCCCAAGCAACACTTTTTATCTGGTCTGTGGTTACGACAAGTTTAAGATATTAAAAATTCCCTCGAATGATTCCTTGTATAATTCCTCGGATCAAAACCTATACCGTTCTTTTATGAAAACATTATTTAGCTGAAAGACAACAAAAAGTTATTGAACGCACGGGAAAATGCTTTGATGATTGAATCTATATGGTCAAAAGATTTTCTCAAAAATGCTAGAAGATTTTTCAATAGCCTAACAAATATACCGGTTTTGAAAAAAAAGTATTTGCACTTTTACAAAGAGTTTAAATGATTTCGAATTCAAGGGAAATGGGTCAGCATTGTTTCTCAAAAAAGAATATATATATATATATATATATATATATATATATATATATATATATATATATATATATATATATATATATATATCGTTTTTCTCTGAAAACGAACTGATATCTCAAGGGGCATAACTCTTTGTAAAAGTGTGGATACAATTTATATAAATGTATGTGCGTGCGTTCATGCACAGGTTTTTGCTGGACACCACTCTTTAGGCTATTTCATACGTCCTGTGTATGTATATAGATGTGTACGTCTGAATCAACGTGATCTCATCAGATGAAGCGTGCCTAGCCTATTCGAATCCATTAAAGATTGATTCTGTGATTGTGTAATGGAATGTGTGCTTGTGAAACACAGTGAAAACGAGAAAGAGAGAGTCTTTGTATTTTTGTGAGTGAGAGAAAGAGGGGGGATGTGATGTGATGGTTTGGTTAGGCTGGGGACGAGGTTACAACTGGATCGAGTGATGGCTCTTCCGCTATTTTTTTTCGCACGGAAAGTGGCGTGGAGAAAATTGAATTTACTTTGAGTTGCTAACTGAAAGCATCGAGTGGGAGCCAACCTCTAATCAAATAAACGTCGCTTTTGTTTCAAACATTTCATTTCGCGTTTTGTGCTCGCCTGCAATTGTCTCTCTTGACCTTTCAGGAACCGTGTTGGATTTTTTTTCTATTCCCTCTCTTTGTTTTTGGGATTGTTTTTTTTTTTTGTTTTTTGCTTCAATTTTTTTTTTTTTGCTTTTTTTCTTCCTTTGGTTTTTAAATATTTCTATCTCCCAATTTTTTCATTCGTTTCAAGTTATTACAACGTTATTTTTTTCTTTACTTTTCTTAATTTCATCAACTTTTTTTGTTTTGGCTCTTTGTTTCATTCTTTTAATCTTGTTCGCAGATATTAGTCTAAGCACTTCTTGAACGTTCCTTTCCTTTCTATTGTTCTCCCATTCTGACTTCGCTTTCCTTTTATTGGAGGTGCTAGGTGTACGAGTGGTTTTTCAGCACTGAAAATGGATTCTGCAAACCAAGTTCAAACTCTGCCTGGACCAGCTCGAGTTCACTTCGTACAAATGTCCTCGGGAAATTCATGAATCCATTGTTCTCCCCAACCAGTACAAAATAGTGTCAGATGAAGTGAGTGACGTCAATTCTGGCGCTTGATGATAGTAAATTTTTTTCCATAATATATGCAAATCAGAGACAAGAAAAAAAAACTTGTGATATGTGAAATCTGGACGGGGACGACTGAAACTGTTACCAGCGTAAGAGAATTAGCTACCCGTCCCTGTATTTGCATTTTTTTCTATTTTACTTTCCTCCTTTCCTTCTATAGTATTTAAACAACCACAGCCACCAAAGGGGGTGGAGTGTTCTTTCCTTCCTTCCTTCCTTCCTTCCTTCCTATCTATCCATCTATCTATCTATCTATCTCTCTCTATATATATATATGTGTGTGTGTGTGAGTGTGTGTGTGTGTGTGTGTGTGTGTGTGTGTGTGTGTGTGTGTTTCCACGCTTGTCTGTGCATTTGTGTGCTCCAGCGCTTCAGACCATGTCGCTCGTCTACAGACTAGAAAATTGGCTTCAGTACTCCACTAGACCCTTTTCTAAAATAATTTCATTACATCTTTGGATTTAAAAAAAGTGGGGGCCTTATTTAGGACCCTTATTCTGGCATATTTCCCGGACATTTCCTCTCTCCTTTGTTCTGTTGCGTAAAGGTACTCTATTTATATCTTTCCGTTCCTTAGATTTTAATTATTCCATAATTTTACTAATTCTTGTCATTTCAGTTTTTAGAAACGTTTTCGCCTCCCTATAAAAGCCATATAGTCGGTCAGTCTGTTTTGATATTGTTTTGCGGCTGTTTTGAGTCCATAGAACATAGCATAAACGTGTCCTTTGGAGAGATAATCTTTGGCTAGAAATATCTTCATCTCAGGGTCAAGTGATCGGGTAGTAATGGTGTTCTGATTTTATGTTTAGGAATCGATTTCAAGGATTTTCTCATTTGTTTAGAGAACGACAATCCTTGATATAGTGCTTCTTTTCTCTAAAAAAAATCTTCCAGTCAGGATTGGATGATATGTCAGAAATGGAAATTGAACTTCATATGTTAACCTCTGTTTTGAGTTAGCTCTACTCGAAACATGATTTAATGTTTTTGATAAGATGTTTCTTGACTGAAATCATCTCTTTCTCAGCGTCACGTGATCTGGCAGTAATATGCGTTTAAACTTTATAGTGGATATCTTATTGAATTTATGGCCTTTGGGCTTTTCTTTCAGATTCCACCAGATTCCAACTGTCCTTATTCAGAGTTTTTTTTTTGTCTTCCTATTTACCTTTCTTCTTTGTTTCTATCCGCCATAATGTAATATATCTACGGCTAGTCGCCAAAACAGTCACAGATGAAACACAATGTTGTTATATTAGGGGGGAGCAGGGTTATATATATATATATATATATATATATATATATATATATATATATATAGAGAGAGAGAGAGAGAGAGAGAGAGAGAGAGAGAGAGATGCAACGTGTTTAGTGAAATAAAACAAATGAATAATCACACTAGTATTGTTAGTGTAACGTATCTCCAAAAGAAGTACTGCACGTCCAACAGTTTAAACCCATAATCTATATGTTGACTGAAAAGTGCCAACATACATGACAGAAATACCTAGAAATATTAGCCATTTAAGGACAGAAAAATCCAATTTGGTTTTCGAAAACAAAAAGGTCTACAACCTATGCATCCTCCTGATAGTCACCTGTGGAGCAGGAACATGGAACCTAACCAAAAGATTGACCCTCACTCTGAGAATCATTCAACGTGCACAACCTCACATGAAAAGATTACAAAACAGTGCAGTATTTAAGAGACAGAACAAGAGACAGGGATATCATAGAAACCATTAGAAAACTTAAATGGCAACGGACTGGTCACATTGCAAGAATGGTAGACAACCTCTGGATATCATGACTCGGAAGATCATATACAAACTGAGGATAGCAAAATATAAGATGGTTCGATAAGTTCAGAAAGTATTAGTTCCACGACGTTCATGGTAGACAGGTCTGCTGATTCCTTAGAATGGTCTACGACGGACAACGACGGACGCTAAAAGGCCACTGCTTCTAATAATGATGATATAGTAAATCTGAAACAGGTCTGGTTAGTCATTCAATAGAAACAATGACTGGACCACCATCCCTTTGCAGTATACAGTATTGGGGTTGATCAATGAAGGAATTAGAAGAAGGGGCCATCAATGAATAAGATACTTCATTCGCCATTTGTTGGGCTGTGATTTCGAAGTCCATTTTTTATGAGAACAGCACTAAAACTAAGGGACTGATTTAGCATAAACGTGCATTGCAAATTAACCCCTTACAAGAATCCTATTTAGGGGAAGAACTTTCAAAAAACAAAAAAATCAAACAGTTCTTTTTTAGACATAAAGAGTTGATGTTTCTACTTTGGCTCTATGTGCACGGTCTATACGCATGATGCATACATACATACATACATACATACATACATACATACATATATGCGTAGCTAGTCAGACGAATTTGAACCCTGAAAAAAAATATAGTTAGTTTGGGTGGTAGTTTTCGTTGATGGTTTCTAATATTGTTTGATACTTACGACAGTATTGACTTTTGAAACCAATGTGTATTCCTTTGCCTCCCGAGGCAAACTTTAATTTATTCAGGAAAGCCGGAAATTATAGTGCCAAAACTTCATTTTTAAAACTGCTAATAATTCAGGAATTTTTACGAATAAATCAATATATAATAGTAAGACAGTGTCATCTCAGGAATTTTAACTGAGAAAGAATTAATTTTTTTCCGAGTGAAATTCAATTGAAAAAAAAGGCTTGTAAAATAATGTTCATAAAAAATATTTATTTAAATTATTTTATTTTGATGAACGATTTTGATCAGTTATAACTAGTAGCATGTCAGGGACATTCACAAAACTAATTAGATTTGCTTTAGGATAGATGGCAGCACGGGATTTAATGTGATCACTTCTTAGGGTAAGTATTTAACCATCTAATGATGGGGGCTCCTGTTTTGCTAAGTAAATTTAATTTTGAAATTATTTCGAGATCTATGGTGCCTATGAACTATAAAATTCAAGAAAGCGTGTATATATATATATATATATATATATATATATATATATATATATATATATATATATATATATGGGAGTGGGTCTTTTGTTTTACCTAAGATAGAGAACAATAATTTGACTCAAACATTGGCAACACCAATTTGCACCACCGTAGCAAAAATAAAGAAGCCATTTTCGTTGAAACTTTGCATTGAAAGTGCCAAATTATTTGGTAAACACTCCAAAAGTATCGAAATATGAGCCGTAAAAGGTATTTGCTGCAGGCTGAGGAGAATTCTATCAACACCCAGCAAGAATAAGGCTGTACAAAACTGCTTAACGGAGAACAATGAACAGTGAAGAAACATGTTGAAGACGCTGGTGCATCGCACAAAACATCAGATAAGAGCAAATCGGGGTGTGTGTCATGTTGTAAAATGTATCAAGCCTGAAGTTCTACCAACTTTGAGGCCCAGAAACAAGGTAAAAATGTCGGGAACTGGTCATAAAGTATTTGGAAATTGATCTCAATGCTGTTGATAGCCGAGCTTCCCCTTGATGGACTTGGTTGATGAAGCTCTGGCTGTGCCGTAAAGGAAAAGAAGCGTCCTGCATGACTAGACATTAACAAAGTGGTAAAAGAGTTATGTTTTCGACTAGAATTGAGAGACACGAGTTGTTTAGTCGTTGGTGTGTTTCAGATGGATCAAAAAGGAGTTCCCAGGCTTATATTGAATTTTTGGAAGAATTTCCAGCCTCGGGTTATGAACAAGTCTGTACGTCGAGAACTTATCCTCATGCAAGACAACGCTTCTTCGAACGATTCATATGCAGCGGTCGGCCACCTGAATGATATAGGTTTAAGAAGTGGTAGAATAATGGACTGGCCACAGTATTCTCTAGATTTTAATTGAAATTCTTCGGGGCATTTCCAAGAGGAATGCATTTGAAAATGGGCGTCAGTTTGATACCAACAAGGACTCATGACAAGCAATTTTGACAAGTGCGGAAGCTATTACTGCTCGGGGAATTCGGAATTAAACAAAATCCATCGATGATCAACTAATATCTGTGATACATGGGCAAGGATCATGCATTTCAAAGTAAATGGTCCGCATGCTGATGATTCACAGGCTTCATTATTTCATGTATATAAGTTTTTATAGCTTAACCATGGGCAATTTAATGATACAATCAATGTATAATTAGCGTTCACTGTTTTTAACTCACTCTTAATAATTTCTCACGTTAGAAATTGGAGAATCTCGAAAAATACCGTGTATCCTTCATATCCTGTACAATTAAGTTGAATATTTGCAGGTATCACACAATAATTCTCTGCAAACAGTTGTGTAAAAATATTAACTACTTCTGACTTCCTCCAGCACCCCTCTCTCTCTCCCTCTCTCTCTCCCTCTCTCTCTCATATATATATATATATATATATATATAGTATGTACCAAATTATTATGCTGAGGGGTTATATCATTGAAATTTAGTTCTCCACTAACGTAGCAAAAATTAAGACGGATCCCATTTTTGTTATAATCTTGCATTCCAAGGGTGACAAATTATCAAGTAACTATTGCAAAAGTATGAAAAATATGAGTCGTAAAAAGTAATTGATCGCAGACTGTGAAGAATTTTTCATCACACAGTTTGAGAAGGGCAGCACAATCCTCCAAATGGAAAAACTGCTCAACAGTGAAGGGCGAACAGTCAACAGAAAAAAATACACTGAAGACCCTAATAAAACATCAAATAAGGGCAATTCCAGGGTGATAATACAGCGGGAGGTGTCTCAAATTGAGTATATTACCAGAAATTGCATGCAGCTTATTTGAAGGCTTCAGTATTTGATGTAAATGTGTTTTAATTGCTTGTTTAAACTTTATTAATTCTGTGTGCTACTCAATTATATAAGGTAAAGGGTCTCTTAAGGGACAACCCCCAATGGATTTGATAGCTGCAGACGAAGTCCAAGTTTCTGTTGCATGCGTTGGCTTGGTCGAGACCAGGACTTTATACCTACAATCTTTATGACCTCTCTGTTGGCAGGTCCATTGATGGGATGCAACTTAGTTGCTAATGATCAGTTTCATACATCCATTTAGGTTTTTATTTCCTCCCTTCCTTATGGAGGTTTGATTTTTCCCATTTTTCTATTATAGAGTAGCCGTTGCTTTTTTGTTTTGTTTTTTCCCTACATACGTGTCTGTGCAGTTTATGGTTGTGTGGGTAGGTGTGCGGTTTTAGAGTTTGGCTTTTTACAGGTATCGAGGTCTTAATCGTCTTAAACGCTGGAGACACATAACAAAATCAAATTCTACGGATAAATGGATGTCGGGGGAGAACTGCCTTAATCCTATCAAATAAAAGGAAGGTTATCTCTCAATAGAACCACGATTCATCAACAATGACTTTCGAGTCTGCAATATTTAGGTCCCGATATTCTCCCACTCACCTTCTTACAAGGGACATGGCGTGTGTTACTACACATATCAATTACGCCTAGACATCGTGGTGCATTCTTTCTCTCTCTCTCTCTCTCTCTCTCTCTCTCTCTCTCTCTCTCTCTCTCTCTCTCTCTCTCTCTCTCTCTCTCTCTCTCTCTCTCTCTCATGGACTACCACTAAAAATTGTTGATCCAAGAGACTTTAGTTGCTTACACTCTTACCTCTCAGTCATCACTTGTTATTTATTGAAGAAGCCTCTCCGGGCAATTCACATCTTTTTTTCTCCCTCGGTCTCTTGAATCCTGTTTGGGGAAGTACACGTCTTCTTCCAACATTAACTAACCGGAAACTCCTATGAAAAAAGATTGTTGACAACATTATGACCCTACCGCGGCCAGCATAACAATAAATTCATATTTATTAGAAATATAAAGAGTTGCTGCTTTCACATTGCAGATTTATAGTTGCATTGCTGAGTAAATGGGAGAATACTTTTCATAAATCCTTACATACGGATGGATAGATAAAGAAAAATAGAAAGAAAAGAAGAGTGATGAACACATTGTTACACGAAAAGACTAATATATATATATATATATATATATATATATATATATATATATATATATATATATACATATTCATATATATATATATATATATATATATATATATATATATATAAATATATATATATATATATATATATAAATATATATATATATATATTTATATATATATATATATATATATATGAATATGTATATATATATATATATATTTATATATATATATATATATATATATATATATAGAGAGAGAGAGAGAGAGAGAGAGAGAGAGAGAGAGACAGACAGACAGACAGACAGACAGACAGACGGACAGACAGATAGACAGACGGACAGAGACAGAAAAAGAAAGAAAGAGAGGGGGGTGGATATTGGGGAATGAGTGACTGGACTGACAAAAAAAAAATCTGAAAATTTGTTTCAATATTTAGTGATTAAAGCTGTAAAACTCTGTCGACTCTAAATATATATACATACATCTGTACACACATACATACATACATACATACATACATACATACATAATTATATATTGGTAAAAAGAGGGGTTTGGTCAAAATGATAGATAGATCGATAGATATATAGATAATGGACGAATAAACAGACCTGTACAAGCCATCTGGGTATGAATAACAGAATATATATAAAGAGGGAAGTTAACAAGAAGAGTTCGAGATAGAAGCGAAAAATTGAAACAGATAGATAGATCTCATTTTACTTAGAAAGAGAAACTGACTTCGGAGATTGCATTGACAATGCGTAAATTCATGAAAATAAATCAATAAAAAGAGCGGCAGATAAATTGATTAGCTTATATTTATATATGTTGATCTTGAGTCCAGGTGTTGACCTTTTACCTTTGTCTCAAAATAACTAATTTATGATTTGCAAAATGTATACGCTGACCCCAATTCATCACCGATAAGCCAACAAGCAATTAGGCTAACAAAGCTCCATATTCTATCGCTTATAGAATACATTTAACGAAACTCTCTCCGAAAATTCATCCCTGCCCTATAAACAAAAATCAGTCAGTCAGGAACTCTAATAAGTAAAGGGTAATGAGTATCAGAAAATAAAAAGAATTGCTACTACTCCTTTCAAACTTTGCTCTTGCAACTAGGATCGTGATAATTAGAAATCCGATTATTGTCAATTTGACAACTGACACATTTGTACATTTTCAATCATAGAAAATGAGAGGTAAAGATGTTTACGTATTCATATCACCATCCAGCCAGCAAAAGCAAAATTTGAAGGAAATAATTAGAAGATAACACTAATTATCCAGGAACAAAAATTGTGTTGTACAGTGTTATTGTGTCACTGGAAGACAGGAATTGGTACAAACAATGGTCGAATCTAGTTCAAGTATCTCTTTGGAGAGGATAGTATAGTATAATGAAAAAAAACACTTGCTTTTTTGTAGGTCATGGATATTTTTCATGCCTGGAACTGAAATTAGTTCCTTGGCCTTTCCATCATGCTTGAATTTCAGCAAAACGAGATTATTACCTACGTTTAGGCGAATATTCTATTCTTGTGTCTAAAATTTATGCAACAGGAGTCGACTTGTACGTGAGTATAAATGGTAATTGACAAAATGCTGTAAAGAGATTTCCATAAATGTAAATTGGTTCATACGTACGAGGAGGCATCAATGTTCTTTTGAAAACCAAGGATTGGAAACAGTCAACATAGGTCTCTTCTGTTTTCAAGTGATTCAGGTTGGCTTGCTGGCTACATATGTATCAGCAAGAGAGCTGAAAACATTCAAACATTTACTCTTTATTATGTCTAAAAGAAGGTTTTGTATTTTGGCATCTGATACCCCGTCCATGTTTTTAAGGGGGCTCAATTTACAATGTAAATTGATGCTGAATTGGTTTCATAATTTTGTGTGACAGTGGTCACTCTTGTTTTTGTTTTTGTTTTTGTCTTTTCCTCAAATTTCAGACCCTTTTTTTACCCAATCAAAGTTAAGTTACATTGATTGATCACACTTTTTCCAATAGCTTAATTGATCACTCCAAACACGACATGTGGCAAAATGTCGTTAGTCACATGAGACTTTCTATTGAGTAGCCAACCGGACCTGTCTGTGATTAATATTTACAACTGAGTTGAGTACACACATACACACACACGTATATATATATATATATATATATGTATATATATATATATATATATATATATATATACATATATATATAAATATATATATATATATATATATATATATATATATATATATATATATACATATATATGTATATACATATATATATATAAATATATATATATATATATATATATATATATGTATATATATATATATATATATATATATATATATATATATTATGTATTTGTGTGTGTATGCATCTGTGGGGGCTCTAGACAAATGTAGTATGGACTGACCACTTGCATGTCTCCAGTGTTTGTTTTATATTTATATCCACTGAACCTTTCGGTAATATATCGTATATGCGACGGTGTATCCATAAGCCAGAGGCCTGACACATAGTTATCAATTGAATTTTCATCTAAAATTTCCTCTTCGCAATGATCGAACTGTGATTAGTATTCTACACTGAATCAAGTGCATTGACGAGGAAGGATATCATATTTGTAAAAGTAACAAATATGCACTTAGTAAATTGAATACTTTTTGATCCATTCCGGACTTATTGATGTACCGACTTACATATATCTCTTACTCAAGCTCTCTCTGCATCAGGCAGTACATTGTATGAAAGGAAAAAAATACAGGTGTCCGAGATATAAAGAAAATCCATTACAAAATGCAAATGGCAATGGACATGCCATGAAGCAAGAATGTCAGAAAACTGCAAGAGATCGCGACCTCAATGACTTATAAGATGGTTTAACGACGTCAATTCCTGAATGTATTGGCTCTGTGATGCCCACGACCGTATTTACATTTCTTCATGACCGTCTACTCCTATGAAGGCATTATATTTACTTGGCGCTTGAACGTTCTGGTTAATTGAAAAATGCAAAATTAGAATGTCAAACCTCTTTTTCTTTCCTGGAGTCTCCTTCCTAACAAGTTTATTCCAACTTGAAGCGCACTCGACCTACTGTAAATGCTGGAGGCTACTCTTCCCACAATGACAATCTCATCGAAAAAGAGATTCAATCTTTGAGACTAGTTCCGGAGCGTGTGAGCGGTCTGGGCAGGAACATGTTCTATACTTGTCAGTATAAATATTATTGCGGTTGTTATTTTCGTCAATGTTATCATGGATATCTCTACTCAAACTCCAGTACGAAGTCTCGAGTTTTGGCAACCTCATGTGAAAAGTCTGGAGTTGACTTTGTAATCATAACAAGACAAAAACAAGAACAACAAGAGCAGTCGTCACCAAAATGAAGATTGTATACCAATATGTAAAAACAACGTTTATCTACTGTAATTGTCATACTGACTGCGTTAAATTGGCTCAGGATATCAACCTGAAATCAACATGCAGACACACATGGGATTATCTAATTCTAAAATATAAATACATCTTTATAAAAAATATATTTTTTTATACATTTTTTAAATATATTTTATCTATTATACAAAAGTTACAGTAATTATCCTCAGTCGGAATAGAAGTTAGAGTGGTGTTTGACCCTGCAGCAGACAAGGCTGCTTGAAATTCATTATTTCCTCAGGATCAGCAGCATTGTCGAGCATCACAACAGTTATATCTGATGGCTCTATCAAGAGTCAGCAAGTCTTCACTATACTCCAGCACTCTCCCCAGTATCCTTATGAGGATCATTAATTTGTCATCGTTGAAACTTATAAATATATCTGGTGACTCGACCAAGAGATAGAAAGTTATCAAATCTCAAGCACTCAGTGTTCTTATTCAGATTTCTATATTGTTTTCGTTGAGGTTTCAAACAAATACTATTTGGTAGCTCAATCAAGAGACCGCCAATCGTCTCAATAACCAAGCAATCTACTTAGTATTCGTATTAAGATTATCATTTTTCTTCATTGAATTTTCAGGCAATTAGTATCTGGTGGCTCCATCTACAGTCAACAAGACTCCTCAATACTCAAGCACTCACCTCAGTATCATTATTACCTTTATTATCATTTTGATTTTGTTGAGCTTTCAAATAACAATTTTTCAGTCGCTCTATCAAGTGAGAGCAAGTCTACTCCATAACGAAGCATTGTTTTTATGATTTCTATTAATTTGTTTCTGCTGAGCTTTTACAACAGTAGTATTTTCCAGCTTTCAGCTCAGATTAAGTAATAGCAAGTTTCTCCAACAATGTAGAATTCTCTTCAGTATTCTTTAAAAAATGTTTTTTACGTTATGTGTTTACAAAAATAGTACACGGTCGCTATCACTGGAGCAAGACCTCCCCACATTCGAGCCTTCTTCCCAATAATCTAACTGATGTTGGTGATTCTGTTGTCGTAATAAGTTCAATTCTTCCTTGGATTTCCAATTCTTCCAGTTTTTTCTTTCATCATGTTTTTTGTTTATCTTACTTCTAACTTCTTTTTCCTTTCTATCTTTCTTTTTACTTTCTTCCTTTTTTTTCCTTTTTGTATTGTTTTCATTCACATTTCCATTCATTTACCTCGTTTTTTTCCCGCTGGTCATTTATTCCTTATCAAACGTTTTTCGTTTATCATTTTCAAGCTCCAGGCTCGAATTTTTCATTTCCTTTCACCATTCTATTCCTTGGCTCTTTTCTCTCATTTCTGCTATAACCTATCTTTCATCTTTCTTTCTTCATCTTCCCTTCTGCCACCCATGACTCTCTTTCTCTTGTCCGCGTTTTCATCTTCTTTCCATCTCTCTCTCTCTCTCTCTCTCTCTCTCTCTCTCTCTCTCTCTCTCTCTCTCTCTCTCTCTCTCTCTTTAACACTATAGTTCAGATTTGGGTGAACGATCTTACTCCATCCGCCATTTTGGACACAATGGACGTTAAATGGTGAGAATCTCGCTGATGGTCCATGAATAAGTTTCCAGCCCGGATGGGCGGTGAAATAAAAGATATAAAGCTTCCTTGAACAAAGAGATGAAAAGGGGCCAAGAAGAAGAAGAAGGACAAACATGAATTCTTCATTCTTGAGCCGAGTAATGCAAACAAATAAAATAAATAGAATTAAAAAAATGTCTAGGATACAAAAATAAAAACGGCGTAAAAGGCGGGCAAAACTTTCCCGAACATAATGTTTAACGATGACCTCAAAAGAAGAAAGAATGCTGTGTATTTTTGTGTTTCATTAGAGCTTATTCAGTAGTTTTTGGCGCTGAAGGAGCCAAAGTTTTGCAATGTGTTGCTGCTTGTGTCCGTGTACGGCTTTGCCAGTATTTGTGCGTGTTTGTGTTTCTCTGTGTGTGTGTATATGTGAGTGGGAGAGAGAGAGAGAGAGAGAGAGAGAGAGAGAGAGAGAGAGAGAGAGAGAGAGAGAGAGAGAGACTATGTTTAAGTGGGTGCTTTTCCCAGATTTTGTGGGTTTCTTTTCCTGCTTATAATCTCAATGCTTACTTAATGCTTACATTTAATTTTTGCGAATTTTATGCATGTGCAAGTGATTTTTTTTATTGGGGGTGGTACGCTTGAAGATGTAGGAGAAAGCCGGCTTTTTTTTTGTTTCAACATTTCTTTTTTTGTTGTTGTTGTTGTTTTTCTGAACATAGCTTACATCAAGTCTCTGGATGTCATTTTGGGGCCAGATAAATTATTGCAGCATTTGGTATTTTTATGTATATAATTTATGACAGACGTGATATTGTTTCGACAAGCGCACGCACGCATGCACTTACAAACAAATATACACAGATATCGTCATCCTAAGAGCAGCCATAATAAGTCCACTTCTAGAAAAAGGCCAAACCCATCTCCTTTCATTTGTAAGTGCGCTGATCTCTGCCATGTCTTCCTGGTATATCTTTCAATCTTGTCCCTCTAATCTTATGTTGGGTTTCTCCCTACTACGTTTACTGCCCAATGGGCACCATGCAGTTAGCCTCTTGATCTATCTGTTGTCATTTTATCATGTTAAGTGCCCAGATCATTTCCATCTCTTTGCTTATTTATCTATTTGACATCTCCTGCCCAAGTCCTATATAATGAAAAGATATGGTTTTTGACGCTGTCTTAATATGACTGTTTTGTTTTTTAAATCCCCCAAACCTTTACATGGTAAACAACTGATGATCCTAACAAAAGACAATATATACATTATAACATAATAAGAAGATATTTATGAAACAGGGAAAAACACCAAGGAAAATTACATGAATTGCATTGACGGTTGTTGGGAAATGAGAGACGAGAATGAGACAAATCTTTTGAAAAGCTGTAAAACTTTGTAGACTACACACACACACACACACACACACACACATATATATATATATATATATATATATATATATATATATATATATATGCGTGTGTGTGTATGAAAATTGGGCCCTCTTATTGAATACTTGTGCCGATGCACACTAAGCTTGGTAATAAGTATTGTGCAGTTTCGATGCCGAAATGCTGTCACTTATCAACATTCTTTTCTGACTAATATCATCATGTTTTCATCCCATTGTTTCGACCTGTGTACTTGCTAGCCTTCCTCAAGCATGAGTTGCATCTGTTGATCCTCAGTGAAATAGGGTCTTTTTAATTCTTCCAGGGGCGAATATTTGTTCGCTTCCGATCCATTTTTATCATCCCTGACCTGGGAGATTTTTCTTGGTCCCTAATTGATAAGTTAGCATTTCAAGGTAACTGTATTTCTGCTCGTCTTCATCTATGGTCCTCTGGATTATCTTCGGGTGTAGACCAAGTTCAAAAACAAAACTAGGCTGGTGACCATGGATTCGTCCTCTAAATATCCATATGAGACGAGACATGGGTGTACTAAGTAAACACCTATTACCCTGGGGAGTCAAAGAAATCGCCAAATTAATTATTGTCTGGTAACGAAGAGTTCCGTTTAATGTACACAGAGAATCAAATTCAGAGTTGCACCCTAATGCCTATGACTTAGGCCAGCAGATACAGAGTTTTTTTCTCTCTTGAAAGCAATGTTAAAGAAAGACTTTCTGTATCTTATGGGTATCAAAGATAAAATACCCAAGCTTGCCTAGCGCAAGGATTGAACTCATGTCTTCAACAAAAATCCAATTGATGATTCTGATTGTTGGTGATTGTCCAGGTCTCAAAGGAATTTCCCGGTGGGAGGAGTACATAATGAGACAATTGTTTACCACTGTTTTGATTTGGGGGTGGGGGAGGACAATGCTTTAAATATCATTTGTGTTCGATATTTCTTTCTTATCTTGGAATCGTTCAACGCTGATTATTTATTAATAATTATCTTTAATTTTTGCAATGATAGCACGATGTTTTCAGAGAGAGAGAGAGAGAGAGAGAGAGGGAGAGAGAGAGAGCGGAAATTTTGAATATGTATGACATTCTGACTCTCTTAATTACAATTGCAATTAAGATTTTATTGAGAATTACAATTAGAAAAATTATTCAAAAAATATAAGAATGATCAGGAAAATTTTGCCGTGGCCATAAATGAGCTTTAATGATAGTGGCGTGGCGAATGGAGGCTGTCTCAATGACCAAAACTACAACTATGTCATCATCATCATCACCATCAACAAATGTAGACAGAGCAGTAATGGGGCGAATGATATTATCTTGTCTCACATTTCGGCAAAATCCCTCTAATATTACGCCAAGTTGATGGTGCGGTATCCACAAGCTGTAGCAAGCCTAATTTGGGTTGAGACAAGGCAGTGCAATTTGAATGCTTACTGGTATGGCTAGTTGACATTCTTGACTGCATGCCTCATGATTTAAACCCTGTTTTTGACAAAAGTATATCATTCTATCTATTGACATAGATACGCAGTCATTGACCAGGTTTTCAAAATGCAAAGCTTCAGTCTGAACCGACTTTCTTTGCTGTGATTAGACAAATCATAATTTGTTCTCTCGTCTTGTCCATCCGTTCACTCAGGAAATCCGCACACACATGTGTGACTGCGCCCTTCTATGAGTATTCCTCCTCTTTGGAACTTTGCATATGTGTGTGTGTGTGTGTGTGTGTGTGTGTGTGTGTGTGCACTTCTTACTTTACGTCTAATTACTCATTTCTGTCTACTGTAACCATTTTATATATATATATATATATATATATATATATAAAATTGAGAAACTAAAATGGAGATTTGCAGGGTACATGGTTGACAGACACTTATAATTGGTTAAGTGAATGAGGGGACAGTGAAGGCAGTGGGAAAAGGCAATACAAAAATGGGGAGATGAAATAGAAAAGTATGGTATGGCAGAGATTAAAGCAATCATGCTCGTCATCAGAAGAGATGAGAAAGGCACTTGTTCAGCAATAGCCAACTATATATATATATATATATATATATATATATATATATATATATATATATATATATATATATATATATATATATGTATGTATGTATATGTTCCATTTTTTCTCTCAACCCCGGCGATTTCTCAATGCCATTAAGCAACAAAAAGTTAGCTCATCTTTTCAAATGCCTCCGTGAATTACTTTATAATTAAGTTCACTATTTGAGCTACGCCGTGATTTGAATCAATTATCAAATAAAAAGAAGAAAAAAAAAACAGAATGAAAGAAGAAAGTCGGAGGAAGACGAAGGAAAAAACGAAAGGAAAAAAAAAACATTTAGTAGCAAGCAGACGACATTTTCCTGTTGGTTAAAATGTTATAATATCAGATCAACCTCGAGCTTCAATGCAGACATACATACGGCCATTAAAGAAAATTGTTTGATTAATTAATTTTTTCGTCTGTGTGTCTAGCATGGGTAATTCTAGAAATTAGTTTTCATGTCAAAGAAGCCATAGATTGTAGAATGGAGAATCTAAACGAATGCAAATTGAAACATGAAAGCCACGCTGAGAATCAAGAGTTAGCACATGAGAAGACGTCTTTTGAAGTACACTAAGAATGGTAAATGTAATCTCATTTGGATTGCAGCTGTTGCCGCTTACACATCATGACTTAGAGAAAGTAACTTTATACTGATTGGTATTACGGATATTGCAGGTGATGCTCCTGAAATTTTAAAGCTAGCGATCTATGTTCGAATTCTTATGTCAGCCTTGTAGAAATACTCATGCAGAAGCCAAGAAATCCATCGCTCTAGTTTGCTGTCCTCTTGCCAGTGATCTAACCCCAAATCCTTTCAAAGGAATGATAGGATCAGGAAAGTAAAGAGAATAGTTAGATTGGCAAGACTGGGCTATCCAGCCTTGATTCGTAACCAGTCTAGAAGACAGAAAACACTGATTCCGAACTGGAGATGTCAAACCACTCTTCTAACATCGTGAGAGACGTGCAAAGACCTGATTAAGGGACGTATTCCTAGAATCTACGTTTATGAAGCTCTGGTGAAGCTTTGACGCAATTGTAGGTTATACTATATTGCTTAAGTAAAATGAAGGAGAGTTTTAAAAAATCTGAAACAGATGAACAATATAATGTGACCACAGTCTCCACCTCCCAACGACAACTTGGTTATGTGAAAGATTAAAAAATGCTCTGAATCACAATACTAACGTATGGTTTGTGAGATAAGCCTACTTAACTTTACTCGATCGCAGATGTCCAATTTGAAGTTATCTGATAATCCCACCTGAATTAGGCATAAGGCTACGATAATTGGATACCGATTGAATCAAGCTCCCTAGCTATGACAAATTGTCTATTATGGGAATCTAAATCGTAGAAAATCGTGGCTACATTCATTGTACCCTCCAACAACCTAACTTTGAAAGAATCTACCTGACAAGAAAGTTATTATCTGCGTTTGTTTCTCACTACTGAACTGAAAGCTGTAGAGAAACAATTAAAACCTACAACTTGAAAAAACTAACATATTTGATGGCATATAAGAACTCACTTTATTTCGAAAGGGAATATTCAGAAGAAAAAAAAATGCATTTTCCTGAATTCTCCCCATTTATCACTCTGATTTTCACCTCCCCCTCTTCTTCTCACGATATTTATCTGGCAAAAATCGTGGTTCGGTTTGAACCCTACGCTCTAAAATAAATTTTAGAGTGTAGGGTTCAAACCGAACCACGATTTTGGCGAAATACTGCTGCAGTTTCACAAGCAAATAGGATTTTCATGAGAAAATATTGCTAACAACTACCAAACCATCCTCTTTCATCCGGGTGTTGGACCGGCAAATAGTATCAATTCTTGGCTATCCCTTTCCTAGACTGGTAGCCAACCAAACCTGATGAGCCCATTCTACCATGCTATTTAACCATAGTTAGGGGGCAGTGAAAAGATGGATCCGTATCCTTTCAGAGGATATTCTATGTAGTGGACCTGAACTTTCTCAGTCGGAAATTAGGATTGGTTCGCCAATTTCATTCCCTTTCAGCAAATGGCTTGGCAACCCAGAACTCTTGATTGTTTAGTGCTGATCTATATTTTACTGAGCTGACCCTAGTCTGGAAAGCAAGTACAATAATTGTACTCCGGAATAACTTGACTAACATACGAGGCAATCTTACAAAGCACTGTTTTTCAAATAGGCTCTTTGGGCACTTGACCTGATCCTAAAATGGATCATTTGGAGTATTGGCATTTCTTAGATTCCATACATTTCAGAAGATCACGTATTATTTTTTAGATTTTATTATGCAAAAATGAACTGAGAACAAACTTAGAACTGCACCCCCCCCAAAAAAGAAGAAAAATACGCACGAGAAGAGCTATACCACGGATAGAGGAAGAAATGGATGAAAATGGATCAAGGGAAACACTAGAGCGAAGGGTATTATGCAAATAATCAGGCAACAAAAATGGTGATGGGTGAAACACTTGGCAAGAAGGGATGGCAACAGATAGATCAAAAGGCTGACTTATTGGTGTCGATGGAGGGAGGGGGATAAAAGCGATAAGAAAAGACCAGAGACAAGATGGAGGGATAAGATAGCAGGGTTGCCGACAAGATATGTTAGATATAAGTGCAATCACAGTCTTCATAGACAAAAAGGGAAAGGTCTTTGTCCAGCAATGGACTTATAACAGATACTGTAGCAGAAAATGCTGCTGCTGCTGCTGCTGATGATGATGATGATGATGATGCGTTATCACGATAATTAATTTTTAAAAAATTGATTCAGGACTAAGCCAAAAGTATTTGGACTCCCTGTCACATTTAAGAGCAAGAACGAATCTATCCTGAACTTCTTCACGCTCAGAGGCATCGGTTTCACAAGATCTGAGGCAATAGCCAGAGTTAGAATCTTAGCTATTCCTGAGCTAAATGTCGAGTTTTACAGTTGTTACACAGTCGGAAAAAATCCGTCTTACCCTACAAGACAGATGTCCAGCTATATAGACAGATATAGATTGCATGAACATATTCTAAGCGACAGAATTGAATATTACATTGTTTTGTGTACTTAGAAGTTGCATGTGGTTACGTCTTTAGCTAAAAAATTAGTAAAAGAAGTACAAACTCTTTTTATGACTCTATATTCATCATCATCATCATCATATCTTTTATCGTCTCTCGTTGGACAAAGACCTCCCCGAGGATTCGGCACATCTCTTTATCATGGGCATCGCAGAGCCAATACTTTCTGAGTCTGTTCAATTCGTCTTGCAATCTCATTCTCTCAGCCCCGGTTCCGCATTCAAGATCTTTGGATCGTTTTGAGTAGTGATGTCCATTGGTTGTCTGCCATTCTTGCAACACAGCAATCCCATTATCATTTAGGTTTCCTAATGGTCTCTATGGAGTCTGGGATTTCTGTTTTTTCCTTAATATAATATGCTGCCTTGTAATCTCTTCATGTGATGTTGGGCATGATTCTCTCAAGTGCACACTTTATGGTTCTCATTTTGTGGGGTCACTCTCTTTGTTACGTTCGATGTTTCGGCTCCATTGGCGACTATCGGGATGATTCATTGGTTTCATACTCTCCATCAAGGACTAATGGGCTTTATCTTGTTCTTCAAGGTTGAGCTTGCTATATGAAAGGCTTGACATTTGAGAGGGATTATATGTTTGATTTTTCTTTCTTTTAAGGATTTCGTATTTAATTTTCTCAACTTGTGAAACAAAAAATATGCTCTAAGATGGCAAGTTGGTCGGAAAGAAAGTTGATCTGATAAAAGTTCAAGTCAGTTCAGTCTCTAAAGAGCCTCTAACATGAAGTACATAACTTTTAGGAGTCTTTTTCCAAAATGTTGTGGTGATAACAGCCCATATATTTATTAAGCATTGATCCACGTAATTTCTTGAGCGTACTTTTACCACTCGTCTACACGGTGATATCCAAATCATTTGCACAGATCCCTGTGGACTGCTGTTCAATCCCTGTCGTGTCTATGTAATTCATATCCACTATTGCTTCAAGTAATTCCTGTGTATGTTAAAACATTCTTTGTAGCAAATAATACTTTGTAAGTTGACGGAATGTTTCTCTCGTAGACTTCAGTGAAACGATCCGACTGACTGTTGCAGTAGGAATCGGGGTAATAGAATTAATCACGGTTTTAATGTCTCATATGAGCACATGGGTTGGAAAGAAAACATGTTTTCGAAATGAAATAGAAAAAAATCGCATTATTATTATTATTATTATTATTATTATTATTATTATTATTATCATTATTATTATTATTATTATTATTATTATTATTTGTAGATCTTAAGCATTGTTTTTTATGTCACGGCTATCATTGAAGTTGCAGCCTTAATAAAAATGGCGTCAGGGCGGCGCTAACATATCCCTTCGACGTTTATTTCATTCCGTGTACATAAATCCTTTGTTGTCCTCGGCACAAATTGATCCGGTCTGAAACCTTGCACGATTGAGTCAATCGCTTTCTCAGCAACGAATGTTTTCTCCCCGGATAATATTAGCGTCAATTTCGCCGCCCCCTTTTTCTCTTATGATTCTCGACTATGTCACGTTGGCGGGAAAAGTCGGACGCCGCAGACGTGACGCTTTCAAAGAATGGCCGACAGCAAATCGTGCTTTGTAACCACGTTCCGTGCTAAGCTGCAAGCGAAAAATAGTCCCAGTCCCTATCCCTTCATTCTTCCCTTTTTTTTTTTTTTTTGTACAAGCACATTGTCTCTCTCTCTGTCTTGCCAATTTTCATTCCTTTTTCTTGTGAGATACTTTGCTGACGCTTTGTTCTTAATTTCCTTCTTCCTTTTCCTTTACCTACCATCCTACTCCTAGACACTTTTTTTTTTACCACATTATTTCCAACTCTTTCCTTTCCAAACTAAATTCTCCTTCTCCTGCCGAATTGTTATCTCCTTTTTCTCTTTCTTTTCTTCTCCAACTCACAACTCATTCTACCTTTTCACTCTTTTACTACCCGGTGTAATCCTTTTATTCTTTTCCTCTTGGGGATTCGCCTCTTAGTTTTCTACTATTTCATTTTACATCTTTTGACCAGTGTCCGAGGCTATCTTTCTTTTTTTCTCTACTTTGCTAATAGTATTATCTTTATCAGCATCTTTTTTATTATCCGTTCCATTCTTCTTCTTCTTCTTCTTCTTCTTCTTCTTCTTCTTCTTCTTCTTCTTCTTCTTCTTCTTCTTCTTCTCCTTCTCCTTCTTCTTCTTCTTCTTCTTCTCCTTCTCCTTCTTCTTCTTCTTCTTCTTCTTCTTCTTCTTCTTCTTCTTCTCCTTCTCCTTCTTCTTCTTCTTCTTCTTCTTCTTCTTCTTCTTCTTCTTCTCCTCCTTCTTCTTCTTCTTCTTCTTCTTCTTCTTCTCCTTCTCCTTCTTCTTCTTCTTCTTCTTCTTCTTCTCCTTCTCCTTCTTCTTCTTCTTCTTCTCCTTCTTCTTCTTCTTCTTCTTCTTCTTCTTCTTCTTCTTCTCCTCCTTCTTCTTCTTCTTCTTCTTCTTCTTCTTCTTCTTCTTCTTCTTCTCCTTCTTCTTCTTCTTCTTCTTCTCCTTCTTCTTCTTCTTCTTCTTCTTCTTCTTCTTCTTCTTCTTCTTCTTCTTCTCCTTCTCCTTCTTCTTCTTCTTCTTCTTCTTCTTCTTTTTCTTCTTCTCCTCTTCTTCTTCTTCTTCTTCTTCTTCTTCTTCTCCTTCTTCCTTCTTCTTCTTCTTCTTCTTCTTCTTCTTCTTCTTCTTCTTCTTCTTCTTCATCTTTTTCTTCTCCTTTTTGTTTTTCTTCCTCCCCTTGTCCTTCTTATCTTACCATTTTCCTTCCCACTATTCAATATACTCCTCTTTCTCTTCGGTGCTTCGCTTTCTTTTTTCTTTCTATTCTCCTTCCATATTATGTTTTTTTGTCGTTCTTTCCTCAACTCTTTGTTCTTCTCATCATCGTTGCTGTTGTTTTTAATCAATCACTTTCTTCCCCTTCTCCGTCTCCTCTTCGTCCATCTTCTTTTCTTCTCCATAATCTCTTTCTATCCTTTCTCCACCATTTCTATTTTAATGTTATCACTGTCCTATCCTCTTCAACATTTCGACTTTCTTCTTTCTTCCCATCTTTTCTTCTAAAAGAGTTGCCATCTCGTATTCTACATCTTCTTCGATAGCTTTGTTCTCATGTGATCTCCTTTTTGTTTGTTTCCCTTTCAGATTTTAAACCACAGTCTTGGCCTTCACAATGTAAATGTCTTGTTTTATTCATCATTTTCAGAGTGACGCCATTGGGTTACAGCCACGTCTAACAGCTTATATCATCCTTGCTAAAAAGGATGGTCTCAATACTGCTGAGACGGTAACTTTGTGTATCGGACCTGAAAAAGACTTTTTTCACGGATGGCATCAAATTAACATATGTCAAGTACCCTGACAGTTATGTAACGAACGATTTCTCTCCGAAAGATGAATCGACAGTTCACATCTGAGCAGCATCATGAGACTTTAGGGGACTAGGTTCCAGAGTTTTTGATCACATCATTAATAACAAAATTGAAGTCTACAATAAATGTCTTAGTAACTCGTGATAATGAAACATTGGCATCATAACGGCATCCAGTGAGACAACTCTTAGCAATTCAACAAGGTCATCCCAGTGTCATTATGATGATTAAATGCAATCATTACATCAGCAACAGAGAAATACTGATAAAAGCAATCGTGAGAGACGGACGTAAAGCTAGTCTGAAACCGTTTACAGCGGTTAGGTCATACCCCAGCATGTACAATTACGGAAAAGTAAAAAAAAAAAAACTTGCTGTATATTGGATTGGCTAATGGAACTTGACATGTCGTGCCCGAAACCAATGATGGAGGGAAGTAACTTATCGTCAAGAATGGAGACAGTTAATTCCTCATATTTACAAAAAAGATGGGAATAGAAATTGAGAATATAAAACGGAAAGAGACAAAATTAGGAGAAAAACAACCAGAATCCACGATACGCTGACAATCAGTTCGAGGACTTCCCAAAAGTTACACCATGGGAGGAGAAACAAGCCATCAAACAAACTAACAAAAAAAAGAAAGGCCCCTAAACCATATAACATCACCATCGATCTGCTTAAAAAAGCTGGTAACCTCGTCTAAAAGAAGCTAGCTAATCTGTTCAACTTATGTCCAAGACAGAGTAGAGTCCCAGAAGAATGGAACATTAAAAAGGAAACCCCAAAAACCTAAACAAGTACAGGCCTATAAGCCATCCAAGCTCCATCTATAAACCTTTCATAAAAATCATCACCAACTGGATCAATAAAACACTTGATGAAAACAAACCACGGAAAAAGGCTTGATTTAGAAGAAGCTACTTGACCATGGACCATCTCCATTCAATAAACCAGCTGAAGCAGAATACAAAATGCTTCTTGCTGTAGCATTTATAGACTTCAAGAGGGCATTCGCCTCTGTAGAAATTCCTATGGTCATGAAGGCAATCACTCTACTAGGTGTAGACCCTGTATACGTCAGAGTACTGCAACATATACACAATAATAAAAACACCTTTATCAGGCTACATAAAGACTTTGAACCATTCCGATGCCAAAAAGTAGTAAGGCAAGGCGATAGCAGTTCACCCTGGACTGGAAAAATAGAGGAATCAAAATAGACGGCGAATATCTGAGCAACTTCAGATTTGCAGACGACATCGTCCTTTTCGCAGAGATCCTATACGACCTTCAACTAATGCTAGATGAAAAAAACGAAGAAAGCAAAAGGGTTGGTCTACACATGAGCTTCAGTAAAACAAAAATCATGTGCAACAATCACATCAAGGGTAAGGACATAACTGTTTAAATCTAAGATGCAAAACCGGGAAAAGTAGACCACTACATCTACTTAAGATAGCAAATCTCTATGGAATCCACAATGGAAGAAGAAATCAAGCGGAGAATCACCCAAGGATGGCAAGCTTTCAGCAAAGCGAGCTCACCCTTCAAAAAAAAGACGATCCTAGAAATCCTAAAAAGATGAGTATACAACCAATGCATCCTCCCGAGAGTCACTTATAGAGCTGAAACATGGAACCTAACCAAGAGACAAACTTGCAAACTGAGAACTATGCAACGTGCGTATGAGAGAATCATACTCAACCTCACGTAGAGAGATCACAAGACAGCATAATATATCAGAAAGAAAACGGGAGTCAGAGACATCATAGGACCCATGTGTCATCCACAGACAGCTCCTCCATTTTATCGCGACTCTTCAGTGTCGCTGAGGACTATCCGATATCCCATCCAGTAGCGCTGTTTCAAGTTGAAATCTTCACTTCAGACCCATATGTAGACACTCTACCCCTACTCTACCCCTGCCCTATGCAGAACTGGATGGTTGATAAGACCGAATTAAGCGATATATTTCACCAACTACCATCGAATGGTCCATTCCAGAGTTGGAAGAGCATTGATATACATATATCTGTACAAGTCAGCGATATAGTATACTAAAATATAATAAAATATCCGATTTGTTGTGGCTTTAACTCATCAGGTGCTCGATACATTCAACATTAAACATTAAGTTGAATTAAAGTACAGCTTGAAATAACAACATACTGATAAAGAAAATGCCTACAGTATCTTCTGATGATTTATAAATCTGATGATTTATAATTTCTAGAAAGCAAAGTATCTCTATTGTGTAAATCAGGAAAAAAACCACATAAGCAAAGACCAATCACTGAACAAGTAAAAGAAAAAAGAGGAAGAAAGGATATAAAAAATAGAATAAGAGGAATGTCCTATACCCTAAAAAATGGGCAATTCCCCCGAAAGAAATGTCCTGAAAAGGATTCGAAATGAATCGGATCATTCGCGTGGAGAAGCCCAAACAAGGCAGAAAGATAAACATATAGCGAACCATCTACTTCAATTTATGTTTTATATATGCATAGATAGAAAGATCGATTGATAGATAGGTAGATATATAGATAGATAGATATTTCGTATTGATATAAACTTGTGGTAAATATTTCACACATACACACATATATGGGTGAGATAAATACCACGTCGCATACATTAATCCGAAAAATCTTTATTCCGACAATATGTATCGATTAAATACATAAAATTCTTGGACAACAATGGTATGCTCTCATTTTGCTTCACTCAACTCATTAAATATATAATGTAACTGGGCTTCTAAGTTGTTCATATACCTTGAAGATTCTCTCACTCCAATTCAAAATGTGGCGGTTGAAGTAAGTTGTAAGTATTTAGCCTGTATGCATTATATAATATCTTTATCAACGTGTGTTGACTCAAATTACCGTATAATCAACTTTTGCTTCAAATTGTTTTATAAGTTTTTTTGCACAAACATAGTTTCATTTGTCTGTTAGATTAAATGTCAACTTTCATCTTTAATTCATAATATTAGCCTGCTTTCAAGCATGTTTTTTAATCTTCATCATTTAGTTTCTTTTTACGGAAAGAAATGTTTTCCTTTATCTGTTTTTGTTTGTTCTTGGGTTGAAAAGATTTGTTACTGCATTGAATTGTTTTATTTCACTTAATCTTCTTTAAAGTTGTTCTTCATCGTTATATGAGCAAAGTTTATTATTTTGTTGTGTTGTCTTATATTTATATTCAGAGTTGATTTTCAATTCAGTTCTTAATACATTCTTTGTTATTTCCTTTGTTACGGCTTTGCAGTTTATTTGTGGATGCTTTACTGCAGAGTTTATAGCATTCCTATCTTTTTTCTATTTTTTAATCTCTATTTTACATCACAGTGAAACCTACCTTTCAACAATATAAACTACTTGAAGGCCCGGTTACATTGTCTATTCGATGAGCTGAATATAACGAAACGAGGGAATACCCTTACCATGGACAAAATTTATGTACTCAATCGATATATATATATATATATATATATATACACACACACACACACACACACATATATATATATATACACACACACACACACATATATATATATATATGGTACAAGAGGCACAAATCAGGCTAGCAGTATTAAAAATATAATAATAATAATAATAATAATAATAATATATATATATATATATATATATATATATATATATATATATATATATATATATATATATATGTATGTGTGTGTGTGTGTGTTGCCTATTTCATAAATGCTGCAAATAAAAATTTGTGTTTCGGACCTGAAAAATGTTTTTCCACCGATGGCATCAAAATGACAAATGTCAAATACCCCGGCAGCCATTCTGCAAACGATTTCTCAGTGGTGGATGATTTGGCAAGCCTTCAAGTTGTTCGAATAACCGAAAGATTATTGTAATATACTATTATATTTTATCTCTCTAATCTCGCCTGCATTCTGAAATCTCCATTCTTTCCTTGGCTAAACATTTAGAGGCCATAGGGTGCCGGATCCGAACAAAAAGACGTGGGGCTGAAAGATCTGGTTGAATTAATGAACTGAAAAAAAAAAATTCACCAAATCTGAAAAGACTCCCTTAGTCGTGTGGTACACAAGCTCTCTTAATCGCATGTCACTGCCGACTGAATAATCCCATGGGATTCATTTATTCGCAGCAAGGTCCCCTGTGATTAGTTACCAAGTTACATCAAGTTGGCACAACTAGTTCTCGAGTTATTCAAAATTGCTGGATACTTTTCGGAGATACATTGTACGTGGTGTCCGACGTGAAGAAAAACGGAACTGGTCGATGCAGTATTTCTTTTAATTTATATTGCTTTTTGTTTTCACTTGAATGTTTAATATTTCAAAAACCCAAAGTCATTTGACTAATAGTCTTAGGAAAAATACTAACCTCGGGCATCACCTGTGTCAAAAGTCTTCATATTTTATGTCTCGTTGCTAAAATGCGTTTAAAGGCAGACAAATATCCCTTTTATTAAATTTAGCATTCATAACGTCAGCGTCTCTCACTTTCCTCTGTCCTGAGCTACTCAATCGAACACCTCCAATAACAATCGGCTGTTACAATCAGATAACAAAACAAGTGGGCAGTCACTTCCCTCTGTCGATTTTGACGATTGAAAAATATTTTATGAGTGAGTGTTCATCCTATTCCAAGATCGATTAGCGAAATGTTCGCCGGTTGAACTCGGGGGTCAGACAATGTTGATATCAGATTAAAAATATTTCGTAGTTTCGCTCTGCCCTCTTTAAACTGCGCGTCTAACGGTAATAATGGCGGCGTTCTATTTAAAATCTTATCTCGAGTTGAACATTGGGGAAATCGTGGCTGCGCTTCGACAAAATGGAGGATATTAAGTTGCCATTATTTACTGATTTGGCGGAAACTGAATTGAAAAGGTTCCAGAACGCTCAATGGATGTTTGAAAATTCTTGCTGTTGAGGTATATCTGGGGAGAGACAAACAAAACGAGAATTGTGGACGAAACAGATTACAATCGGGGTATTCTCAAGCAAGGGTACGCATCCATAGAATATGGTGTACGATAAAGATGAAACGGGACTGTTTAAGATAAGGATGGAAGAGAACAGGTCTGGTTAATCACTCAATAAAAACTGTCATGTGACCAACGTCTTTTGGAACCAGGCTATTTTAGGGGTGATCAATAGCAAAAATTGGAAAGAGAGGGATGATCAATGAAGGGGTTATTTCTCTTGCATTTTATTGGGCAGTCTGAATTTTCAAGAAAAAAAAAGCATGAATGCTACCAGACATAAACTAAATTATCAATTTAGCATAAATGTGCATTGCAAATTGACCCCCACCCATCTAAACCTATTTGGCGGTGAATTTTTTGGATTGTCAGTCCTCTATAAGTGCGGTCTTTAAGTGTGATACATACATACGTAGCCAGCCAGACCAACTTAAAAACTAAAAATACCTACGTTGACAGTTTTGGTTTGCCGTTTCTAATAAGGAAAGAACAAGATTGAAAGTCGAACCATAGGGGGACAAGTAATCTCAAGTGCGCTTTCTGACTTTTGTAGAAGGAGGCGCTGGAAGCGAGAGTTCTGGGGAAGGGCCGATAAGTCAGTCCCTCAGATATTGACAGTCACCACTGCTAGATATGTTAACGCATCGAAAATCTGGCCAGCAGTATCATGAAACAATGAAAGTAAGTGTGGATATTTCTAGAACAGCAGGTTGGATAATCATCATCATCATCATCATTATCATCATCATCATCATTATCATCATCATCATCATCATCATCATCATCAGTCTTTGAACGTTTGTCGTTGGACATAAACCTTCCCCTGGATTTACCGCACTTCTCTCTCATGGGCGTTGTGGAGCCAGTACTTTCTGAATTTGTCTAGCTCGTCTCTCCATCTAGCATTCAGCCGGCCTTAGTTCCACAAGTGATCTCGGGTTATCCATGTCGTGGGTCGCGATGTCCATTGGTTGTCCGCCATTCATGCAACATGGCCAGCCCACTGCCACTTGAGCCTTTTAATGGATTCTATGATGTCCCTGACTCTTATCTTACTAACCACTAAAAACGTCAGAATTTAAGAAAAAAGTGCTAATCTGCTGGACATAAAATAAGGGATCAGTTTGATATCAATTTACACGGCAAATTGATTCCCCACCATTTTTAGAAGATGGGGGTTACACACGGAGTAAATGTTGAAACTGTCAGTCCTCTGGATCAATTAGTATGGCTAGTACGCGTGACACACACACGGTCAGCCAGCCAGCCAGCCAGCCAGCCAGCCAGCCAGCCAGCCGGCTGGCCGGCCGGCCGGACCAACTTAGGAAGATTAAACTCAAGATAACAAAGACCTGAAAGTCAGTCAATAGATGCAGTAGTTCTTTTCTTATTGGTTGTTCTTGCAAGGGCTGTGTAACTCATAAAAACATTTAAGTTCTCCATATATATATATATATATATATATATATATATATATATATATATATATATTAAATCTAAGAAATATATTATGCATTATTGATAGATTGAAAGTGACTTTAATTTTTAACATTTATTTCATTAGATTATCTCTAAATTTATCTTTTAACAAAAACACCGTTTATTTTATTACTATACAGTAAACCAGTATTTTATAGTAAAAATCATCAAAAGCAATTTCTGTAATCAACAAAGCCTGAAGGCCAGACAATAGATGCCGTTTTTATTTTCTTTTGCATAGATCTAGTTGAAGCAACGTCAAAAACACTTACAAACATCTGGCTTCTCTCTCTGGCCTCTCTCTCCCTCTCTCTCTCTCTCAATATATATATATATATATATATATATATATATATATATATATATATATATAGTCCATAGGGACACTGAAGAGTTTTATAACAACGAAACGGCTGTCTGTGGATGACACAATTTTATATATATATATATATACATATATATATATATATATATATATATATGAAATATTTGATATTAATAAACTAAGAACAACTTAAATCCTCAACATCTATTTCATAGAATATTACTATATTCAAAAAAACATTGCTTATTCTTTTACTATTAATCAAAAAATATTTCATATCAAAAATCATCAATAGCAGTTTCTGATTTTTAGACTCAACTAAAAACTACTAGATTTTGATGAAAACTGGCAGCACTGAGCAAGAGACATATCTCAGATTTTGATATGTCAGCCAGTCAATCAGTGACGACTTTCGATGTTAGAGATGCTAGTACATTTAAACATTTATTCGTGGAGATAAAAAAAGAACAAATGGCTGTTAAAGAAAGAAGAACGGAATTTCTGTTTAAAAGTTTCTAGTGGACGAATTATCCTCTTTTGTACTGTTCTTTTTCCGGACTCTTGCCCTTATCTTGGCTCAATTTCTAACATAAATTGCCAAAGTTCAGAAGAATACTCATTTATCACCTGGAGACAGTCGAAGGGTACAACTCCCTCAATCTAGTGCTCAAGAAATGAACTAAAATAAAAAGAACAGTGCGGCAAAAGAGCTATACGTAATGAATAACAGAAGTTTGAAAAATGAAGGAGCATGAGACTAATGAAAGCAAAAGGAACGACAAGAAAAAATAATGAAGAAAAAGAGATTAGAGAGTTCAAGACTCTTCTGACGCCCTAGGCAAGCTGAAATTTGACACCCATAAAAGTATAGTATTATCTTGTTCATTTATTTATATATGTTTTACAGAGAGAGGGGGGGGAGAGAGAGAGAGGGGGGAGTGAGAGAGAGTGGGATGTACATGAATAAAAAGTTCATTACGACTAGGCAGTGCTCGTTCCAAACGTGTATATTTGAACTAGGTCAGACTTTACGGTGGATGAAGCAGCCTGCAATAATTGTCATGTATAATAATTTTCCGTACAGCATTCGAAATTTCAGCTTCAAAAAATTTTAGTCACTTCTCTTCAGTGTTGCCAAGATAGATATGTTCGATCAAAATTTAGGACCGTTGTCGATTTAGATATTCTCAGCAGACACTTAGATCTATAGTGTTTGATAGAACAATGATTTCTTTAAATTAGATTTCTCCGCAATGGTTGATTCAAACAATTCCTAACTCAAAACTGCAATGCTTTGAGTGTTGAATGATATATCTGGCGAATGCCAAGTCCGTACACTGGCCAGTTGTTGAGTAATGGTAGTACATACACACATACTCTACACAATCTCGACATTTTTTTAAATCTAGAGTGAACAAGTGCTTTGCCCGACATTCGCCCGATTCAAAATTCTACCATTGCTCTTCTGTTTATGATCTTCAACTCTTATGAGTTCTTTGGACTCTCTTATTTCTTTTTCTAGTCATTTTAGTCTTCGTTTTGAAAAATGTCATGTTTTTGTGTTTTGAGCTTTGTCAATAAACTATTTTAGCAAGTTCTTTTTTTCTTAGAAGGTCTTTATTCTGTGGCACAAATAACTCCTTTTTTTCTAACCCTTTGATGCGAAAAGTGACCAAGCTACCCTGATTAAGGTGAGCAAAAGTAAACAAAAAAAGCAAAACTCACACGCACACACACACACACACACACACACCTTCCCTCAATCATAGAAAATTGAGTCAAAGAAAGCATTCCCAGCACAGCACCGGAGTTTTCAATCATCACTCATGCATCAAACAGGTTCATAATAACAAAGAGAGTACCTATTTACAACTATTCACAATCATCATAAACAGTAGCAGCCTTTTTGAGTTCATCGTTGGACACGCACCTTCCTCGGGATTCACCAGACCTCTCTATCGCCAGTGTCACAGAGCCAATACTTTTTGAACCTACCTATTTCGTCACATCATCTTGCTGGCCACAGTTTTGCATTTATCTCTGAGGATGTAAGTAGTGGTTCCTGATGTCCATCGGTTGTATTCTTCGAACATGACCAGCCCCTTGTCATTTGAGTTTGTTTCTTTTCAATGGATTCTATGATATCCCTGATTCCAGTTTTTCCTCTTATATACTATGCTGTTTAGTGATCCTTCCATGTGCTATTGAGCATGATTCTCTCCTGACATGACTATCACGAGGATACTTTAGTTGTAGACCATTTGATGGATAATTATCATCTTTACACGTTTCTCTCTCCCCAAATTTCAAAATGATAGAATTCTCTTTTCTTTTCTGTTTTTAGTCTGTTCAATATATTTATTTTTCGGTTCTTCCATTTATAACAGGAAACTTGCACTGTATCAGTCATATGATAGATGCCCCCTAACATTGGGCCCCTAGGCGAATGCTCACAGTGCTTGTACCTCAGGCTGGCCCTATGTGAGGGGTCACCATTAGCAAATTGCAGGTAAAGGAACTCACCCTCTGGCAGTAGGTATAATTAGCAAGTAAAAGAAGAGGTAAGTGTGGAAAGACGTCAGCTTCAATGAAGAGAAAATAAAACTGTAAGAGAAAGAAATAGAGATGACGGGTATATAAATTAATATATATATATATATATATATATATATATATATATGTGTGTGTGTGTGTGTGTGTGTGTGTGTGTGTGTGTGTGTGTGTGTGTGTGTGTGTGTGTAATATCTTTTCCAGGGCAAATTTTGAATTAAAGCAAGCAAAATAAAAAAAAATTACGCAAAGTAAGTTGAAAATTCATGCCAAGCAGATTGAAAAATATGGCGAACGAATCAAAAAATACAACAAGCAAACTGAAAAGACGAGCAAAATGAATGTATAAATGTTAGTAATCCCACAACATATGCAGTGACTGCTACCTTTGTAGGAAATGTTTTTGTGCTTTTTTTTTCACCGAAATTAGTTTCAAACTTGTTTTAATAGATTTGCATAGTGTACTTTTTTTTTCAAATCATTTGGCGTATTTGGATATTTGCTTGGGGTATTTTTTTGTTTTTTTAATTTACTTGGCGTTTTTATTTTTTGTTTTTTTTTTTCAATTTGCTGGTCAAAAATTAATTTGGGATTAGGTTTGAACAGGGAAGATAGGAAGATATATTGTAATGAACGCTCTTGAAGTACAAACTACCAAGACGAGAAAGTAAAAAGAGGGGGAAAAAATGGAGAATGTACAAAAGAAGAAAAAACAATTTTGGAAGAAATTATTTGATGAGAAGAGAATAACGAAAAAAATAAATAATGGAAAAACAGGTCATGTTTGTCATGCAATAGGAATCATCACGTGACCCACGTCTTTTGGCAGCATTCTGCGTTGGGGCTGATCAATTAAACGATTTTTTAAAAAAAAGGATGGTCAGTAGATAAGATGCTTTGCATGAGGTGGGACAGTGGTCAACGGGGAAATCTAAAACAAACAAACAAAAAAAAAGGCGTGAATGCAAGTGGACAACGAACAAAGGGATCGATTTAGACTCAGTTTACATTGCTAACTGCACTTCCAATTCAAACCAAATTAAGGGGGGGATATCAAAAAACAAACTTTTTTTTTCCTGAGCATAATAAGGAGTATGTTTTTTTAAATGTTCAACCCTATATATACGTTGATACGGCCTGTAGGGTTGATATATACATACATATACGCATACATACGCATAGGGTCAGCTAGACTGACTTGAAAGCTGAATAAATCTATGTCTTGGTGACAGTTTTGGTGGACGCCTTCTAAACAATGGAAAAAAATAAAGGTGGAAAGAAGTTTTTTTTGTTTTTTTTTCCTTCAAAGGAATGGAAGAGAAAAGAAAGAAAATCCCAAAACAAGAGAAAAATGAAACGATGCTTGAAGTGAAGTTTCTTGCAGGAAAATACGATAGGAGGTTCGGGTGGTGAACACGGTGAATGGCACTGGCGAACCGAGTTCACACCCTGGCAGAGACAGTAGGCACTGATTTTGCACTCACTTCGTGCTAATACCGTCAGGAAAGTTATGTATCTAATATTTGGGACTCTCAAGGCCTATGAGGCAGTTTATCTTTGGCGTCGGGCTAGCATCTAAAGAAAAGGGGTTTGGGTAAGAGAAAGAGAAGACCTAAGCCCATGGAGATTAATCCGAAGGAAAACATTCGACACGATTTTCCACACGGGCAATATTTTGGCAAGGAAAATAAAGAACCAGAGGTTGGCCATTGGCTCGGACCAGTTAAGCGATTACCGTCTAATCTTTCCCCCTAAATCTCCCTCTGTCAGCTTTACAGCTTATATAGTTTCCACATTCTCGTTGTTTTCACTAGAATACAGTAATGGCGGGCCTCGTACTGGCGTTGGCTCAGATAAACATGGCGACCGTTTTGCGCTGGCTCATACAATGTTGTGTTTGGGGAATATTAAGATTATATCATTCGGGTGCTTTCGAGAAAACTGTTAAAGTCCCTGTGGGTAAACGAAAGTATAGAAATGGTGGACATTAGTTCTACTTTGTTGCTTTTGAAGAGAGCAATTTGATTTTTATGCTCTTGGCTTCATCCAACATACAAGCTTACACATTCAAGAATATGTAATGAGTAAGAATGGAAAGAAAGAACCATTTATTGACGAAAAGATAGATGTTGTGCATTGATGATGGTGATAATATTATCATACCAGTTCTTGATTAGTAGTATGTTTATTATTACTATTCCTAGTAGATACCAGTTTTTTAACCAACTGTATACCTAAAGTCGAGTCTGTGTCTGCATGTTTACAGAGTGATTTGAAAGGTTAACGTGGTAAACTAACATTATTGTATTCATTCTGTATTAAACTTGAAACAACAAAAAATCTTTCGTGTCCACTGGTTTTCCTTGGGCTTCAATGTCAATAAATTGCTTGGGGCGGCTTTGGGTTTTAATTCCAAATAGAAAAAGTACGATGTAAAACTGATTTCTTATATTATACAGCCCGAGGTAAAGTGTTCCGGTGGATACTTATCGAGAGGTCATGAGATTTAAATGAGAGGTGGGTGTGGGGTCATGTTCAAAAATATTTCCTCGAATATAAATGAATATATTTAGTAATTCAAGAATAAATATCGGAAGTTGGGTCGATTCGGGATTCAAACAGAAAAGAAAAATATTCTGAAGTTGCCACACCAGACAGATGGACTTGCTGCAAATGATAATAAAAATATAGATTAGCAACCGTAGTATTTTGTTCTCATTGAGTTTTTCATAACTAGTAATTGATTACTTACATTGGAGATTAAGTGACAGCAAGTCTACTCCAATTATGTCCTGAATCAAAAAAATTGAAAGTTCATTGTGTACAAAAGCAGTGCTTTGTTCAGTTAATTTTTTAGTTTGTTTGTTAGATCACAATTTCACATTATGAGGAATGTGATATTCATGAGAATTCTTCTTTAATATTTTCAAAGATTTTTATCAAATGTTTAACGAACTTCAGAAGATATTGCTGTTTTTATACAAAAATATTTTCATAATCTAGAAATATACAAATTAACAAAAAATAGCAATCCGATGTATCCTTGAATTTTTTTTTTTCATTCAATTTATCATCCATCCTTATCACCCAAAATGTTTTTTTAATTTTTTTTTTTTTACATATATATAATAACAGTGTTTTAGTGATCTATCAAGAGATAAATTATGAACAGATGATACTGGTGTGATGTATTTAAAACATTTCCATCGTTTTTTTATTTTTTTTTCAGGCAGATTTACGCATTTAGTATGTATAGAAACCCGCTAAAGATGACTGATGTATATTTCTAGTAATAGCAATGATGATAAACAAATATCAAAGGCAACTTTTGATAAAGTACGTTTCCTCCTGTGCCTGTATTCAGCCATGGCCAACCATACGTAGCTCTGAGTAGAACAAGGAATAGAATTAACTCAAGCATACTAATGAAAGATTAACAAAGTTCAGGGAATAAACTCATGGAATCACACTTCTTTACCAGGAATGTTGTCTTTAAGTTTTATTTCAATCAAAACATTAATACAAAGATATATATTTCAATCATTTATCCATGCACGTATAGTTACGCCATCTTTTTCGGGTGCTACGCTTGTGAAATAATAATATTCGAGCAGGGTTATTAAATTGGTTGTTATGATAAGTTGCTGAAGAGATGTGGAAATAGATCAGGGTAAAGCTCCCAGTATCTTGAGAAACAACGGAGTATAACTGCCGGTGACAAAGTCCAGGTTTCTCCTACAAGCATCTGCTTACCATTTAGACTACCCGAGCGGCACTGGAAATAGATCAGGGTGGTGCCAAAACGGAGAGGAATGAAGAGAATAATTTGTTTAAAGATTCATAAGACGAATTTCATATTCTATTTCTTAGATGCCTTGCGACCGAATGAAATCCACTTATGACATTATGTTTCTCCTTGGACTGTAACAGTATCGGGATTTATTGAGGTACACGCTGTGTAAAAGCTTGAAAAGTTCGTCATAATAAAATTAGTTTCGTTTATTCCCACCCCATCCCCCTAAAAAAACAAACGAAAAAGACGTGTGCGCGGAATTTTTATTTATGTTTTATGCAGTCTTGCTTGCAGGCCTTCATGTATGATTAATGTATGTGAATATCTCAATGAATTTTTTCCGACGAATCCCTTTTTTTCTTTCAGTGTGCGTGCATGTTTGTGTATGCTTGCACACGCACGTGTGAATGTGTGTGTGTGTGTGTGTGTGTGTGTGTGTCTCTCTCTCTCTCTCTCTCTCTCTCTCTCTCTCTCTCTCTCTCTCTCTCTCTCTCTCTCTCTCTCTCTCTGTGAGTGTAGTTCGATAAAACGAACGGATATTTTGCAATGACAACTGTCAACTCCAGGCTGCAATTATTCAATTAAGTCACGTGACAGGTTCCACCAGCCGCAACTTCTTTTTTTTTTTTTCTTCTTCTCGAGAGCAGATCTTTTCAGAAAAGACAAAACTAATGCAAATAACTAGAAGTTTGCCCGGAGTGCATTGGAATAAATTTACCACGCATATGCATACACATATACGCACATGAACACACACACACACACACACACACACACACGGATACATACAAACACATACACACACACATACCCACACACATACACACGTATATATACATATATATATATATATATATATATATATATATATATATATATTGATACATTTGCCCAAAGTGAGTAACGATAAATAATCACTCTCACATATACACAAACATAAATATATATATATATGTATATATATATATATATACACATATGTATATATTCATGCATACATATTTATATAATATGTATGTATATGCACATATATATATAAATGTATGTATATATATATATGTAGTATATATATATATATATATATATATATATATATATATATATATATATATATATATATATATATATATATATATGCAGTAAATATATATATATATATATATATATATATATGTTTCGGATTAATACAGTCATACCATTGACTACCAATAGTCATGCATTGACTATCAAGATCTCTGTATCATTGTGTATAAGTTTACATCAAGGCAAAACGGCGTCCAGTGAGACCATTTCGCCCGGGCGTACTGTTTCAGCGGGGGCGTCCACGCATATACCTATACATAAATGTATTGGGTGCTAATTACGAACATACTTAGTTCAGTCCGGGACTATTAACAGCTTTGCCCGGCCTTGTATATTATATACATATAGTCAATCCAAATTAGTCCAGCACTTTGGCCTTGTACCAGACGAAACTAAAAGAATACTCATGAGTCCTGCTGTATACGATACCTATATATATATATATATATATATATATATATATATATATATATATATATATATATATATGTGTGTGTGTGTGTGTGTGTGTGTGTGTTTGTATTGTTATTAAGAAGAATAAATCGATATATATATGAATGATTGCGTTACAGTATTTCGAAACTTCATTTGAAATGATTACACCTTCAATGTATCACTTTGTGTAGACAATGTATATAGAATGAGCAACTGAAGAAAGAGGTGCCGCTCCAGGAATCGAACCTGCGACTAAATAGGGCAGCCGTTTCAGGTTAGTGTTGTTCTCATCATGGAGCTAAACAGCCACCAAACTTGTTTGTTTGTGCTTGGGTGTGCGTTTCTCTTCTTATTCACACGTATGTCTGTGGATGCATGAATATGCAATGAATAGAATTATGGATATCAATAGACGTTTATGTGTCTTCGAGCATATTTGGGTAAGGCACACGTATAAACTCATATTTGTATATAAGTACAAGTGAATATCAGCAGCAGTTGCAGCAGTAACCTTTGTTAGACATAGAACCTCCCTGAGGTCACCAGACCTCCCTATCTGTGGCGTCGTAGAAAAAAATATTCTCTGAACTTCGTCTTATATTTTGTCGACCAACGTTTCACTTGTGAACTTTTTGGATCCACTTTGTATGATATGATTTCCAACGGTTGTCAGCCATTTTTGTAATTTTTACAAATATATATATATATATATATATATATATATATATATATATATATATAATCACATACATAATGATATATGTGTCGGTATTTTTTCAGACTTATATATATATATATATATATATATATATGTTAATGTGTCATCCACAGAACAGACAGCTTTTTCGTTGTATTACAACTATTCAGTGCAGCTATATATATATATATATATATATATATATATATATATATATATATATATATAAATATATGCGTTGCATTTGGTGTGCTTTCAAAGTTTTGATGTTTAGTTACCATTAAATTACGACAATACCAACAAGCAGCGAGTTTCGAAAAAAAATACCTCATCAAAAAGGATTTGAGAAAAATCGGCGTCATGAAAGTGAACTGCGAGTGGAGAATATTTGAGAAGCCTTGATTCGAACTACACACAAAGGAGACAGAGTGATTGTCGATCATCAAAGCGTATCTAATCGATCAGCAAAGTGTTTATCCGACATGAATTTGATAACATAAAACACCGATCAAGAGCGCCTCCTGATCAGACATCGGTGAATCTAAAGTGTTTTCATTGGCAACAAGGTACGAATATTCGTTGACTAAAATTACTAAACCAAACAGAAATATCGAACTAAAAACAATGTGGACGTGTTGATGCATCCCGTCGAAGGTAGCAATCATTGGTTCATTTATTCTATACAGAAATGAAAGTAATGGCCTCTGACTAACTCAGTGCGTGGTGAAGGGATGACAAAGGCCTGGAATTAGCTCAACCCGTGCGACTGCTGATCCAATGTTTGTTGGAAGACTAAATTACATCAAATTCAAATTGGGCGTGTTTTATTTCAGGTAAGGGAACGAGTATAAAATACCTAAGTTTCTTTATATAAACTAAACCTTACTATGTAACATCCGTAATTTTAAGATCACTCATTATTGCGAGGATGATTTGGCGATTCTCTATCCTCGTACGTCTGATATACTTCTTTTTCCTCTGATGCTATGATATTTTTTCAGTTAGGATGAGATAATGCACATGAAGTATTCTGATCTAGAATCATTATCGTTCTGCATTTAGTCATTTAATAAATAAAAAGATTCGTCAGAATGCTCTTCAAAGTCAGATTGTGAAAAAGGGAAGTGGTTATGAAAGAGTAGGGAAGAATATGCCAGTGAAAAGTACATTACATAAAGAAAATCATAAAAAGAATTCGATATAGATGAATGGTTGAATTAAAACTTGAATATTGAATATAATTACTGCAAACTGAGAAGTATGCCATGTGCACATGAGAAAATCATGCTCAACCTTACATGGAGAAATCACAAGACAGCACAGTATATAAGGAAGAAAACAGGTTTTTGTGACATCATAGAAACTATTAAAAAACTCAAATGGCAATGGGCAGGCTATGTTGGAAGAATGAAAGACAACCGATGAACATCACGTCTCACAACATGGATCCCCAGAGATCACATAAGAAACTGAGTCCGAAAGAAAACAAGATGAGAGGAGAGATGAACTTGACAGATTCAGGATATACTGGCTCCGCGACGCTCATGATAGAGAAGTGTGGCGAATCCTGGCGAAGGTCTATGATGATGATGATGATGATGATGATGATGATGATGATGAAATCGTATTTTTTGTTCGTTTGTTTTTCCTTTTTGTAACTGCGATATTTTGGTCGATCCATTCTTCAACCTTCACTTTATTACTCGAACAAAGGGGACCTTCCCTTTTTCTATATAGATTGTACACTTTAGAAATCGCTTCACGCCATTTCAGCTAACGAAAGGTTTCATAAGAACGTCCTAATTGTAGATAGCGGTGGGGGGAAACCGTAAAAATGAATCACGATGAGTTGTTATAAAAGCGCTATTACCAGCACACGAAACAATTCCTGGAAGGAAAACAAATACAAACATCAAAAACGAAAAAGCTGATTAAATTTTATCTTAAATGGCTAACGGAAAAAAGAAAAAATCAAAAAACATTTTTTGAACAATTCCAACCTTAACAATAACAACAAAATAATTGCAGTAACAGCAATAATGATAAGAAAAAACAGTAATTGATGTAAATGATATTTTTAAAAAATAAAGCCAAGAAGAAAAACGAAAAGCCAGCCCCTCCAGCTACACCACCGTTTCAGTTCTCCAACTATGACAGCCTGACTATTCCTGCGGCCTAATGAGAATTGATGCCCTGGTCAAGTCAATGGCCAAATTTAGCCCATCTTTATCGAATTTAGCCGTCAGTGAGCGCCACCGTTGCATTGGGTTCAGGTCGGACGGTCGACCGGCCGTTCGGTCGGTCAGTGAGTCAAATCTGGCCAGAGCGAATAATTAACAGTTCTGAGAATGGATTCGTCCGTCGATTTACTCGCTTTCTTATTCGTTTCCTTCCGCTTATCATCAACATCCTTCCGAATCTATTCCGTGTATTTTTTTCCTGGTATTAATAATTTCCCGCCCCCATCTTTTTCGCCATTTGACAGCCGACATTATCTTACCATATCTCTGGTATCCAATTCCTTCATTTCCCAAATATTCTTTTTATCTTTTTTGTCTTTATATTCTAAAATGAGAGAAACTTGGCTCTGATATTCCTTTTAATTTCCCCATGGCCTATGCAGGACCTAACAAAGCCTGTAAACAATTGAAAAAGTAGAGTGTATAGATTTTTTTTTTAAATTCTTGACGAACATTGATATTTGTTTAGTGTTTAAAGTTATGATGGAGGTAGAGTTAGGTTTGAGTTGTAAAATCAGCTTCCTTTAAACTATAAAGTCGCTGTGAATGGAGGTGGTAAGGCGTGTACTGGACCACTTCTGGCAAAAGGATGTGAGTTCGATTCTCACCCTTTGCTTGCTCTTCATATTCCAATTGCACTATTTAATCGCTGCCGTAAAATAACGGTCCAATTCAAAGGTGTAATGAAAAGCAACTGAGAGGATGAAGATGAAGAGCTATTCAAAATTAATAATTAAAGTCAGTTAATGGAATCTAGAAATGACTCACCATCAAAGTCAATAATTGAACAACTGTAGAGTCATTCAAGTTGGGAAATCAGTGGCGTTTTCCATCAGAAAACATTTAGAAAAGAGTTGTTGTTTTTTAAACCTGGGAACTTTTAGATTTAGGAGAATTTAGATGTTATCGATAAGCCTTACAGGATAAAGTTCAACAAAAGATAAGAATAAACAAACTTTTTTCCAGAAGTAAAATTCATCATTAGGAAGTGACTAGTGCACTACTTATATCAATTTTAAAGTCTGTAGATAAAACAGTTTGAACACAAGCGCTGGAATAGACAAACAAGGCACACATATAAAAAGGAATAGGACCCGTTGCCATCTTTTTGGCTATGATGATTCAATTCTGTTGTATTTTGATTCGTCTTTATCATGTTTTCCTGATTATTTGATCTGATATTGTGAACGATATTAAGAATCAACTGCGCGGATTAGAGGGGAAACTACTTGGCCTCCTGGGGTGAGGTTTCTGGGGGTCAAAATTTGAGTCAGGGGAAGATTTAGGGAGGAATTTCAGATAGGGTAAGAACGTATAATGGGGAGTAAAATGATGAAAGAATCACTCGATGGTAATTCAAGATGAGAGAGGAATTGAACATCAATTAGAAATAGAAACCGTTGATAATAGTAGGAATATGTGGTATAGAACGTTAGGAAGAAATGGGGTATTATTTACTTAATCATGTCACATGTTCATCATATTATCCCTTTTTCAGAATCAAGGGTAGAGGTAAAAATAAGGGATACAAGAAAGAAAGCAGACTATATAGAGTTTGCACTACATCCATTGTAAAACTACGGTTGACTGGTATAGCTATTCGTTAGCCTTCCAAATTAAAAACTTTTCCAATTTCAGCAAGCATTATACAGAGGGAAGGTAAAAGAAAGAGAGATCCTATGGCGCCATTCTGAAATGAACTTCATATCAATTCGTCAAAACAAAATTGAAATCGTGTATGAGGGTGAGGATTGTTGCTCATTCAATAAAGACTTGTTTGTTTTGTTTTTATTAAAATGATCAACGCTCGTGACAATCAACCTTCTTAAGTCATTGTATAGATTTCCTCCAGGCAAAAAGAAAAACAAAATTCAAGGTTATTTATTCTCGTTCATTTATTCGCATTCATTTACACATTTATTTATTGATTTCTTATTTCCACGGCTCTTTTGGTTTTGTTTGATTTTAGAAGATCTTTATTAAGTTTTCATCAGACTTTCAGCGTCTGTCGTTGGACACAGACCTTCCCCAAGAATTGTCGGTCCTCATTATCAAGGGAGTCACAGAGCCAGTACTTTCTAAACTCATCTAGTTAGTCACACCATCTTATTTTTGTTAACCTCGTTTTCTGAAGTGATCTTTTTGGATTCGTGCTGTGAGTCGTGACCTCTGGCTTTTACATCCACCCCACCTCCAATTATTTGTTTTATGTAGAAATTGGTGTTTCTCGTTAACTTTTTTTTCATTAAGCTCTGTACTCTATGTATAAATTAACTTATTTCCAAATGATGTAAAAAGAAAATCAAAACAAAACCAAACCAAACACTTCACCCTTAATGTCCTTTAACGTAGTGACTTGAAATTTATACACCCATCTCCACATTCAATTGAATCTTGGTGTTTCTAATCGTATACTCTTGCAAGTGAGGGATGATGATGTTGTGAAAAAATTGAAATAGGCTTAGATTAAAGATTAATTTTCCAAGCAAATCATGAGCAATTACATTCAGATTAGTTGACAAAAACATTTTCTGTAATCGTCACAAGTACAACAATAGTTTGTTTTAAGACAGAATTCTATTTAATTTAGCAAATGAAGTTTTATCAAAGATTATTAATGTACTTTGCTTCTATTCATACCCATCCCAATAATTCAGTTGGGATAAAAAGCAACTTTTATGATGTGGGAAAATAGTGGTAGAGAAATGATATTGATTTAAATAAATATTTCATTTATCTTTCCTGGCGGTGGATTGGCCATGAGGTGAGTAGACGATTTCTTTGTTTCTTTTGTAAAACTCCTTTTTAGTTTTGACTTCATTTTTCGTATCTAACAACAAAGATGAATGTTTGATAACAATGACAATGATCAGACTGAAAAAACACTAACGTCATGCACAAAAAACAGTAACACAGCAACGTATACAAAAACTGATGATAAATTCATTCCCTTTCCTGAGGCCCAACTCAGGTCGACTTATTTTGCTAATGTTCACGAATCACATTCTCAGGAACTATTAATTAAGTAGTTGAAATAAAACATGTAGTTTTGGAATAAAATAATATTGGATGGAAAAATGAATTTTTTTTTTGTTTATGTTTCAGATTTTAACGAAGCAAGGGAGTCTGAAAAGAAAGTTAGTACTGTAAAAAGTTTCAAAAAAGGAAAAATGATGTGAATGTAACGCATTAAATTTCGATGCTTTTCCGTTAGTTCCCAGTGGACTATTATATTCATAACCATGAGGAATTGATAAGTTGAGTTTATCTTATTAGTGCCCAGCACGGTTATGGGTATGAGTTAGGTTTAGTGTTAGGGGTCAGGTTTTAGAGTTATCGTTTCTATCCCTTTCCTGTCTGCTGTATTTTTTTCTTTTTTCTTTTACTTACCTTCTTTGTTCTGTTTCTCTGTGCGTTTCTTTCACTGCTCATTTTTTCTTTCAATCTTTTTTCTTACTCTCTTTCCTTTACACTTCCTCCTCCTCCTCTATCCTTGACAATTCTCTCCTTTTTTTTCTTCATTTTCTTTCTCTATTTCTTTCATTCTATTTCTTTTTGACAAACCTTAACATCTTCCATTGACTCGATTTATATGCCCACTTGAACATCTGTACTCCTTTCTCCTTCAATATCCCACCTCTTTCTTCCTTTATTTTCCTTCTGTAGTTATTTAAGGAAACAAAGCACAGTCTGACAAAAGGCAAAAGGTTTGAGGCTCCTAATAAGAACTAAACTAACTACGGTAGTAATGGTCTGTGAGTCTATATTGCTAGCTATTACTTCATGTTGAGGCACTCAATTTGTCTTTCTATACCAATCTTGATATTTACTAAGTGTTTACGACAAAAGTTTACATCTGAAAGAAAGAATAAGGAAATTGTGTTACGCCAGTCTCTTAAATAAGGAGAGCCTGTTTGTTTACAAATTAGCATTTAAAATTCTGTTATTTACTTTCCCAGTGGGAAATATATGTTTTTCAGCCTCAAGTGGACACCCTCAATATTCATTCCCCTTCATTTCTTTTCGTTCTATACATTGTGTAACTTTGAATATATATTGACTGTATGTTCGGAATTGTGCGAAAAATTTCCGAAAATCGACTAACTGAAATATGAGCTGACTCCGTTATTTTGCCATTACGCCGTCATGGAACATATCCCATTTTTGTGACACTTCTTCAGCTGTTACCAAAACATGAATTTCTTCTATCGTCTGCAAATCAATTGTTGTTTCCAGGTCGTAAAAATGAAAGTATCCCCTAAAAGTGATGACAAATTGGATTTAAAAAAAGATTTTAATGGATATTACACAATACACATCGTATTCTATTTACGTCACATTTCCATTTTAAAAAATGGCAATAGATTGATGTGGATCAAAGTGTATTATCCCTCACTAATAAACATTACGTCCATCGACATTGTATTCATAGAGGCAAAAGTATTGGCCTTTTCTGACTGACTTGAATATAAGTCAAAGTGCTTATCTTGAGGCCATTTTTTATTGTTCTCGCCTACTCAATTCGTAGTGTTGGTTTGGGCCCAAATCTTAACAACAATTAGATTTTAGAGAATCAGTACAGTTAAAACACTCTCCTGGGGGTCAGAATTATATAATTTTTGGGTTGGGTTTTAGGTCGGTCCAGGGATCAGATTTATACAGCTATGCTTGAAGAAGAAGTAGTGCTGTCGAAAAGTTTTTCGTGAAAAAATCATCTCATCTTCAAGAATAAACGGCATATGTTATTTGCAGCCTTTACTCCTGTCCTTTTTGTTCCTCTCTCCCTCCCTTCCTTCCTTCCTTCCTTCCTTCAGTCATTTACTATAATTCTTTCCTTTCTATTTTTTCCTGTTTTCCCGATCGTTAACCCGTGAAAAGAACCTCTCCCTCCCGGGAGAACAGAACAGTAATCACTATTCTCAGCGGGAATCAACTTCTTGCCTTTGATTGCTTTCCTGACTATAATTTCCTCAATTTTTGTTCTCAGCTACGGTTAATTTTTACCCCGAAGTAAGACCCGAGAGTAATTCATCCATCAAATGATCCTTACCTTTTCTCAACTTCTTATCATGGTGCTGCGAACAACATCTAATCTGTCATAGGTAACTCATATAGATTATCGATAGAAATCATGAATCTATTCGTACCCATTACAACAATTACACGACAAAAATAGGTATAATGATTGTGCTAAGATTAGATATAAGGTTAATCTCTGCGTATTTTTTCCTGGATAAGAGCTTATCATCAGGCATAAGTGTTATTGCAGTACCAACTCCGGACACCAGTACAACAAAGACATCATAAACAACATTTTTCCGAACTAACGATTGCTTCTAACCAAAATTAGACAGCGAAACAGGGTCATTTCACTTTAAGACACCTTCTCAGACTTCCGAAACATTTCTACTTACGACGTTCACCTGGAGAAGGTCGCAGGGTACAACGACCGAGAAGTTTTGTTCAAAAGATGAACCGAAATGAAGATGTCAGTCAAAAAAAAAAATAATACATAAGAATATTCACATTGAAAATTATCCTGTTTACTAAATAACTCAAGAGAAATAAATGAACTCAATTCTCAATATCTCCGAGGGAGCTGCTAATTGTCATCACTTTGAGAAAAGTATTTGATAACAATAAACGTTTGATAACATTATCTGTGATTACAATAAACGGTTTTCTCTGTATATTAATTAAGTGCTGGGAACATTTTCTATCGGAAGATGCAACGAGTCAGCATCAAATAATAATCAAAACTCCTCGTCCAAAACGACCGTCAGGAGAATATCTTTGTGCGATGAAACGAAAACCCTCATTGCTTGCTATAGACCAACTGCTTACCCCACCCAAATCTCGATGATATTTTCTACTTGAATGACTTTTATCGTTATTGGATGATACAGTATCATGGCAATATAACTGACTACGCTAAGATTAGTAAATATCTGGACACTTGCCATTGCACGATGTTTGACAAACAGGTTCACCGACTTGTCCGCACAAATCAACTCAGCAGCGACAACTGAACGCTGACATCTCAGTGAGCGACTGCTAGGTGCCAGTGCGTGGACCACCAAAATTCAACTATGGAATTGATTTATCGATATACAAAGGCGCTGAGTAAACTCTCGCATCTATATTTGTGCGCCAAGAAGATGGCACTGGGTAGACTCGAGCAGAGAAGTCGGATCATGTTCTTGAACTATCTTCGTTGACCAATGCCAGAAAAGTGGGTTTGATCTTCACTGGTTACCCCGGTTAATATATTAAAAACTCAGTTCGTATAACGTCGTTTTGCAAGTAAGCTTTTGAAAAAAGTTCAATCTTCTTTAAGCACTTACTTCTCTGACTTTGTGTTCACTAGTGTTTTGGACAATGTGTACGTAAAATAAGATATCCATCTATTCAGCCATGCAGGTCCAAAGATTTGTGAAATCGGTCGGGGTGATTCAACACTCTTCTTTTAAGGATTACTAGGATCGTCTGGTTCTTGAAAGTTGAGATTGTTCTGTTGAAGGCTTGCCATTCAAGAGTGATTCTTCACTTGATTTCCCCCTCTTTGAGGATTTCATGGAGATTCGTTGTCTCAGGTAGATATAATGGTCTTCCTTGCCGACTTTTGCATCTTATATCTTGACAGTAATGTTCTTATTTTCAACATGATTGTTGCACATGATTTTCGTTTATTAAAGTTCACGAGTAGGCCAACTTTTTTGCTTTCCTCGTTTAGTTCATCTAGCATTAGTTGTGATCGTGAAGAGGACGATGTCGTCTACAAATCTAAGGTTGCTTAGATATTTGCCGCCGTCTATTTTGATTCCTTTTTTCCCATTCTATGTTTCGGAAGATCATCTCAAGACAGGCTGTAAAGAGTTTAGGTGAGCTGGTATCACCTTATCTTACTCCTTTCTTGGAGCTGGAACGATTCAGGGTCCTTATGTAGACTAATGAAGGTGTTGCTGTGATTGTATATATGTTGTAATACTTTGACGTATACAGGGTCTGCATCTTGTAGGGTGATGGCCTTCATGACAATGGGAGTTTCTACAGAGTCGAATGCCTTCTTGAAGTCTATGAATGCTACAGCAAGTGGCATTTTGTATTCTGCTGCCTTTTCTTTCCACTAATTTATTGAATGAAGATTCTCCCAATAGTCACTTATGGAGCTGAAACATGGAACCTAACCAAGAGACAGACATACAAACTGAGAAACATGCAGCGTGCGCATGAAAGAATCATGCTCAACCTTGCATGGAGAAATTACAAGACAGCATAGTATATCAGGAAGGAATTGGGTGTCTGAGACATCATAGAAACTACTAAAAACTAAAATGGCAGTTGGCAGGCCATGTTGCAAGAATGAAAGACAACTGATGGACATCACGACTCACAACATGGATCCCAAGAGATGAATTGAGAAACCGAGACCGACAGAACACAAGATGGAGAGATGAACTGGACAATTCAGGAAAATACTGGCTCCGCAACGCCTATGATAGAGAATTGTGGCGGATCCTGGGGAAGGTCTATGTCGTACGACAGACGTTAAAAGACTGAAAGTCAGCTGTTCACCAGCACGGACTGAACTGGACAGTGCCAGGCTGACTTCTGCGCTTGTAGATATGTGAGAGTCAAATTTCACTCGGGTTTAGTGGTTTGTACGCACTGTCACTCATACTGAAGATTAAAATCCTTGAAGGCTAAAATCCTGCAATCCGAAATCACTGAAAACCACAATTGTCATTAAAAGAGAAAGTAGAATTATCATCAATCTTTTTCATTCTTAGCAAGGTTAGAGTGAGTGTCAAATGTCCCTTTGATACACTTTTCCATATTCTTTCACGTTTTCAATTAACTTATAGGAATTCATTCGTCTATTTGTTTCGGTAGAATTTTTCTCCGTGTGTCTCGAATAAATCTTTTTTTCAAAATTGTAAAATCATGTCGACAAAGAACATTTCTTCAACTATTTTCGCCTGGATTATTTTTTCAGGGTATTGATCTTTTGGTGTTGTGGTTTACAAGATTCCAGCCTGCTAGGATTCTTACTTTTCGGGATTATGGTGTTCAGGATTGCATCTTTTGGTATTCTAACCCCAACTGTCTGTACGGTAGTGGAAAAAACAACAAAAAAAAAAACAAAAAACAAAAGAAGTAACCTCATCTATAACTTAACTTCTCATTCTCTGACTGTACAGAATTCTAAATAAAGCTAAGTCAATAAACAAAAAAAAAACATGTTTAAGTTACATTCTGGAAATCCGCCCATTGAGACTGTGGTTGCTGGCCTAAATAGAAGTAAGAAGAGGCAGTTTGTAATATTGATATTCAAAAGAGTTTGAAGATGATGTAATGTATAATGATGTTGACAACGATGATGATATTTGGATAAATGTTCTTATTATATCGGTATTTCACAAATTATGATATCATTATATTACTAGTGTATTTGTATCGTGAAACATAACAACATTTTCTCTTGACATTGCTTTTCAGATTCAGTCCGTTTAGGCCGTTAGGAGCTTTGATGTATTGCCCCTCTCTTCAATTTATATAATCTGAATGATATAGTTAATTCTTGGAAATTGGTCGATAGGTCATCAGTCAGCTGAGGCCATCGTCGAATTTCAACTTAACTGGTACATCATTTCCCTCCAGCGTGACAGAAAAACCAAAAATAATGATAAATAAACAAATGAATTATTAAATGGATAAATGAATACAAACTCTTTGATAATCATTATAAGTGTTTTGATATCAGCAATATTATTTTTCCAAGTATCCCCCGTCTTTTTTCTTCGTGGCCATACACTTTATACACTCAACTTGCCTGTCCAAACCCTGTCACTGGTGATTTGTTTGCTTGCCTCATCCCCCGGGGATACCTTTTAAGCGAATGGTACTTTCAATTGCAAATTTTCGACACGCCCCATCAATCCTTTCGTTGAAGAAACAACTAACCGACTATTTATACGTCGTTTTCCTCACCCCGTCAGCTTGTCTGCGAGGACTGGTAGTTGCAGCCACTCGTGATCAATTCCAACTTGTAATGACTTGAACGGAAGGCGCGAAATCATCTCATTTTCCAAACACGAAATCAGCCAGAAAGAAAGATAACTTAAAAGAATACGTTTGAAGTGTCAGCTCGCTCTGAAAGTTCTTGGAGCGATAAACAGATTTGTTCAATCGCGTTTGTTCTCCGCAGCGCCTGTCAGGACGGGGGTTGTCACATCGTCCACCGTTTTCGTCTGCTGCATCAAAACAAAAAGCAAGATGTCCGAAAAGTATCCTGCAATTTTAAATATCTCGAGAACCGGCTGCGCTGTCTTAACATTAGTCTTGTCGTTGTTTGTTACAGTCTTAAGAGTTTCAAGATATATTTAAAAACGGAGAATGAGAAAAGTTTTGTAAGTGTAAGTAAGCGGTACAAGGGCTGTCCGCAGAGTATCAAACCATTTTGAATATCTGGAGAGCCAAGTGTGGCTGCCTTAGATGTAACTTGGAAACCAATCAGAATATATCTCATAGCTCATTCCCAAACAAGCATCCTCATACGGAATTTCTAGTCGGATTCGAAACAACATTGATTGTGCACCTAGTGACTGTTCACGATTAGAGAACATATCATAATTCACATTTTCATGCTTGGCAGAACATTACATTACCCTGGTCAGTTGGCCCACACCTCCTACAATCAAGATTTGGCTCCCTGTGATTTCTGTTTTACTTTTCTCCTAAAGGCTTCTCAGAGCGGGGGTGAGATTAAGGAGACCACGACAAAGCATTTAATAATGATCCTGAAATAGTACTTTGCAATCTGCTTTGAAAAGGGGACGCTGGAACAAGTGTTTTGAGGTGGGTGCGAGGCACCATTGTCTTCGCTAATATTAGACGGTTGGATATTTTATCGACGTACCCCGTACAATGAAAAGCGGGTATAAGAAGAAAAGGCTCTAAAGAGGAGTTCAAACATCTTTAAACAGAAAATAGACTTAAAGAAGCAAACGTTACTCTTTAGTGAAATAGATCGAAATAGATCAGGTGAAATAGATCACAACCATCGGCTTTGATGAATGATCGATTCCTAGGCTAAATAGCAGTGGGTGGCAGCCGTTTTCAGCACCGATCGGCCTGCCATCGTCTCCGAGTCCCGCCGTTCCTAAGGGTCGGGGCAAGAAAGGGAAGTGAAGGGATACACAAGACGCCAAGAAATGACCCGATAACTGGTGGTCAGGTAAAGAAAATTGCCCGACTAGAATGAGAACAGTTTTCATGATGAATCACTGTTCATACGGTGGCACGCAACAAATCGAAACCTCTCAAGTTTAACGTGGACAATAATAACAGGGCTGATTATCAATCAATGGCCGAGTGTGCTTTGTTTACATATAACAAAGAAGATAGTTCTTTTATATAGATTGGACATTCTCGAACGGGAGCTACTTGGCTCCCCCAGAGAAAAAAATTCCTAAGGAGAAGAATTTCAGTAAGTAATAGAAAGTATGAAGGCAGAAAGATTACTTGTTGGCAATTTGAAATAGGGGCGCCATGGGGGAACCTGGGATTGCAAGGGGAGGAACGAGACCTCGCATTCGGATGATCATCCATACAGAATCAGAATAACAAACTCACAAATACATGGAGACATATGCACATGCATAGACAGCAGTTGCAGGGTTGAATTACAGGGATTAGAATCAATGTTTTATTGGGATGGTTTCTCAAGTGATATCATGATATATCTTTTTTCTCACTTTGGACAACCAAAGAATTCATGATTTCACTCGTCGATGAGGGTTCGCCTTTCAGATCCCCGAGACAATAGCTTTCCTGGTAATTCAATTTCGAATAAGTAATGAATATTTAAAATGAGCAATAAAAATTTCAAGTACGTGATAAACATTTCGAAAGTAACGAAAATTCCAAATTAGTATATTTCAAATAACAATCATTTCAGATAATGATAAAATTATATATATATATATATATATATATATATATATATATATATATATATATATATATATATATATATATATATATGTAATTATTAGTAAAAAACATTTAAAATAGTAACGGACTTTTCATATAAGAAGTGAACTTGTCAAATAAGTAATAAACATATAAAATAAATAATAAATATTCGTTGATGACGTTTCGGCTCGTTGGGACTTCAAAACAACGATAGATTTCCCAAGTCGTCGTATTCCAACTAAGTAATAAAGAAACAAGTTTGATTGGTCACACAAGACAGATCATCACATGGGCAACTTGGTAGCATGCCGTGTTGGGGGTGATCAATCAAAACATTGGAAAAATGGGTGATCAATGAATGTCATTCCTCTCGCCTAACGTTGGACAATGGACACTAAAAGATATAAATTTTCTATAAAATAAACCTGAATACTGCTGGTCACAAACCAAGGGACTAATTTAACATAAAGTTGCATTGTGAATTTGACCTCCCCCACCAAAACATTTATTTTAGTGCTCTAGCTCCTCCTGTGCGGCTTGTACGCGTAATACATAGATACACAGCCAGTCAGAGAGCCTTTGAGACAGCCAAACCAACTTAAAAACTTGAAGAGACAAGTTTTTGTGACTGTTTTGGTTGATGGCTTCCGATGAATATTTGAATGCATAAATCACAATTTCGCCCGTTGATGAGTGGGAGGTGGACCGAATAAAAAAAGTGTTTAAAAAAAAAAGACGCGTGCCGACAATCATTGTATGTGTTTTTGTTCAAATGAACAAGCGTTGGAATCATTTATCATGCGGCTGGGATGCTGATAAGGATACTCGATCAATAAAAATCTCGTAATATTCAAAGTAGAAATGCTTTTTTTTCTCAGAGAGAGAAACAGCATTTCAGAAGAACAATTCATGTTCCTTACAGCTGCAGTGTATTCATCAAAATGTGGAATAGAACAAATACGCACTCATACATGTAAGCACATACAAACACATACACAGGCACAAACATAGATACACACTTACAAACGCATACACGCACATGCATATATATATATATATATATATATATATATATATATATATATATATATATATATATATATATATATATCCATAGGAAACTCTGGTGGATGAGGGATTTCTGTGTAAATGAATATATTGCTTAAATTCAGCCTTTCTGACTGTCCAGTTCCGTCGTCTGAAGTGAATGTTTCAATTCTGCCTCGGAGTACTAGATTGGATAATGGAAAGTCTATAGCCACAGCGAAGAAATGTAATACATCAAAACAGCTGTCCGTGGATGACACAATAATATATATATATATATATATATATATATATATATATATATATATATAAAGATATGGGGTTTGTGAGTCTGTGGACCTGTATGTTTGACAAATGTGTGTGAAATTATATGTGAGCATGTAATTGCGTGTGAGAGTGTGACTGTGAGCATGTTGATGTTAGTATGTGTGTGTGTGTGTGTGTGACAGAGAGAGAGAGGATGTTTGATAGTCGGTGGCAAAAAAGGACACAAGTGAACTTGATCACTTTAGATAGGGACCCCTGAGCGAAACATCGCCAAACAGTTTTTAATCTTTCTTTTTTTTCTCCATCTTCTCCTTCATTCTTTCCTTCTTTTTTCTTTCTTTGTTTGTTTTTCCTCAACCTTTCTTTTTTTTCCTCTCTTTCCTTTTTTTTATCTTTTGTACTGACAAATTCGATCGCACCTAATGTCGGCGAATTGCACTAATTATAGAGCGATTAATAAGAATAACAGAGTTTAATAGGTTGATACAGACGATAGAAAATCGAGAGTACGAATAGAAGAATAATGAAAAAAAGAAAGAAATCAAACAAATAAAAGAGACGAGACTCTGATAAAGGAGAGCAAATTAGATAAGTATAATATGATATTCGAGCTATACACAAAGGGCCATAAGTGTAATTCGTCTCCTTTCTTTAATTAACCCAAAATATGAAAATCAACCACGAAAGCTAGCTGGCTTCAGATAAAGCTAATCAACCATTGACCAACTCGATTTAGTAAATCGACAAAGAGAGAAAACAACAGAATATAAAATACGACTCACTGTAGCATCGATGACTTTACGAAGGCTTTTGACTCGGAGGACCCTTCCCAATAGTCACCAATGTCATCTTGCAACAAGGCATAGACCCTGTATATATCAGAGTCTTGCAACAAATAAACAGACACAAGTTCATTTAATAGGCTAAATGAACACTTAAGCCTTGAGGAAGACGAGGTAATACCAGTGCACTTAAGTTTTTCACATCCTGTCTGGAGATGATCTTCTAGAACCTAGACTGGGAAAATGGAGGAATCATAATGGACGGCAAATACCAAAGTAACCTTAGATTTGGTGACCACATCGTCCTTTCTGCCAAAAAAACTCTCACGATCTCCATATAATGCTAGACGAACTAAACAAAGAGAGCAAGAAAGTTAGACTACACATGTTATGTACAACAAACACGTTGAGGGTAAAAGACTCAAAAATCCAAATTGAAAATGCAGACTTGAAAAAAGTAACCTACTAAATCTACCTAGAGAAACGAATCTCGATGAAACCCCCAAAAATCAAGCAAAAATCACTCTAAAATAGCAAGCTTTCGGTAGAGCATGCGAAATTTTTCATAACAACAAAATCCTGTTAGTTAAAAAAATGGGTGAGCAACAAATACAATTCCCCTATAGTCACCTGTAGAGCTGGAACATGGAACTTAATCAAAAGAATGACCCTCAAAATAAGATCCATGCAACGTGCACATGAGAGAATCAGGGTCAATATCAGATGGAGAGATCACAAAACTGCGTAATACATTAGAGAAAAAAATAACAGTCAAGGATATCATAGAATTTATTTGAATTTCGAAGTGGCAATGAGCTACTCACGTTGCAAGACAACAGCTGGACATCTCATGGTGTGGATTCCTTGTGATCATAGGCTAAACTGTGACCGGCAAAACATAAGATGGCGTGGCAAAATAGATAGGTTCAAAAATTATTCGCTCCGCAACGCCCATGATGGAGAGGTCAGGCGAATCCTGGGGAAGATCAATTACCAACGACGGACACTAAATGGTTGATGATGATAATAATCATCATGATTTCTGTTATATTAATCTAACTGAAAGACATAGTCATACGTGTATCGTTGTATGAGGTTCCATTCCAGAACCAAAAGATACCATTAGTTTTGAAAAGAATTGTCTACAACCAGTGCATCCTCTCGATAATTACCAATAGAGCTGAAACATGGAACACATCAAAGAGATTGGTTCATAGACTAAGAACAATGCAATGTGTCCGAGGGAGATTCATGATTAGGATCTCATGGAGAAATCACAAGATAGCCCACTATATTAGAGAAAAACCAGAGTCATACATATCGTAGAACATTCAAATGACTATTGGCAGGCCATATTGCAAGAATGTCAGACATCTGCTGGACATCGCTACACATAATATGAATCCCAGGAGAGCAAGTGCAAAATTGCAGCCGGCAGAAAATAAGATGGCGTGGTGATATAGATATGCTCATGAGATATTGGCGTTGTGACAACTGCGATTGAAAGATCTGGTGGATCTTGGGGAAGGTTTATGTCCAACGACAGACGTTAAGAGAATGATAATGATCCTGCTGCTGTTGATAATGACTAGACTTCAGTTTCGAGCCTCTACTGAGACATGGAGCCAGGTTTGCCCTTCGGGATTTTTTCAAGACCAGAACTAAACAAATTAGATACCGAACAAATGTATTTTGTTCCGAAAATGAACATTTGGTGCTAAACGAATGTTTACCAAAGATAGATATAAATTAACACAAGATTAAAAATTATGTATTCTAATACCTTATCTGTGCGGGTTCAGTCTAATGATGGATTTCAAGTTATTGGTAATTCCGGTATTGAAATTACTCAAAGACATCTGGCAAGCCTATTAGGGAAAGTAACCTTTTTTTTTCAAAATACAAGCATCGTTTGTTTCATTAGCTCGGATTGAATGGATTTGTGATCCCAATATGTATTATCGCAATTACCTTGATTACGTCGATTCATTTCGTCAAAATGTTGATACTTCCACCATCTAAAAACTAAAATAGTGTAAACAATAAATATACCAATAAGTATGTAGATATGAATATATTGTGCATATTGATATGCATGTATGGTTATTTAAAGAGATTCATTGTCCGAAACAAGACCAGAGCATTGACCACTAAATGTGGTAAGGCTTACTGAACTAGTGAACTCGTGTAGGTCATTAGCTTGCTAATCATCGCACTAAGAGACATTCTGAAAGCGCACGCATACGCACACACACACACACACACACACATATATATATATATATATATATATATATATATATATATATATATATACGTATTTGTGTGTGTGTGTGTGTTTGTGTATCTCGAAGGCGCTGCACAAAAATTGTTTATCCGAACACAGTTTCTACCATATCCTTCGCAGTGATCAATTGCCTGCTGTTTGGATAGTGACTCACTGAGTGTTCTGCTCACAAAGGGTTGCAACAAAAGTTCATACAGCATTTGGTTTACGTGCCCTGTTCGAATTCAACAATAGGTTAGTAGCCTGACTTTAGAACTAAAGGTGGGTGCTCTTTGGGAGTGAGTAAGTAAATCAATTGCGTGAATTGAAGTGAAGAATTTCCAGAGGAGAATTGAGCCAACGGCTTTCCTTCCCATAACTTTCCATACCTGTGGGTGATTAGCTTAACACATGACCGTTCTTGCCAATAAACTACTGGAACTTGATGGGAAGCTTCAGTCCGAATTAAACCTTTAAACTCCCAATACACGACTTCCTCTAAGCTGTGTTTGAGTGTTTGATATAAAGCTAATTCTATTTTCATTTATTTATTAAAGTAGAACCATAATCAATTTTTACTACTACTTACCTTCATCTTAATTGTAGTTGCTCTTCATCCCAGGCTGGGCACTCTTTGTAAGTGAGTAAATAAAAGTAACCGTGCAAATTGAAATGAAACTCCTGGTAAAAATCGAACTCTGGTAGGCAGTAGCAGAAATTGATATGATTTATTATACTTGATCAACTGGAATAAATGAAATTAAAGATAGAAATGGGTAAAGAAACATCAAAGGTGTTGCCAAACATGTTCTGTAATTTGGGTGTTGGAAGCCCCGAAATAGATTAAGCAGAACTAAGACAAAAGTAAAGGTCAACAATACAATCACGAAGAGGATAAAATTAGAAGAGAGAGATTTGGAATAAGTTGAGGAATACATTTACTTCTATCGATTCATAGACATCAGATGAAGACCACGAAATGGAAATAAAACAACGTATAATGATTGGTTGCAAATTATTTGTAAGGATAGAGACATATTGTAAGTCAACTTGCTGATACGGTTAAAACATTAAGTATGATGATTGCATTTTACAAGCATTAAAAAGGGGGGTACTAACGAGTCAAAATCACACATTGAGAGAGAGAGAGGGGGCAACAGAAAGAGCAATGCAAGGAATAGTTCTCAGTGATTTAAAGAGAGAATATGAAAAAGTATGGATCCAAGGGAAGACCAAAGTATAAGATATGATGAAAGTAATTGCGCGAGAAAAATGGATATGGGCTGTACATATAGCGAAAATGGGGATAACAGCTCTTGCAAAACGTTGGTTGATTGGCAAAAGCGGTAATAGAAGACCAGATATATGATGGAAAGATGAGATGGAAAGACTTGCCGATAAGGTATGGCAGAGATGAGCACCATCACAGTCGGCACCGAAGGAGCAGGGAAATGCTTTTGCCCACTAGAGAGTGTGATAGCTTACAATATGTACGATAGACTGACAAAGAGAGGGATATATATATATATGTATATATATATATATATACATATATATATATATATATACACACACATATATATATATATATATATATATATATATATATATACACACACACATATATATATATATATATATATATATATATATATATATATATATATATATATATATATATATACACACACATATATATATATATATATATATATATATATATATATATATATATATATTATGCAAATTTCACATATACATACACTCTGGCCCGTTGTCTGACAATTCGAGAAATGTCTCGTCCTTGGCATTTCACGATTGTTGATGGGTCAATGAGCGAGCAAGTTACCACTCATAATTGGATTACATGCATAGATGGTAGCTGTAAAACCTTTTACCCCTAGATATAGAGAACTTGACCCACGATATTAGCACTCAACGGTGATCGACAAGTGAATATCTATTTTTCCAAACATAAATTAGTTCACGAAAGCGATAGCTAGATAGACCCCGTCAATCACTCAATAGAAATCGTTATGAGACCAATGTCTTTTCGCAGCATGCTGTGTTGGGGGTGATCAATTCGGAAAATGGAAAAAGAGGTAGTCGATAGATAAATTGCTTCTTATGCCTTTCGCTGGCCGGGGATCACTAAAAAAGGGGCACATTTTTTTTCTCAAGAAACCAATGTGAACTCTGCCAGACTAATTCAGCAGAAACTTAAATTGTAAACTGAACTCCCAAAGAAGTCATAATTAGAGTTGGTTCAAGAAAGAGACAGGGAGTTTTTTTCTAATAAACAATGAGGAGTGAATATCTAAATTTTCAGCCTTCTAGTTTCATGTATGTGGCTTCCACCCACAACTCAAGCACACATAGCCTGCCAGGCAGAATCACTTAAAAACTGAATAAACCTATGATGATAGTTTCGGTGATGATTTTGATTGACTTTATTCTAATAGATAGATATGGACGAACTGAGAATATAAGTATGATATTTGTGGAGAGAAAGAGAGAAAATAGTATATATATATATATATATATATATATATATATATACGGAATGTGTAACCGGTCTATCTATCCGTCTATCCCTTTCGTAGACTAATTTATGTTTTGAAAAGAAGATATTCAGCAGTCAATCACTGTTGGGTACTCATATCATGGGTCAATAATTATGACCCATACTCCAACATAATACACACAGAAAATATGATGTTAAGAGACCACTCTATCGATTCCACTTCGGTTACGAAAACTGTTTTTTCAATAAGCCCAAACGAGAGACAGATCAATCCATTCGCCTAAAGAGATGTTTTAGACATCAAATTATCGAATCGAGCTTTTTTTACTGAGTTGTTTGTCTTCTAATATATATACATACATATATATATATATATATATATATATATATATATATATATATATGGAACAGTCACATGACAAACAACTAATGATTCACACATAGCACCATGATATCAAATTCTGTATTAAACATATAAGGTGCCGATAAAAATTACATAAATTACATTAACGTACATCGGGAAATAATTGACTGAAATGATATACATTTTTTGAAATAAGTTTTATGTATTTGATGTTCAAAGTTGTAAAGCTTTTTAGACACACACTCAAATATATACATATGTGTGTGTGTGTGTATATATATATAAATATATATATATATATATATATATATATATATATATATATATATATATATATGTATATATATATATATATATATATATATATATATATATATATGGACAGACCAAATTATAAAGCAATAATTTAGAAATTCTCATTCGGACATTAGAATATGCAAACACAGATTTCAAAAATGTATTCCCTGAGAGTGAGAGTCAGAAATGTGTTTTGATCAAAGAACCCCATTGAAATATTGCATCTAATTATTTAATTCTCAAAATTTTATTAAGTGGTTTTCAGTGTTCAGATGAAAAGCTGGAACACCAACGCATTCATGAAATGAATATCAAAGCGTCTGTTATAGAAAGATTGTGAAACTAATGATTTCGTGAAATCCCTAGATATTTTCCGAAATCCCTGAAGATTTCAGTAATTTTAGAGATTTTGTGAAATCCCTGACAATTTCAGTAATTTGGTGAAAGCTTGTGACGCTGACCATTGCAACTTTGTCGAGACCAATCCTCAACGAGTGCTCCACTAATGTGTCCTTGTGTCAGACTAAGCTAAACTTTGAATATCAAGTTCCCTCTGCATCAGTATACACATTTCATATACAGCTTTGGTTGGCAAAGGCCACAATTGTGCACCGTGGGGATTGAATGCATTACAGTCGTGTTTGTCAGAAGTTTTTCATCCGCTACTCCTCTGATTGTGACTGTAGGGATTTGGTGAAATTATTGACATCTTCCAGAGATTTAATGAAAATACCAGGTCCACAATCTAACTGTAACATATCTTCCTAGAAACAGACAATGACATGGGAATTCTTTCAGCTTTGTGTAGGAGCGAAGAAATGAATCAGGTATGTGACTTTGAGACTGACGGATAAGGATGTTTACCATTACGAAGTATTATACCGCACCATCTTTAACAAGCTTGTGATGCTGACCTTCGTTACTGTAATGGTAATAATTTAATAGCGTCTAGGAAGTACGGTGTCCTCGTCGTTAAAAAAACAAGTTTTTGAAGTAGCATGAAGGTTTCGAATATCATTTTAAACCCCAGATTCTTTTTTTTTTTTCACATCGCACCTCGTTATGAAGAAGCATTCAAAACCAAGATACTGGTGCAGAGTTAGTTTGCAAAGGTATACAGATTTTGGGCTCGTAGAATGAAACGAACGACTTTGAATACGAATCCCAAAACCATGATCCGTGGTAGGGAAACATCTTATGTTTGATCAGGAATCACGAATGTAGTAATATATGGATATATATTATGATCGTTTACAAATGGGGCTATTCATTTTTCCTTTTTTCTGATTTGATGTGTATAGATGTATATGTAATGGATATATGATCTGACAGGAATAATTATAAATTGCATTATATCATTTTGAAACGATCTCCTGTTATCAAACGGTGAATGTTTCATTTGGCGTACACAGCGTAAATAGAATAAACATTTAAAGAAAATAGGACTGGTGCAGGAATCGAACATGTGACTGATAAGGTAAATGCGTCAACGTACCGTTGCTCTGACCATTGACCTGAACAGCTGCTGAACTGTAAAGGTCCAAATAACTACTTTCAATCTTAATTCTCATTTTGTCCTTTCATTTCTACCGGCTGTAATGGTGTTAGTGGGGTCGAATATCAACAGCGATTCGATTTATATTTTGTTTATATTTCAAGTTGGGTTCCAAGTTAGTCAATTCGTCAGGTTCCTGCAGCCTTGCCCGAGGAGACTAATGCTGTCAAAATAAGAAATAAGAAAAGATAGCGAGAATGCGCGTAGCATTTCAAATCTTTTTCGATAGTCCCCAACAGACTGATATTCTCATAACCAGTAGGAACTGATACGTCACGTTTATTTCTTTAGTTCCTCCCGGTGCTATGGGTTAATGCTTGGGTTAAGTAACCGTTGTTGCGACAAATGAAAATCACCCAGCATTTGAGGTCTTTTCAAGCTACCTTACTTTAAAATTATGGACGTTAACTTCTTGGGGATGAACAGAAAAGACTCACTTCTCTCTTCGGAGCATCAGTAGGTTAAAGGTTAATCCGTTCACAATTTACAGGAGCCTTGGAAAATTGTTCGTGCAAACAGCACAGCGGGCTTCATGAAATAGTTAAAGGCTTTTTATTGTGTGCACACGCGTCATTTGCATGTTCTAGATGTTTTTATTTATTTATCAATCCCTTCTTTAATTGATTAAAGAAAGGAGTGCCTCTTAATTGTACACCCCTGCTGTTTACCGAGGTATGTCCTGCCCTTGATTATTTCTGTTTCTTTGTTAACATTGATTCTAATTAAATTTCAATTTTCAAGTTTCCCTCCAACTGAAATAACCGTAGTCAAATCAACTAATGCCATAAACTTAATCCTCCCAATGTTTCTCGCAGGATTCCATTTGTCTTCCAGTTATTCACTCATTATTTTCTTTCTTGCCGCTCAACCAGGCAAATAAGAGGATCCCAGGAGTTGAATGCAAGCAGCCTTACCTTATTAGGTGTAATGTGGAGATCGACCCCCTTCTGGGACGATTAACAAGATTGCCATGGAACATTATATATATATAAGATCCTCGGCTGCTTACAGCAGGTCACCAATCTAGGCACCGGTTGGGCTCAACGCTGCTTAACGTGATCGTACAAGTACTGATAGGTCTGACGAGATTTGGTTTTAATTCCCCCGAACTGAGCTGAAGTTGGGTGCGTAGTGACAGGTCAATTGTTAGTGACCAAGAAAAGCAATCCTTCTCTTCACTTTTTTTTCATCTTTAATCGTGTTCGTAGACATGGTTAAAATCATGTGGACACTAAACGATGCTTTCAAATTATGTTTATTGATGAGATTCATATAAGGGGATAGAACCGAGAATCATATTGGAAATATTTTCCCCTTTCTTTCATCCGAAGCAACAGAGATTCCGGAGTTGCTTGAATCCTACATTGCACATCAGCAATAAATGAACAAGGGCCGGCAATATTCTCTTGTAGAAATCTGAGAAATTCATTTGTTCATTCTACTTGTAAAATCAAAATTCCACCATGTCAGACAGAACATTTTACCACAGAATACTTTTTGGATTGTAACCCCCAAAATGGGATAAATTGAAAATCTCATCATCAACCAGGCAGGCTTTAAGCATCTGCACGTGGACAAAACTTTTATCTTTCTACTACCGAGTGCCTGCACAGGAAGTATCACACTTGTATCTTCGTGCCAAACTCGGCTAAGCTTTGTAAATACTGATACTTTTCTTTACTTCTTACTAGTAAGGAAAAATAAATTGGTATCATGAAGAGAAATAAGATGTAATAATATTGATATAAATATTGATAAAAATATTAATATACATTTATACGTTCAGTGAATTGGATATCGGTTACGAGGAATAACTGCTTCGTGGAACCAATTGTCAATGTGCCTAAAGCGTAAAGTATGCGATGAATGGATAATGCCGGCTATGACTCAGAGATGTGAAACAAACTTATAATTGCACAGAACCATGGAAAGAGCAATGTTGGGATAACTCTAAGAGATAGAAAAGGATCAACATGGATTCGAGAGAAGATTACAATGAATAATACTGTAGAAATAATCAACCAATAAAATGGAGATTGGCTGAACACTCAGCAAAAAAAAAAGATGACTGCAGATGGAGCAAACTTCAACGGATTGGTGCCCATGGAACAGTAAACGCAGTGGGAAAAGACCAGATGCAAGATAGAAGAATGATATAGGAACTCTTGCCGGTAAGATACGGCAGAGGCTAGCACAATCGAGAAAGGCCTTCGTCTAGCAGTGGGCTGCTGCTGTTGCTGCTGATGATGAGGTGCAAATGTGTGTGAGTGTCTGTTTCCATGTGTGTGTGTGTGTGTGTGTGTGTGTGTGTGTGTATGCACATAGTACCTTTTCCTTCAAGTTTGTTATACATAATTCTTTTTTCGACTCCTTCGACTCATGGGTTTTGGGGTCAACATATCCTAACATACATGCAGTTGATATGTAATGGCTTAACTAAATCTAACACATAACATATTTACCATTCGTAAACCTTTATTGGTAATGCACAAAGAAAAAACGAGACGGGAGAGGAATTTTAGCAATTAAAACTGAACCTCCATGTTGGATTGTAAGCGCATGCGTAAAAAACCACAATACAGAAGAAAATACGAACCGACTCTCTCAAAAAAAAGACGAAGCCGAGTGGAAATTTCGAGAATAAAAGAATTGTTTATGTAACTTTTTTTGAATAAGGAAACATAAATTTAACTCTTGGCACAAAACGTAAGTTTCTCAAAATTCCTTGTCTGCCAATGCTTGCAACACGAGAGAGATAAAATTCAGTTAGAAACAGTGAATCACTTGGTCAGGTATTTTAACGAGAAATATCAATTTTCAGGAATAACAATGTCTGCCGTTTCCTTTACTGTTTAACTTCTCATGGTAGTAACTGGCATCAAAGAACAAGGCTTCTTTTAGCTGTACTTTCGTAAGAGACGAAACACACTCGTATTTCCAGACCTGCACGAAAAAACCCTCTTGATTTTTTATCCGCAACGGGCGGCAGGAATATCCAAAATCTGTCGTCTGTCAGATGGAAACCTTTTCGCACGTTCATCAAATCTCTATGGACGGCAAACATTCTTAGAGCCAAATCTTAAGTCGTATCGTTTGTTATCCTTAAAAAATAAAATTTTTCAAAAGTCTTTTTTATGAATTAGTGTTTTGCATATTCCTAGTCTTAGTATTTATTTATTTGTTTATTTATTCATTTTTCTAACCTCCTACATTCATTTTTTTTCATACCTTTAGCTGTCATGTTTTTTTTTGCCTGAACATAAAACATTACAAAATAAATTGAATTAGATAAGATTCTTATGATAACATTTTGAACCGTAATATGTTTTTCATACAATACAAACGCGACCAATTTCGTCAACGAACAAATCAAAGGGGGATAACACATGCAATAGTATACCTCACAGTGTGTGTGTGTCTGTGTCTGTGTCTGTGCTGACTGACTGGAAGGGGTATTTTTTGCACAATAAATACAAGCTGTTTACAAAAAGTGTTTTCTAAGCAAAATATTCAAAATATTGACACTCGTGACACACAGTTTTGAAGAAAAACATTTGGAATCTACAATTTGATTTTTTGAAATTGAAAAAAAATGACTGTTTTTTTTTTACTCTCTGAATGTTTTTGTTAACATGAATACCCCAAAAGACATTTTTGAAATTTCCAGTTTTTAATTGAATGTTTTCAACTCTTTCAACATATTTTTCTTCCGCGTCAATGCATTTGATTCAGCGGTGAACATAAAACACATAGATAAACCTCTCATAGTGAACATTTCAGATCAACATTCTATTCATAACCACGTGTTGGGCTGTGGAAATCCTTATGTAAACTCATAAACCCGAAATATAACTCAAACGTTCCGTGAATATGAACAAGAAATAAATCATCCATTATAGCATTTAGTTTTTCTTTTCTGTTTCTCTCGAAGTAGTCTGTCGTATGAGATTCAGTATGTACTTCGTGTTTAAATTAACCGAATTTACGTGAAGCATATCGTATACATGAGGGAGACGGGACAAGTTGGTACATTTCTGATTTGGATGGCTGTAACTGCCTGTGAAATTATTTCGTTAGAACATAAAAATGATCAAAAAGTACCCAAGGAGACAGGACAAGTTGGTACATTTCTGATTCGGATGGCTGTAACTGCGTGTGATATTATTTCATTGAAACGCAAATATGAACAAAAAGTACCAATGGAGACGGGAGGGTTGGTACATTTCTGATTTGGAGGGCTGTAACTGCCTGTGAAATTACCAAGGAAGACGGGACAAGTTGGTAAATTTGGATGGCAGTAACTGTCCGTGAAATTATTTCATTAAAAACCAAATATGATCATAAAGTACCAAGGGAGACGGGACAAGTTGGTAGATTTCTCATTTGGATATCTGTAACTGCCTGTGAAATTATTTCATCAAAACTCAAATATGATCAGAAAGTACCAAGAAAGACGGGACAAGTTGGTACATTTCTGATTTAGATAGCTGTAACTGCCTCTGAAATTATATCATTGAAACGCAAATATGATCAAAAGGTACAAAGGGAGACAAAACAAGTTAGTACATCCCTGATTTGGATGGCTGTAACTGCCTGTGAAATTATTTCATTGAAACACAAATATGAACAAAAAGTACCAGGTGAGACGGGACAAGTTGGTACATATCTCATTTGGATGGCTGTAACTGCCTGTGAAATTATTCCATCAAAACGCAAATATGATCAAAAAGTACCAAAGGAGAGGGGACAAGTTGGTACATTTCTCATTTGGATGGCTGTAACTGCCTCAGAAATTATTTCATTAAAATGCAAATATGATCGGAAAGTACCATAAGAGACGGGACAAGTTGGTACATTTCTGATTTTGGTGGCCTTAACTGCCTGTGAAATTACCAAGGGAGATGGGACAAGTTGGTGCATTTCTCATTTGGATGGCAGTAACTGTTCGCAATATTATTTCATTAAAACGCAAATATGATCAAAAAGCAACAAGGGAGACAGGAAAGTTGGTACATTTCTGATTTCGATGGCTGTAACTGCCTGTGAAATCATTTCATTAAAACGCAAATATTATCACAAAGTACCAAGGGAGACGGGACAAGTTGGTACTTTCTCATTTGGATGGATGTAACTGCCTTTGAAATTATTCCATTAAATGCAATGTGAGAGTAATTTTGTCCAGGTGGAAGGATCGTTTGAATCGGAAACAAGTGTCAAGTTTATGATGCAATCATTTGAATATTCTGGAAAATACAAATAAACCTACCCCATTAGTTGGGATAGTTGGTACAATCTGATCAGGAAAGTTCATTCTCTTGCTAGTAGGAAGAGATGCGATTAATATATTTTTATATTTGACAAACATTATACTATAAACCAGGCAGAAGAATGTATCTGAGACAAAATTAAGATTTTATGAATATAATGGCCACATGATAGTAACAGTTGAATCCTGAGAGGAAAAAAGAACAATGAAAAAATAATGACACAAATGACTCGTTTGAAGTTCGTTTTGTTATTTTACAGGCATTCGTTTTCTGATGCCTCAATTGTATAAAGTTACAGCGTACCAGGTAGCCCTCTTTACTATGTACCAACCAGTCCTGAACACGTGGTTTTCTACACATTCTATTCCAAGAAAAAATTATGACAAAAAGCTGTTTGAAATGTATATATACTGTTTACTGCCACTTCTCATGAACATAGATGGCCATCATCCACAGAATCAGCATAAACTAAGCAATCGAAAGTCAAAGTGAAAAAGTTACTTAGTTGGGTGAAAAACGATTTCCAAGCAAAACTTTTCGTGCAAAGCATATGCCTCAAAATTTGTAGAAACATATCCTAAATGCTTCTCCTCAAATGAGCAGAGCCATCGATTTTGAAAAACAAACTTACAGCACACGATTCAACTTTCCCCTGTGCCCAACTAGTCCCAGTCTCATATATATATATATATATATATATATATATATATATATATATATATATATATATATATATATATAAGAAGCCAAAGCACATTGAGACTTTATCAAATGTTTAATCTAGTGACAAATTAATTGATATGCTAAACATGTTTCGGGTTCTCATCTTGAGTAACATGTCAGTATTTTTTATTGGTTAAAAGGTTAGGTTTCCTGAGGAAACAACTTTAACATCAATGTTTCACTTTGAAAGCAAAAAAAAGAGAAGAAGTCACAAGCGGCCATAGTGATGAGTCCATTAACTACCTGGACTGCTTTCTTTATGAGAAGAAATATATGATAGCCTGGTTAGATCTTTTAGTGCAAGTAGAAGCAGTCGTTATAGATGTTTTATGCGTTGTTTTGATCAAAAGGGATGGGTAGTCTTTAGAATCGGTTGCCATTGGGAATCTAGGTAATGGCCCAGTACTAAGCTACATGGGTATTTCGTGAGCTTATATAGAATCCTTGCATATATATGCTTTTATTCTAAATTGCCCATAGGGGCATAGATGCACGCATAGCCGTACAAATACACCCAACCATAAAGCATGATCAGATATACACATATGCATTTAGTGTATATACGCACATTTGTATATGTACATATATACTAATATGTGTATCTAACTAAAGACCATCCGATAAACGTTTATCTACAAACACAGCATCAAGTAGTTTGCAATGTTATATCACGCAGGAAAATATAATTGGTGATGCAGAACCTGTGTATTCTATACCATGAAGTTCTGTCTGGGTAAGTATTGTATACTTGTAGAAATACATTGGCTTGGGTGTTGGTGAATATAAATATAAGACGTAGATGTTGTGGTTTGGGAGGGGAATTTTTATAAAGCATTACGTCATCACTGAGAACAAAAGATGGGGTGAAGATTACTTACTAGTATTAGTAGATGGATATCAAAAGTGAATTAGAACTATAAGTGTATTAATAAGATATGTGTATAGGGTGGGAGTTTTGTAATTACAAAGGTGAAGTAATCATTAGGGGTGTTCCGGGTTGGACGCCATGGGATCGTGGCTATCCGTAGTAATAATCAAGGTGGTGTGGGATATAAGTTAGAGGGGACCCTTGTAATGTATGCTCAAGTATCGGTTGGGAAATGATTATTCTATGACTTAATGGTTATTGGAGATATTATGAAAAGTCAGTTAGTTTTGAATAGTATGGGTAAAATTGACATTACATAGGTATCAATTGGCAGGGTTCTATGTGTTATGCTCCCAAATTTAGATGTACACAAACGAGTTAGGTATGAATATGGTAAGATACGTTTGCAACATTATTATATGCAGGGAAGGGTCCAGATTTTATTGATGGGGATGTAGTAAAGAATGAGGGCATACGTAAATTAATGAGTGGTATGGTGTAGGGATGTTACAGTGCATATTTATGGGCCGGGTGGAAGTGTAGTATTAGGTGCAGGTATCAAGATGGTGTGTTGGTAAGCACAGAGTAATTAGAAGTGAGGGGATTATGGGGCAGAGCTTGGTATGGTTAGGGTTGTTAAGTTTGGCGTAGAGATTTTCAGGAGAGAGAGTTTAGAGTTAATTAATGCAAATATTTTCATGTAGTTCCAGAATTTTAGTCATGTCGAGAGTTGTACTTTTATGATTTATTTTTTCGATGTCAGTAAATCAAGTGTCTGTGATGAAATTGTGACCTGTTGCACAAAAATGTTGTTCTACTGGGAATAGGTGGAGATGATAGGGTAATTTGATTCTGTGCCTATAGTCATTGATTCTTGAGTTGAATTGCCACTCCGATTATCCTACATAATGAAGTTTACATTTAGTACATTTCAGGAAGTAGGTGACATTTTCGCTTCTGCTGTTGGAATTATGGTAGATGTACAGAGTCTTTGTGGTTTTGGAAAGAGTTAGCGTGTTTAAAGTGATAATAGCATCGCTATTTCGATTGTTGCAGAAAGGGCGAAAGTCGATGCTTTTAGTGATGGTATTATGCGAAACGTTGCTATCTATCTTGGTGTTACTGCTAATTATGTACCTAATATTTTGGTACCTGAACAAGGGTTGTTAGTGGACGTTTGATATAACCAGGTGGAAGCAGGGAAAATTCTCAGAATTTCATGACAAACGTAAACAGGTTATAATGACATTTTGTTTGGACTTATATAAGTTTTTCCCGTCGGATATTATCTATATTGCCATCTCTCCGTTATGCAATTCCATGTAATAATAGATACGTAGAGAATAACTATTTTGTTTTAAAAAGTATCATATAGTTTTATATCACCTTGTTTTTCGGGTTTTCTTTTAGGTAACTTGGATTATGGAGTTAAACGCTGTATATTTCTTTTGTTTATTTTACGACATTGCTATTTGATATTTTGTGGAGCTAACTAAATGGGAAGAAATAGAATATAGATATAATCGTAGTTAAAGGGGTTTTGCACATCTTGACGGCATGAAACGGCCAAAAAAACATATTAGAGGTAAACGATATTTCCAGTGAAGATTCTAAGGATAAGCCGAGGTGACGAAGAAATATAACGGAAAACAAAACGAAACAGGTCTGGTTAGTCACTCAATGGAAACCGAAGCAGCATGTCTAGTTAGGGGTGAACAACTTCAACATTTGAAAACAAATCGATAAATGAATGGATTACCTATCTTGTCTTTTTTTAGGCAGTGGCCATTATAAGTTCTGATTCTTTAAAAGCGTGAATGCTGCCGGACACAAAGGGAGGGATCAATATAGAATAAATTTTCAGTGCAAATTGAAAACCCAACTGAAAATGTATCCAGGAGAGAATTTTCAAAAAAACAAAAAGCCGTTTTTTTCAGCTCTTTCGGTCTAGCTATGGTGCTTCTTGTAAGCGTGATACTCACATAACCACCAGCCACCGACCAGTGAGCAAGTCAGACCAACTTAAAAACTGGAAAAAAAAACTATGTTGACAGTTTTGGTTGAAGGTTTCTTACAAAACATAAAAGGTAGATAATTATTACTCAGGTGAGAAAGAGGCAGGGAAGGATAAAACGGTTATGACTACAGAAGATGCCTACGTAGAGAGATCGAAACGACAGAGGTGTGGATATCTCGTTTGCTTTGAAGTTAGAATAACTACTTACTTCCCTCTAGATTCAAAAGTTGATGTTCGAGTCCAAGTTAGAACCAGGTGTGCAAATATCGTTTTTATAGACAATCTTGCAGTCTTTCCCTTCTTGGAAAATTAGTGGAACAATATTTTTTGCTCTTTTCTGCCAACATTCAGCCTTGTGTCAAACAATGTTTTGCCCAATGAAAATTAGATAAAGAGAGGATATTGAGTGTCTATTGATATGCAAATGTTAAAATGTTGGCATGGGAATAGTCGAGAAGCCTGTCTCGTGAGCAAAACAGTTATGCATTTTACACAAATGTCACTGTTCAAGCCCGTATGGAAATCTTATTTTCTAAAGTCAATTCTCTAGGCAGGTAAGCCTCCACTACTTAAAAGATCGGCACGACGAAGTCAACTTCACCTCATTTAGCCTTGTGGCTCAGTAACGTAAACTTGGTAATTATTAATCCACGTTTCATGGTCCCAAGTATTACTAAAAGATTGGTTTATGTCAATATTGACAACACCACCAGTATATTTAATTGGTATATTTTGAGGCTAGCAGTGGATATACCAACTATTTTCTAAGCAAGCTTGCCCAAACTTACTTAGGAAATTGACGTAACTTTCTGCTTCACTCAGCTAAGTACAATGAATATCACAGAGAGAGAGAGACAGACAGACAGACAGAGAGAGACACAGAGAGAGACAGAGAGAGAGAGAGAATTCAAGTTGTGTTCATTGAAATGCAGACATCACATTTTTGGCGCGAGAGAAAAAGAAAAGATCCATGATGAAATGATTGTACTTCCCAAGCGTATCGGTGATTGGCGTTCCTACACCAAAGAGCTGATTTTCTAGGCAGACATAATATCCCCACTCCACTTCATTTGGACTTGTGAAGAGAGAATTTGAAATGAGTTTTGCAATAAAGTCTCGTCTCATAAATAAAAGAGATACATATTTCCTACACGTGTCAGAGACAGGTGTTTGTATAGAAATTTATTATCTAGACGGACAAGCGCTCTATGATTCCCTTCTTTTGAAATTCTAGAGAAATAATCTAAAGTGTGTATTGTAATACAGTATGGTTTCGATGGTGAAAGGAATACATATTTTCTGAATTGAATGAATGTCTAGAGATTTGATCTAATCCTATATAAATTGTATTTATACGCTTTCCCACTTGAGCAGAATCGGACGCTGGGTCCTGTCCAGGGTTGGGGTTACACGGACGTAGGGAAGGGAATAAACATCGTCTACTCCCGTCAGCCTTGTCTATAGCATGGTACAGTCATCGGGGAATTTTTCCTAACCCGTAACCCTTTTAAACCAATGGAGAAATGCAGTATAGTGTGAAAAATGGACGAGGCTCTAATCTATTCTGATCAAAATACCTCGTAGCGGATAGCAGCCAGTCTTCTTTACAAGAACTCGCTTCATTCACAATGGATAAATACGCATTAGGTATTAGCTATACTAACTGAGAACCGATTCGTAGGTCAGCTCTCAACTTGTTGATACAGAAGATTCAACGATTTGACCAGATAGAATCAATGAAATTATCCTGCTTGTTGCTACCTCAGATGTGAGATCCTGGATTCGGGCCATGTATTTATCATTTTATTAGAAAAATCATCACCATCATGAAATCACATTCAGTCCAAATATCAGCAGGGCATTGAATATTTTTTCTAAATCCCCAAAGAACAAAACATTTCATTTTAAATCCTGTCTTATGCTCTTTGGATATGCCCCTAAACCAGGTTGGGCTGCTCCCATGTTTAGTTTTTTTCTACAGCGTGACAGAAAAAACAGGCTATTCTCAATTACCTCTCTTCTTGTGTCTTTGTCTCTGTCTGTCTGTCTGTCTATCTCTCTCTTTCTGTCCGTCTCTCTCTCTATATATATATTAAGAAATATATATATATATGATCTGACAAAATGATTATGAATTACGTTCTATTACGTAAAAACGTACTTGAAATGATCTCCCTAAATGGGAACAAATCTGTTGGTTGGCTCTCAGCTAGTTCATGCCGAAGGCCAAACTTTTTGACCAGATAAAATCAATAAAATTATTTTGCTTGTTTCCACCTCAGATACACAGTCAGCATATTACTCAATCAAGACAGAGTAAATAGAAAAAAACAATTGAAGAAAAGTGTGCTGCTACAAAAATCTAACCTGCCACCGATAGGGTAGCCACTTCAACGCAGCATTGCTCTTACCATCG
>OY735217.1:12445528-12460528 GCA_963457665.1 Thysanoteuthis rhombus
ATAATTAGGGGCCTGGTTTTTCTCTGAAATATTTCCACATTCGGTGCTGTAACTGCATCTTCGGAAGACTGTTCCAACTGGACACTATGCGTTGTGCAAAGTTGTTTCTTCTTGGCTCTCAGGATTTTGAATGCTAATTTCTGTACTATGTAAGCCTTCTCCGCTTGGGGGATCAGAGTGATACAACCAGCCTCCATTCTGACTCTATCCGTACTAAATACAACTAGATAAATATCAAACCCTGACGAATTATATGTTTAATTTGATACGCATACTAATATATTTATTATTCATTATTTGTAATAACTGTTGAAACTCAAACAGAACGCTCATTCATTCATGTCTTGTTGTTCGCAGCCAGGACAGTTGAAGGTATTAATGGAGGGGTGTTTGGTCTGCTTAATTGAATCGTATAGAGATCAACGGGATCACCATTGCAGGATCTGTGCATTATCCCCAGCCGCTTACTGTAACTGGTAAACCCGGTTGGTCTCTCATGTGGGTGGTGATCAGGCATGACGTTGCTGTAACAGAACGCTCGTCAATGGTCCACAAATATCTTCTTTTTTTGCATCATTTCCTTTTTTCTTGTTCGTTCGAAGAATCAGACAATATAATTACAAGGCGGGAAAAACGTGCAAAACATCTTAAAGATATGTTTGGTCATTATTTATTCCTTCTGTTTTTTTAAACTTCCGTTTCCTCTTCTTCATTCATTTTTTATGTCATATTGAAATCGCAGTATTTATGAGGGAGTCGAGATCTTAACTCTGTTACAAACAAACTGTACATCTTACCCTCTAATTCTTACCGCTTTGCCTTTTAATTCGTGCCGTCCGTTTTTGTTTTTTGTTTTTTTTTGTTTTTTTGGACTATACACTTTTTCTCTTTGAGTCTATCTTTCCCACTCTTATAATCATTCTGTCTGACATAGATTATTTATCATTTATCTTTTTAACTTACTAAACTGAGGTAGAGTAATAGTCAAGAGAAATATCAATTCAAAATGAAAGAATACAAAATGAGGGAAAGGATGAGAATCAAATTCATACATAGATCCTTATTTCAATGTATGTCTGTCTACCTTAATTTCTCAGATCCCTCTCATTCATTTCAATTTTAAGCAACTATGTCCATCCCATTCTCAAATTATATATATATATATATATATATATATATATATATATATATATAGCGCTCCCTTATTCAGGGTTGAGCACTCTTTAAGTGATGTAACTATAGGTTCATTATAACCTTATACAATGGTCTTCCAACTTACGAATAAAGCACTGTGGTGGATGGGGAATTATGCATGATCAAATGTATTGCTTAAATCCAACCTTACTGACCATCCAGTTCTGCATAGGGCTGAGAGGGATACCAGGCCCTGGGTCTGAAGCAAAGGTCTCGAACCTACCTCGTGGTACTGGATGGGATAATGGATAGTTTATAGCCACACTGAAGAGTTGCAAGACAACGAACAGCTTTCTGTGGATAACACAATTATCAATTATTATTATTATATATATATATATATATATATATATATATATATATATATATATATATATATATAAGTGTGTGTGTGTGTGTTATTAGTAGTATTGTTAATATTGAGAAATGAATATATAATCCAACAGAATGATAGAATAAACAATTAAGGAAATTCTTTTGGCAGCCCATTTCTTTGAATGGTAATTCAATTTACGCTGTCTAGGCAAAATGACACACTCATCGTGTGATAATAGTCGGTAATTTCAAAATGAGTTTCAAAAAATATAACGCATCCACAGCTTTGAACAGTGAATAAATTAAGAAAACTTTTTTCAAATATTGTTTTGTACTACTTCAGTCACTCATTTCCCAATGTCTGTTAAAGTGATACATATAATTTTACACTGACTTTGATATTATAGTAATAAGTGTAAATTCCTTTCTGTTGGAATCATCAGTTATTTAGTAAATACCTGTTTCATGGAGTCAAAAACGATATATATATATATATACATATATATATATATATATATATATATATATATATATATATATATATATATATAAATATATATATACATATATATATATATATATATATATAAATATATATATATATATATATATATATATATATATATATATATATATATATATATATATATATATATATATATATATATATATCGTGTATGTTGTCCATTTACGTCCCTCAATAGCGTTCTGTCAATAATTTCATCCAAATCTGGCTAGTTGTTTGCCAAATTCAAATTACATCTATCTTTTCGATTATCTTATGAGTCTGAAGTACACCACATGACCATACGGGGAGAGATTGACATGGGAAAATTGTTTTGCTCCGAACTCCGAAATCTGGTGGTACTTGGAAATCATTTGTTATCCTGGCTTCATACCTGAGCCAGGAACCATTCTTTGTCCGAATATATAACACTCACACACACACACACACACACACACACACACACACACACACACACACATATATATATATATATATATATACAGGAGAGAAATGAGAGGGGGAAGAGACTTAGACGGACAAACAGACAAAAAGAGACAAAGGCAGACAAAGAGAAACAAAGGGAGCAGAAAAAGATAATGGTATTGAGAAAGAGAGAGGTAAAGACGCATCTGTATGTGTGTGTGGGTGTGTGTGCGTGCACGTGCACGCATGAGTGTGCGTATGTGTCCATGTGTGTGCGGACATATCACTTACACTGCAGTAACACATATATTGATATACAGTTATATAGATACGCCTACCCACACGAATATACGTCTACACAGATCATCATTCCAACATGAACATGTTTATCTACATTAATATCTACATCCCTTGTTCAACCATTTTCACTCTTTTTCTCTCTGTATTTTTTTTCTCAATCTCCAAGCATGATCTCTCTCGCTCTCGCTCTCTCATCACAATAAACCGTTTATTTCCAATCGCAAGTGAGGACCGACAGCCGACCTACTTTGACAACTTGATCTGATAATGATACAAAAAAGACAAATGTTACAACTATCAAAAAAGCCGAGCACACACACACGCATATATATATATATATATATATATATATATATATATATATATATGCGTGTGTGTGTATACATATATGTATATATATGTATATATATATATACATAGAAACACATACAAACATACTAGCATAATCACTTGATATCATAATTTGCAAATTCGTAATGTATACGTCCAGACACGCATACACGCACACACACACACATATCTAAGCAAACACACACACCATAGTCATAGATATATAGAGGTCGATTGATATATATATATATATATATATATATATATATATATATATATATATACATATATATACATACATACACACACACACACACACACACACACACACACACATATATATATATATATATATATATATATATATATATATATATATATATATATATACTCATAGCAAAATCGCTTGACATCATATTTTGCTAATTTCCAATGTTTACGTCCCTGAACCTTGCGTTGATTTACGAAAAAAAAACACATTATCCCTACTCAAAATTTTCATTTTTGTTGCCAGGCTTTTATTTTCATTATAGATGGGGTTTTTTTTTCTCCCTTATTTTTATGTTTTTAAACAATTTCCAAACATTTCCCCTTTCTATTTTGTTGTCGGTCTCTCCTGACTATCCAATTAAAGACGTCCGTCCAGACGAATACATCTCTTATTAATGGAGACGTTTAGTTCGTCCTGTACAAAATGTCCTTCTTAGTCGCGAGATTGCTATTCAAACAGTCCGGACGGATCAGAGGCTAAATTACTTGCACTATTTATAACTACAACGTCTGCAAGTTCTATTTTGCAATTTGTTTATTTGCAATGACGACTTTTTTTTTTTTTTTTGAAAAAAGTTGTGCTCCATTTTTTTCCGTATTTTCATTTCTGTCATTCTGTGTTATGTTTTTATGATTGCCTGCGTATTCTTTATTTAGTGTGGATTTTTTTTCAAAGTTTATTGATCTGGAAAGATCTATGAAAACACAAGAAGCTTTATGAAAAGTCTATCGGCAATCTTAAACGGAAATATCTCTCTATCTATCTATCTATCTATCTATCTATCATTAATATTCTATTCATATCTCTATCTTCCCCACTGTTCATATAACTCCCCTTCTCTTACTCTCTCTCTCTCTCTTTGTATGAACATGTACCGTACATTCATAATGAACACACATTATGTATATATATATATATATATATATATATATATATATATATATATATATATATATATATTCAAAATTTTACGTTATTAAGTTTTATTCAGTCTTGGTAATTATTTGTCTATTAATCCAACCATCAGTCAATCCATCCATTTATCTATTCATAGAATTCGAGAATCACCAGGATGATTATATATATATACATATATATATATATATATATATATATATATATATATATATATATATATATATATATATATATATATATATATATATTTATTTATATATAGTAGATAGTGGATTTGCTACACAACAAACTCATGTTTTTGCCCTCTTAGGGCCTCATCAGGCGATGTTGGACATTGACCTTCCCCCTGATTCGTCACACTTCTCTATCATGAGCGTTGCAGAGTCAGTATTTTCTGAATTTGTCTAGCTTGTCTCTCCATCTAATATTCTGCCGGCTTCGGTTGCGCATGTGATCACAGAGGATCCATGTTGTGGTGAGTCGTGATGTTCATCAGTTGTCCACCATCCTTGCAACATGGCCAGCCCACCATTTTAATGGAATCTATGAAGTCATGTCTTTTCTCAGATGTATTGTGCTGCCTTGTGGTGCGAGGCTTAGCATAATTCTTTCATGTACACGTTGCATGGTTCTCAGTTTGCAGGTCTGTCTCTTGGTTAGGTTCCATGTTTCAGTTCCATAAGTGACTATGGGCAGGATTTATTGGTTACACACCCTTCTTTTTAAGTTGTTCAATAAATTTTTCCTCGTCCCCCCACCACCGGTAAATATCAGACACCTACTCTTTGATCATGATTCACGGCCCGAAATTCACTTGGAGGTTTTTCCAGCTTTCATGGTTCGTTGATCGACTTGAGCCTGGCCGAAGTAAGTTTGCGATATTACGTTAATTGGGCCTTATTCTACTCCGTTGGAGCACGTCGTGTTGGAAGTAAGGTAGACGGATACATACTTTCTCCAATTAAATTTCCGCTTAGTTAATGTAAATTATCTCGGCTGATCCAAATCTCAGTAACATTCACCCCTCCGACCATTGCAACTTTTTGGTAAATATCAAACAACGAACGATGAAGGCTGATGAAAAGTGGTCAACTGTGTGTTCCAAAAACATAACCCACAATGAAAATTTCGAATAACTTTTTTAATGCACTAAGCATTCGAAGTGAAATGTCAATTGCAGAAGCTATGGATATGGTAAAACCTTTCCACAAAATGTTCTTACACTTCAGTTGTAAGACCACACGAACGATTTGAAAAATCTTGGTTCCTAGCAAGAAAGAACTAAATCTGGTACTAAATTGAACCAGTTGATGTGACCGTTGTATATAACATCCAATCACAACATGGAGAACCAAACGACACATTCTATGACGGTTAAAAAATTGGGTTCAAAGGCAGAAGGTTCACTCTATTTCAACTGTGTGTCGGCAAACAGAAAGAATGAACTATTTGGATATATCTTCATGTGAATATCCCCAGACGCCCCCTGGTAACATCTTGAATTACACAACAATTACAACTGCCAAAAAAAAATTGATGATTGATTTAGTTTTCAATCTTTTCTTGAATGATGACGGTAAAGCCAGCAAGATTTATTATGATTAGAAAATGACGATTCCTGTCATAAAAAAATTTTGGCTTTAGAGATAGGAACCTTAGTTCCAGGAAGCCATTCCCGAGGACTGCATGTTACTAATATATATATATATATATATATATATATACAAATATAAAGAAGTTGATTTGCTGTTCTGCAAGATGTTGCAAGAGGAAGAGAGAGAGAGAAAGAGAAGAGGGGGGAAGAAAGACCAAAATGACTCAGAGAAAGAGAGAAAAAAATGAACAGGAAGACTGCTAAAAAGTGAGGAAGAGAGAGGGGGATTAAGGGAAAGAGAGAGATTAAGAGAAAGAGAGAGATTAAGAGAGAGAGAGAGATAAAAAGAGGGAGAAAGAGAGATAGAGAAAGAGAGATAAAAAATGAGCGAGAAAGAATAGAAGGGAAGGAAAGAAAGCAAAAGAAATTCAGAGAAAAGAGAAATATATATATATATATATATATATATATATATATATATATATATATATATGTATATATGTTTCCACATTCACAATACCATCGTATATATATGTATATATATATATATATATATATATATATATATATATATATATATATATATATATATATATATATGTATTGTCGTTTACTACTTTCTGCCATTGTCAGTCTATCGAAGACATACCTTTTCCTGCTGACCGGATGCAAATTCGATCAAATGTATTTATGATGCAGGAACCGGTTTTTCGACCCACGTAAACTGTTAGTAAACATCTTAATTTCATTATTGATTAAAAAAAAGCTGATTGAGTTGACAACTCCTGAAAGTATAAGCTGTTTAGTATGGGCAGCACGGAGTAAGTTCGATAGAGTTTGCCTTGTCATTTGTCGACTTTTCACACAACGAAGAAATGGCGTTGAATCTTGTCTCGGCTCAGCAGTCAATTTCACATGTTGACTCTGCAAATTGGAGAAGAGGGTCAATATGGAAGACAAAAAAGATTGAAAAAAATACTCTTGATTGTTGTCAGACATCTTTGCTTCTGACATATCCGATGGAAAGTTTCAAGTCTATGGTAAATTTATTCCTCTCACGCCTCGTTGACCAAATCAAGAATTGAATTTTTGCTCATTTAGCTCGAATAATCAATCACATGTTCTCCGACTTTCTAAAAGATGAGCGTTCCTGAAAGAAAAAAACTTGGTAAACCGAAACATTGTTGAGTGAAGAATCATTTACCATCAATTTATATGAGGAAAAGATTTGAGCGTTCCCAACCCCCCAAAATGATAATTATGATTTTTAGGTTAATTTATCAGATATGGTATTTGTTGGGAGGAGAGCCGACTAAAACTTGCTGGTAAAACGCCGATTTTCCTTTTTCAACCTTTGAAAATGTTGTTTTATATGCATAAAACTCTTGCTGCAGAACGTTTACAATAGCGTGATGGTTCATAAGCACGTCCTACAGATGAATTTGCTTGTTTAATGAGTTTCCCCTACTAATGTGGCTTGGTACCATGATAAGTCAAGTTAAGTAAAGAATTGTGCACAGGCCAAAACACTGTTCTCAAGACAACAATGACGGTATATTGATAATAAAAAAAAAAGATTGATATCAAATATTAATCAGATATCACAGAAATTTGCCCTTAAAGTTTAGTTGTTGGGAGGTAATTGATTATGTCTCTTCAAAATACTATAAATTAGCTTCAATGGTCGTGGGCTTGTAGCTACATTGAAAGATACCCACTGTCTCTGTATCTGTCTGTCTCTCTCTTTCTCTTTCTGGTATATATATATACACACTTTTCCTTAGCTGAGGAGAGTCTAAGAGAAAACTGGGAAAACTGACTTATTAATACACAACACAACCCAGTGTGTGTATGTGTGTGTGTGAAAAGTTTAGATGGATGAGTGCCACATTACACGTACATACATATGTTCATTGAATGATGTACGAAGGAAATATGCCCCATCTCTCTCTATCTATCTATCTCTCTATTTATATATGTATATATATATATAGTCTAGAAAGTTTTAAAGCCTCGACCAGTAAACATTAAAAAACCTTTTTCAAAAGATTTTTTGCCACATCATTCACCTATCTCCAAATACCTATTAATGCAACTGTGATTTTTCCAGTGCTTTTCCTATGTTTTTATGGTATATTGTATTAACTTTTATGGTGGGGGCATCATCAGTTGTTCACCAGATTACGGTTTGGGGGATTCTAAAAACCAAAAAGTAATATTAGTATGGCGAATTCAGCAGTGCTGATCCAACACAACCTCCCTTTTTTATTACATAGTCCATGCTATACACATAGTTTGTCATTTTGAAAAGGTTTCATGTGCATTGTGTATTGATATTATTTCATACTAAATATTTATTTTTTGAAACAGGGCTTACCTACGTAGGATACCCAAAAACACATTTTTAACAATGAGGGATAACGCTCCCTTCTTTAGGTAGGGCACCGATATTTGTCGACAAATTCTCAAATTCATTCTTGTATCAAAAGGTAGTTCTTTGAATCCTTCTTGAGTGTGCAATGTGGCCACACCAAGTGCGTACCAAAAACATTGTTTGTATGTGTACCTTTTGTTAAAAGGAGAGTCAATAAGGAGGAACCTGTGTATATTTGACAAGTTCGCAGGACTCGGGTTGACAGACGAAGCCGACGACTAAATTCCGAGCCGCGCGTTACCATTACCGGAGCAAAGCCGCTGTGACACGGAAATCCTTGCTTCAGTCGGCTTTCTCGTGGCGTTTGACATCGGAAAGAAGACTTATTACAAGACAGCACCATTAGATATTTCAGTGACAGCGGACTGCGTGAAGTAGCACAGAAGCCCTTTATACGCGTAAACATATGTTCATGCAAAAGTTGATATTTAGCTCTCTCTAAGATTGGCGTTTACTTGGACAACCGGAACATAGGAAAACCTCTTACTAACAATATTTAAAAGCAGAATAGATATACCCGCAAGAACTTTGCTTATCACGAAGTTTGTAACTCAAAAGTCTGTCTTTAAGGGGAAAATACTCCGACGAGTAGCATTCTGACCCTGCATACTAGAAAGATTGAGAAGCGCCAATTATTCTTGAGATTTATGTTTTAAACTCGTCTAATTTTTATCTATCAAATGAAATACACATATTTTGAAGGATGTTAATTTTCATTTTTTGATGCTCGTTTTGAAATAGGATATTCTCAGCATGTACAAGTTTCCCCTGCAATCCGAAATTATTGCTCCCATGAAAACATTTTATGAGCCAAAATGGCATAAAGTGAAGAGGCAATTACCATTGATTTATAAGAGACTATAGGACTTTCCACACACGAGTGTAAAAATAGGAAAATGATCAAGTTAAACAGATTGTAGACAATCAGAATAAGAAAATTTTAAATTGTTAATTATAAAGAGCGCTTAAAGTTCAGCTTCCCTTGGGCGTCAGGTACCCTTAGGCCAGTCCTGATTCCGTACGTCAATTAAACAACACATATTTTTACTGTTACGCAAAGGGAATTAAAAGGCGTCTAGCGAAGCGTCCCCAGGATATTCTATCCAATAAACAACCAATCTGAATTTCTTATATAAGACATTTGTTGCACTTCAGATTCATCATAAACATTTCGGATTAATAAACGAAATTAATAAATTTGTCATTTTGAGATATTATTTCACCTGACCTGCTATAAATTTGCAAAGACATTTCCCACTCGTGTCGTTCGTATAAAAATCAATAGAGTCCGACTCAAAACTCTCCAATGATTTATTGATAACGTCCTATTTCGGTTAGTTGATATATGCGCCAGCCCAAGGGAATTTTTGCAACTCTTTGGTAATATACTGGGTAATGCATCCTCCCCATAGTCATCTATGAAACATGTAACCTAACCAAATGATTGACCCTCATACAAAGAAGTATGCAACGTGCACAGGAGAGAATCATGCTCAAAATCACATGGAGAGATCGAAAGACAGTCCAATCAATAAGAGAAAAGAACAGACGTTAGAGATATCATTTGTTTGGATTTTTGGATACAATCGAACTCAGTATTAGAGTGTTTGACATGTTTTTGTATAATGATGATTGAGGCCTGTCCGTTCCAAAAATGCGTGTTTGAAATGAGGTCGTTAATAACAGCAATCAAAACAGAAATATCGACGAAGATAATAACAATCAAAATATATTTCTTAAATGCCTTTACGTCATCTTCACTATGATTGAATTTATTTTAGTTCTTCAGCAAGATTCCACAGGAAAATTATTCTCTCCCTCTTTCTCCTACTGTCTTTCTGACTCTAACACTCTTTTTCTGTCACTCTTTTTTCACTTTCTCTCTGTCTGTCAGTCTGTCTGTCTGTCTGTCTGTCTCTCTCTCTCTCTCTCTCTATATATATATATATATATATATATATACACAAAATATGTTAAATCCATTAAACCACTTACGTGAATGCAGATGACGTAAATATTCGGGAAAAAATCTATATCTTATCCGAGAAGAAATTTCATTATAAATTGAGCGTCCCCATCCTCATACCAATAACTTTGAATCAAAACGAGTTCAAACTTGGTTCTACAATGTCCGGTGAACGGACCAGCATATCTGATAAACATCAACTTATCACAGGGGTAAGTTTTTAAGATATCTCAGTGCACGCAAGCACACACACACACACACGTATTTCATAAATTGAAATAAGGATGTAACGCACGGCAAAGCGACATAGTAGCAACATTATTCACCGAATAAAATGTATCAAAGTGTTGAAAACCAAATAAGATGTTCTGCAGTTTCGAAACTGGGATTAAAATGTTATCACCAACTGAGAGATACATTTAACCCCGTGAAGAATCTCTCTCGTAAGTTGTTTCGTGCGTCACGTCAAAATAATGCACATATGGCATACACTAAAATGTATTTTTTTAAATGATTAACATCCATAATTTCCTGTGATCCAAATGAAGACCAGAAGTATGGCTGAAAGCGCTATATCACAAACGTTTTGACAATGTTTACATTCATTTGATCCAGACAGACTGTGAAGACCTTAGTCTATCTAGCATTATCTTGTCTGAACTTTTTTGGAGCTCAAAGGGGTCTGAGTCTTCATTTAGCCCGATAAAGGAGCTGATTTAACGGTATATATATTAAAATACTCGAACACATACGTTGTCTACAATTGGCAGAGTGAGAGCATTAATGACCTTGGGTATCCCCACTGAGTCGAAAGCCTTCTTGAAGTTGACAGTGGCCCTTTTTATTCTGGTGCTTTCTCTTTTAGTCGATTCATCGAAAGGAAGTGGTCAGTGGTAAAGTAGCTCCCCCCGAAGCCATTTTCTTATCATGGTCTGTTAACATCTAGCGTTTCGACGATTCGGTTGGTGATATCTTGGAAAAAGTTTTCAGATGCAGTTGAGTTCTTGAATAGAATGGTTAGTTACCTATCGATGGCTCTACCAACTTTTTTTTAAGTAGGTAGATGGTGATTTTCTCTGGTTCCGGGTTCTTCCTTTTTTTTTATTTGTCTGAATGCTTGTTTCACTCCCTTTGGCGTGAGGAAATCTACTAAGTGATTGCATATCCTGTTCATTGTTTTGTATCCCTTTCATAGAAAAGTACAGATTTTTGAAGAATTCTTGGGCACGTCGACGATGCTGTCCCAGTCTGTTGTAAGGTCTATATTCCTCCGAGTCCATTAGTTATTTTTCTCTATCTTATACAGAGAGTTTTGTTTATAGCGTTGAGACCACGACCTTTTTTCAAGAATTTTCCGATTATTGCTGTCAGATATCTCCTTTTTCCCTCTCATCGTTTCTTTGTACTGGTTTTATTTAGTCCGATTGCTTCAATCTCCACTGTTTTTTGTTGTTGATGGCTTGAGATTTCTGTGTTTTCCCATGCTCTTTTCTTTAAATATAGTGGCAATTCGAATTGAAGAATCTGTTACTTTGTTGTTAGATTCGTTGATTATTCTCTTGTTCTTGTGACAGTTCAAGACAAATCTTTGTGAACAGCTATTATTTTGCAGAGTATTGTTTTGAAATAATACTCACATGTTCAGAACCTGTCTTGAAAAGCACTTTTCATTGATTTATTTAAAACTTAGAGACACAATTAGAGTTATATTTTGCAGTTTTGGATGATCAAAAAATGTGTGTTCATCTCAGTGTAGTCTTTCATTGTAAACAAAGCCTTCCTACCAATCGACTAAAAAGGTCTTGACACGGAAAACACGTCAGATAAGACAGATAATGGTGGGTATACAGGAGTTGGAAAACGCAAATTAATTATAATTATTGATTTTGCTAAAAAGAGGGGAAACACATGTGGTCATTTGATTGCAGTCACCATTATATATATATATCTATTGAGAAGAAAAGGTCCACCAACACGTTAATTTTTCACAAGAATTGCTACACGTGTTCCGTCTTTCAGGAGCCTTTCTCTGTAATAAATGAAATTCTGGATAATATCTGCCATTTAATTCAGTGTTTATAGTTTATTTGCCCATGTTTTTGTCGGTTGCTACTGATGTTCCAATGACGTTACTACAGAACGAAAAAAATTACAAAAAATAAAAAAGGGTTTATTGCCTGTTCAAAAATGATTTCTATTTATTAATATTCTTTTTCTTTTTCCTCACACTGCATTTTCACCCGTTGATTGATAGATCGGCATTAATTCCTATTGCTGCATTGGAAAAAAGATATATTAAAAAATATCGAGTCCTGTTTTCAGGAATGTTTATTATACTTCTATAAAGCGACACTGTGTAATTCAATAATTGTGTAACTTCCCTTATAATTCGTACATTCAATTACATGTATCACATTTCAACTTTATTTTGAAAGGGGTTCATGAGTTCCCAGATTTTATATATGTACTTGACAACAGCACATCTTGCTGATGATGATCATAATATATATATATATATATATATATATATATATATACATACATATATATATATATATATATATATATACCTCACCACACAGAACACTAATACACACAACTCCTACCATTAATATCCTCACACCCACATCTTAGAAACATTCAATAATGGAAGCTTCAAAGTCACCTAGACCCATAGGAAAAACTTCACCTTAGCCTGTTATAACCCTTGTTCAACTCATAGCCGAAACATTTTCAGTAACTTTTAAGGTTGATACCTATGTAGCTCCATAACCCCACCACCCCTCCTACACTACCCCAAACATACCAGAAAATCCACCTCTACAACACTACCCCCTACCTTGACACACTCTGCCCTCCCCAAGGCAAACTGCTGCTGCTTTACCAAAATCCCAATACCTGCTGGTCATTCTTACATTCAGCAGGAGGCATCTAGTAGCCCTGACAACAAAACTTACCCACAATGCATAGTCCCTGGCAGTGGACTCTGGTTCCACATGGTACATTTTAATCCACACTCACACAACATTCACCACTGATGATGGGAGAAATCCCGAAACATGTATGGACTATAGACATATAAGGATTAATAAACCTTACCACCAAAAACTTTACTCCCGAGTCTGTCTCACTCTCTAAAGTACACATTATACATACCTTACTGAGACATGGAGAAGGAACACATTCCTACAACAACTATCACTTCTGACAAGGACAACCACCCTAACACCACAATGGAACCAACCTCTTCAGACAACATCACAACATGGTCGGTGAGACTCTACCGAAGAAGAGAAAAAATTACCCGCTTTGAGTCACATCTAGACTTCCTAAAGTCCTGTAAGGACAATAAACTCACTCCCGTGAATTTCAGGATCTCCCTACACCCCTCCATAGGGAACCAGGATGCAGATTTCCTTAATCTATGGAACAACAAGATCCACACACTTTCTATGGATCTTTTAGATGACACCATCCAATTCTGCCAAAAAACCATCAAAGACACTCTAACAGATATCAGCGAATTGGAACAAAATTTACAGCAACACACATACACAGATGAATACAATGAAATACAGGAAGCGATCAACATCAACATAGGAGGAAGAAAAAAACAACTTAACCTCACCAAAACTAAAAAATACAACAAACTTAGACAAAATATCACACACAGATCTGCGATTCCACAGAATATGAGAGAAATTAAGATACAACCCACCAAAAGAGCCACCAGGCCTCTGTTACCTACCCCCAACCTACCACCTACATACCCAAAAAAAACCAATTCCCCCACCAAACACAGATTTAACACTAGACACACAGACACAGGCTACCCAACAAGAATCACCAATACTGACAAAAACATCATCCATACCCACACGAACAACGATAGAAATAGACACACGCATACGAACAAACAAAACAAAAACACCTACACTAGCACTAACAATACTAACACCTATAACAGACACACACATATGAACAAACATAACAGAAACACCTACACAAATACTAATATTACTGACACCAATATTGTGAACAGACACAGCTATATGAACAAACACAACTACAAAAACCAGCATACAGATAATAGAAACAAGAAAACTAGACTCCATAAGGGCCTCAGACCTACTACCCCTCATACCCTGCAAGAGGAAAGCCCTAAGAGTAGCATCCTCCCTCAACCCATCACATTGACCATTGGAAAGCATCCTGAAGACCCAAGCAAACACCCTGACCAGCAGGTAACCCCTACATCAACTCACACACACACTCTACCAAAAAATGAGGAAAGCCCCCTACCACTAAATATGGAAGGGGAGTTAGAAAACCTGATTCCAACACTAGTAAGCAGTTTAGAAAACTTACTAAAACACTACTACACACCATCAAAATACTAAACTGAACAACCCTCACCACACAGAACACTAATACACACAACTCCTACCATTAATATCCTCACACCCACATCTTAGAAACATTCAATAATGGAAGCTTCAAAGTCACCTAGACCCATAGGAAAAACTTCACCTTAGCCTGTTATAACCCTTGTTCAACTCATAGCCGAAACATTTTCAGTAACTTTTAAGGTTGATACCTATGTAGCTCCATAACCCCACCACCCCTCCTACACTACCCCAAACATACCAGAAAATCCACCTCTACAACACTACCCCCTACCTTGACACACTCTGCCCTCCCCAAGGCAAACTGCTGCTGCTTTACCAAAATCCCAATACCTGCTGGT
>OY735217.1:12465528-12470528 GCA_963457665.1 Thysanoteuthis rhombus
GATTCCTTCTGCTGCTGTGAGCCCTTCTTTGTGCATTAACATTAGTGAACATCTTCCTATTCCGAATGCCATTGCTGTATTCTTTCACTTTGTTGAACAACGTTTCGAGTTTCCCCCCTGATTTTTGCAAATAGATCAAGTATCGTCAATATACATAAGTGGTTTACTTTCCCTTTGTTTTGAAGAGTTGGTATCCTTTGCTGCTTTTCAGAATTCTGTGGAATAGTATCATAGTTACAACAAATAGTAGTGGGGACAATAGGTCTCCCTTGGATAAACCCCTTTTCATGCTTACATCTACTACGTTTTCTCTAATTTTCATAGAGTTGTTTAAGAATATCACCGCTGATTCACTGAATTTGTTTTAGTGCTGTAGTCTTATATCAGGTATTGCAGTTCCCTCGAGCTGCAGTTTTCTCGAGTTGAAGTTCTTTTGTGTTGCAGTTTTTTTGTGTTGCAGTTTTTTATGTTGCAATTTTTTGTGTTGCAGTTTTTTGTGTTGCAGTTCTTTCTGCTACAGTTTCTTGTGTTGCAGTTTTCTTAGTTGCAGTTTTCTAAGTTGCAGTTCTTTCTATTACAGTTTTTTGTGATGCAGTTTTTTTGTGTTGTAGTTTTTTTGTCTTGCAGTTTTCTAAGTTGCAGTTCTTTCTGCTGCAGTTTCTTGTGTTGAAGTTTTTTTTATGTTGCAGTTCTTTCTGCAGCATTTTTTTGTGTTGCAGTTTTTTGTGTTGCAGTTTTTTGTGTTGCAGTTTTTTGTGTTGCAGTTTCTTGTGTTGCAGTTTTTTTGTATTGTAATTTTTGTGCTGCATTTTTCTAAGTTGCAGTTCTTTCTGCTGCAGTTTCTTGTATGGCTGTTTTTTAAGTTGCAGTTCTTTCTGCGGCAGTTTTTTGTGTTGCAGTTTTTTATGTTGCAGTTTTTTTGTGTTGCAGTTCTTTCTGCTGCAGTTTTTTGCCATGCAGTTTTTCTGTGTTGTAGTTTTTGTGTTGCAGTTTTTTCTTCTGCAGTTTCTTGTGTTGCAGTTCTTTCTGCTGCAGTTTTCTAAGTTGCAGTTTTTTGTGTTGCAGTTTTGTTGTGTTGTAGTTTTTGTGTTTTTGCAGTTTCCTGAGTTCTTTCTACTGCAGTTTTTCTGTGTTGCAGTTTTCTAAGTTGCGTTTTTTTCCGCTGCAATTTTTTGTGTTGCAGTTTTTTGTGCTGCAGTTTCTTGTGTTGCAGTTCTTTCTGCTGCAGTTTTTTGTGTTGTAGTTTTTCATGTTTTCTAAGTTGTAGTTCTTCCTACTGCAGTTTTTTGTGTTGCTGTTTTTTGTGTTGCTGTTTTTTGTGTTGCAGTTTTTTGTGTTGCAGTTTTTTTGTGTTGTATTTTTTTGTGTTGCAGTTCTTTCTGCTGCAGTTTTATTGTGTTGCAGTTCTTTCTGCTGCAGTTTTCTAAGTTGCAGTTTTTTGTGTTGCAGTTTTTCCGTGTTGTATTTTTTGTGTTGCAGTTCTTTCTGCTGCAGTTTTATTGTCTTGCAGTTCTTTCTGCTACAGTTTCTTGTGTTGCAGTTTTTCATGTTGCAGTTTTTTTATGTTGTAGTTTTTAATGTTGCAATTTTCTACTTTGCAGTTTTCTAAGTTGTAGTTTTATCTACTGCAGTTTTTTTGTGTTGCAGTTTTTTTGTGTTGCAGTTTTTTTGTGTTGCAGTTTTTTTGTGTTGTATTTTTTAGTAATGCAGTTTTCTAAGTTATCTGCTGCGATTTTTGTGTTGCAGTTTTTTATGTTGTAGTTTTTTGTGTTGCAGTTCTTTCTGCTGCAGTTTTCTAAGTTGCAGTTGTTGTAGTTCTTTGTGTTGCAGTTTCTTGTTTTGCAGTTTTTTTGTGTTTTGTTTTTTTGTGTTGCATCTTTCAAAATTGCATTTTTTAAGTTGTTGAATTTTTCAAGTTGATTTCTGCTGCAGTTTTCTAAGTTGCAGTTCCTTAAGTTTCAGTTTCCTAAGTTGCAGTTTTTTGAGTTGTAGTTTTTAGTGTTGCAGTTTTTTTTCAGCAGTTTTCCAAGTTGCAGTTCTTTCTTCAGCAGTTTTCCAAGTTGCAGTTCTTTCTGCTGCAGTTTTTTGTGTTGCAGTTTCCTAAGTTGCAGTTCTTTCTGATGCAGTTTTTTTGCGATGCAGTTTTTTATGTTGCTGTTTTTTGTGTTGTAGTTTTTTGTGTTGCAGTTTTTTTTGCTGCAGTTCTTCGTGTTGCAGTTTTGTAAGTTGCAGTTTTCTAAGCTGCAGTTCTTTCTGTTGCATTTTTTTGCGATGCAGTTTTTTATGTTGCAGTTTTTTTGTGTTGTAGTTTTTTTGCGTTGCATTTTTTTGTGTTGCAGTCTTTTGTGTTGCAGTTTTTTTGTGTTGTAGTTTTTTTGTGTTGCAGTTTTTTGTGTTGCAGTCCTTTCTGCTGCAGTTTCTTGTGTTGCAGTTCTTTCTGCTACAGTTTCTTGTGTTGCAGTTTTTTATGTTGCAGGTTTTTGAGTTGCAGTTTTTTGTGTTGTAGTTTTTTGTGTTGCTGTTTTCTAAGTTGCAGTTTTCTAAGTTGCAGTTCTTTCTACTGCAGTTTTCTCTGCTGCAGTTTTCTCTGCTGCAGCTTTACCTGCAGCAGTTTTTTGTGTTGCAGTTTACATTTTTAAACAAAAGATGATTGTGCTGTTTCCAATAAATGGGTAATGCCAGTTTACAGTATTTTTTGGATTTCACAGGGAGAAGGGTCGCCAGGGAATTCAGTGGGATGTTTCTTTGTACCCCTTGTTGTAATCTCCAGTTTCCGACAATAACATTTTTGCTTCCAAGTGCCATATCTCCTACATCTTGATTTCAAGGTCCTTATCCCACTTAGTTTCACAAGTGCTCTCACCGATATACTTTGATCATAAGGCGTGTTCAATTAAGAAACTTTATGATCGTCTTTGATTAGTCAGTCGAATCTATTCGCTTTGATGGTCCTGTCGGTATTTTTTTGCAGTGTGCCATGAAGTTTCAACATATATCTGGACATCTATTCTGTAGGTGTTGAAACAGAGCAGTCAGACACGATACAATCTATCGTTTTTACAGGTCACAGAAGTGGCATATTGAGACGGCACCTTTTCTGGGATATTTGCTTGGAAGTTTCGGTCGTGGTCTCGAGTGGCTCGAATGATCTATCTGTTTTTGCTTTCAATTTACTTCTCGAACGCCAATGTTGGTTGTTTTTCTGGTCTTCATCACCACTTTGCTTTGGAGAGCTTATTGTCCGTGCAGAGATTTCCATCTCCATTTGACCTCAATCAGTTCATGGCCCCGTTTCTTTGTTTGTTGCTTCATCTTTTCACAACGACATTCTGTGGATATTCTTCAATGTCGGCGTTTATATCAAGTTCTCTTGCAAATTATTCATTTCTTCTCACTGTTGTGTGATTATTTGGTATGTCCATATTCCTTAACTAATTTCTTAACTAGTTCTGACATTAAACCCTACATATCTCAAGATACTGGTTTAATCCTGTTATCTTATTTATTATTATTATTATTATTATTATTATTATTATTATTATTATTATTATTATTATTATTTGCAATCTCATATCAGTTGCCTGGTGGTAACCGCTTGAGTTTGAGTGACAGCAAGTTCCCTCAAGTCTCCAGCCCTTCTCTTCTAGTACTCATAGGTCGCAGTAATCCTGCGATTTACAGTTTCACACCGGTTGCCCAGTGGTTATCGCTGAAGGCTGAGTGACAATAAGTCTCCTCAGGTCTTCAGCTAACGTCTCCTCTCTCTTTCACCTATCATGTCAGTGCTACAATTCGTTGCAGTCCTTATATTTCTAGCACTTTCCTCAGTATCCGTGCAGTTCCCAGTAGTGCTGTGGTCTGTACAGTCTCAATCCTTCCCCTAATCCTGATCTCTTCCAGTCTCACCCTCAGCGTTTTGAGGACAGTTCCTAGTGCACCCGCTATGACCGGTACTACGCTGGCTTTCATGTTCCACATCTTCCTCAATTCTCTTGTTAGGTCCTAGTATTTTCCCCGTTTTTCACCCTCCTTCCTTTTTACTGTATGGTCTGCAGGTACAGCCACGTCTACTATTTGGCAGGCCTTCCTTTTCTCGTCTACAATTACCAAGTCCGGTCTTCCTGCCTGGATGAGGTGGTCAGTTTAGATGTCAAAGTCCCAGATTAATTTGTGGTTGCAATTCTCCAAGACTGCCTCTGGTTTGTGCTGATACCACTCTTCCACATGGTTGAATCCCATTTGTTTGCTTAGTTCCCAATGTATCATCGTTGCTACTCTATCGTGTCTATGCTTATACTCCTTCTGGGTGAGTTGACTACATTCACTAGTTATGTGGTTTACTGTCTCATCTCTTTCACCGCACATGCGGCATTTGCTATTTGTCTGTGTTCTGTCGATTTTTGTTTTTATGTAGTTTGTCCTGATGCTTTTGTTTTGAGCTGCCATAATGAGTGATTCCATTTCTCTCTTCGGGTTTCCTTTTCGTAACTACGTCCATGATTTCTCATCTGCTACATCTTGTATCTGCCTTTTGAACTTGCCATACAATTTTTTCTCTTCCCATCTTTCTTTCCTTGTTTGCTGTGCTGTTCCATTGTTTTCTACTTTATTGTTTGTTGCGCTATCTCTTGCACTCTTTATGATTTCTTCACTATTCGTTTGCACATACCTCTCTAGGACTGCTTTAGCTCTCTGGACACAATTTTCTATGCTGATGAGCCCCCTGCCACTTTCTTTTCTCTTAATGTATAGTCTATCTGTGTCATCTATAGGGTGTAATGCTTTATGCATTGTCATAAGTTTCCTTGTTCGCCTATCCATTGCTTGGAGTTCTTCCTTTGTCCATCCTAGAAATGGTCCTGTATATCTAACTACTGACACAGCCCAGGTGTTCATTCCTTTTATTAGATTTCTGCTGTTTAATTTGGTCTCTAATATTTTCCTTATCCTTCTAAGGTATTCTCTCTTTATTTTCTCCTTCATCTCTTCCCGTTTTATCG
>OY735217.1:12473028-12483028 GCA_963457665.1 Thysanoteuthis rhombus
TTTGCATGAAACGACACTCTCCTGTGTGGTTAAACGGTTGGTCTGTCGAGTAAACTAATGTACTCTGTTACCCTTGCCTACACCATGGTGTAGTGAATCGTTTTCCATGTCTCGTGCAGGGTTTGTTCCCTAAAAATCTGGATTTAGCTCCCTCCGACGTCAGATTTTTCACGAAGAGATCTCAGACTGTAGAAAAGAAGAGAGAAAACAAGATTTAGTCGTTCATGGCGATCCCTAAGAGGATTCAGCAGACTGTTTTGAAAATTTAAGGGGACACTACAATAAGTGAGTTTGGCCCCAAGGATAATCATCATTATCAGTTTTTCAACGTCCGTTAGGATTCGCCACACTTCTCTCTCATGGGCGTTGTGGAGCCAGTACTCTCTGAATTTGTCTAGCTCGTCTCTCCATCTAATATTCTGCCGGCCTCGGTTGCGCGTGTGATCTCGGCGGATCCACGTCGTGAGTCACGATGTCAATCGGCTGTCTGCCATGCTCACAACATGGCCAGCCCACAGCCATTTGAGATTTTTCATTTGAGATTTTTAATGGGTTTTATGATGCCAAGGAGGGTACTTTGAATAAAACTAAGAATATATTGCCCTAGATAGGCGAATTTGTTTTCAATACCATACGGTTATGTACTATCCGGACAGACATCGTCTACGTACATACACCTCATCAAAAAAATATCACACCAGCAAAATCTTTTGATTTTTCTCTCTTTTGAAAATGAATTAACGTTTGATTGACTTGCTGTCACTTGGTTTCCAGTGAGATCGTTTCCTATGCAGCTGCTCCTTTCAAATTATGAATTTTTTCTCTGGCTGGTTTTAGCATTCCTATGTTTATTCCTGTTGACTCCCTGTGGAGAATGGGACCACAAAAACCCTGCTTTCGTTCCATTAGCAAGTAGAATTTTATGGGCTAGAGTTGCTGGCCTCACATACAACCCATATCCACAATTGTGGCTTGGGATCGTCCATGTTGACTGCCAAACTACAGTTTTTTTCACTCAGAGTAACCTCCTCTTAAATGGACTGCCTTACAGTGCTGAAGGGTTCGATCTGATCAGTTATTTACCCATAGGTTATGAGAAGAGTGGATTCATACCTTTCATAAGGGTATTAATACAAACGGAATGTAAAGAGCCTTAGAACGTGATCAGATAGTTTGATTCTGCAGGAAACTTAGGGAATGCATTGCTAATGATAGTCTTTGTCTACGAAATTCAACATATACCTCCATTTCTTATATTGAACAAAAAGAAAATTATATAAATTAGCCTTTTCCAGAACAAATGCATGTTAGCATGCTGATAGAAATAAACTAAAGAGAAATATAATTTCAAACCCAGCACAATCTGTAACACCCTCTCCCTCCCCCCAACATCAACAAATCAGCAAAGAGGCCAAGATAACGCACATTCACACGAGATGTCAAAAACTGAGAACTATAGATTCTTGTTAGTCGGAATGGACCAGTCTCAACATTCAACAAAGAAATTACTTTTACTAACTATACTTGTTTGAGAAGTTAGCTCCTACAACTGTCTTTGGTGAAAGAAGATATTTCAGATTTATTTCAGATTAATGCCAAAGTTAAGTAACAAATTGTTCCTTATCTATACGCATGCTTTCTTTCAATTTTTTTCCTTGTACTAAAAATTTGGAAGTACGTCTTGTAGGATTCGGTTCTGAATCACAGGTTTCATTCATATCGTGGTTGATGAAGTCCATGCCCATTGATTTTCATAGAATTAAACAAGAGAAAATTAGATAGTGAATGATCTAATTTATTTATTTTAGTCTTGACAGCACCCGCTGAAGGTATTGTGTAGTCATCACCCCACAAGAAGGGGAGTTTCGTATTATTTAAAATGAATGGACCACAGTTATTCGGAGTAATTGAAGTGCTTAATAGCAGATGTGATTAAGTAAGTTAAACCATTTCCATATTCAATTTACAAAATCTAGTTAACCTTTATTTATCGAATTATATTTTCGATTCTTAAACTGCATGTCAACAGTGTGCTTGTGGAGTATTGGCAAAGAAGTAAAGCCCTTGGACAACAAGAAGCATAACCTTTGTTCTTTGGGGGGGGGCGCACCTCGTATATACAGACTAGAAAGCTTTCCAGCTTTAATACTAAACTGATGTTTTTTTCAATTTTTTATCGTCATTTCAGTCATTTATTCCCCAATATCAGTTCATGTAATTTATGGAATTTTCTCCAGTGCTTTTCCCTGTCTTACATATATTTTGTTATTATGGTACAATGTGTATTTTTTCTTTTTGTTGGGATCATCAGTTATTTACAATGTGACTGTTTCAGGGAATAAAAAAAAGAGTCATATCAACATTGCACAAAAGCAGAGTTAACCAAGCACCAACTCCTGTTCAGCTATGGTTTCGATATATAACTTATGCCATGTTTTAGATTACATTTAGATATATACTAATAACTGAATCATCCACAGGTAGCTGTTTCGATGTATTACAACTCTTCAGTGTGGCTATAGACTATCCAATATCCCATCCAGTACCACGAAGTAAGATCGAAACCTTTGCTTTTGGCTGGCATTTTACCCCTGCCCTACGCAGAATTGAATGGTCATTTAGACTGAATTTAAGCAATATATTTACTTACGCAAAATTCCCTATCTACCAGAGTACTCTATTCCAGAGTTGAAAGAGAATTATATGCATAATTATATATTCACATTCAAGATTACGCAACCTACATCTGAGATTTGATGTGATATTCCCACTGTATGACATTACATGTAGTTGACCTATATTCACCTTTGAATTGAGTGCATTGACAAAGGAGAACACTATATCGAAAAGCAAATGATCGTAATTGTGTAAAAGAAAAGCGTCTTCCAGCATGCAGTTCATTGAAATAGCTGTGTATGTATTCATATATCCGTCCATCGATATATCTCATTCTCCTCTCTCTCTCCCTCACTATATATATATATTGGTTTTTGTGGGCGTATCAGCGTGTGTGTCTGCTTCAGTGTTTGTGCGTGCACGTATGAACATAAATGTATTGTACGCATATATGCATGTATAGACCAGTGAATATGGAAACCTGCATGCGTACATATTAATCTAATTATATAATTTTGATGATTAAATAATAAGAGCAAGGTGCGTATATTTGTGGATGAGCGTATATAATGGGGTTTGTGTATGTATGTGTGTGAGCATGCGTAGAGAGAATGAAACAGTGAGTGAGACTGAGATAATGAACTGGAGAAGACAAATTACTGATAACAAAGCACATTTTGAAGGTTTTCGCACACTTTTCTGAGATAAATCGGTACCCCCTACACACACGCACACACACACATGCACACAGACACATGTATATACACAAATGTGTATTCATATACATGCGTTTTTAAATATATTCATGCATATATGTATAAGTACATTCATATTGTACATTCATGAATATATGTATACACACAAGTATACACATGTATACATATATGTGTGTGCGTACTTGAGAGAGAGAGTGTGTATGTGTGCATACACATTCCAAAGATATGAGTAAATATAAACAAAATTAATCAACTACATTTTTGTTTCACGAATACCAGATGATTACATTTACGATGGTATGTTTTCAATAATCATCTTTCTTCCTTCCCCACCTACCTCGTCTCTCTCACTCACTCAATATATATGCATGCACATACATACGTACATATATATATATATATATATATATATATATATATATATATATATATATATATATATATATATATATACGTACGTTAGTCAATAAGTCTGTAGTCCAAAGTTAGGAAAGATTATATTACACAACAAATATTTATTTTTCTACAAAATCCTCTTCCGTTCCATTCGCTCAACTAATCATTTCATCATAATTTCTTTTGTCCGAACCCAACACAACGGAAAGTCAAGATCAAAAATTCAGCTAATATTTATGTAGGGCTACAGACTTATTGATCTTCCCACGAATATATCTGCCTGCTATACTTAACTGTGTTCATCCAGTAACCGGGTGTCTTGTTTGTTTTGATTAACCCGTGGGGCATAATTACAATGCACTTCGTTTGAGAGAATTTATTATCAATATTCCACAGACCATCCATTAAGGTGTCAATAGAAACAAACGCAGAAGAAGCAAATTTGCTTGTCAGTAACTTTTCATTCGGTTCATAACGATAAGCAGCCAGGAGATCCTTTGTCTGTAACTTTAATTGCATGTCAGAGTTCGAAGCTAGGTTGATTTTTTCATCGTCTGCATCCACGACATGACCATAAACGCTTTGAAGATAACTTTTCATAAGTTTTCAGCTCCTCCCAGAGGATGAGATAAAAGATCTTACGAATATCTCATTTGATATATTCAATAATGCTTTACAGAATATACATATAAATACGAAGTAAGTCACTATTTGTTATCGCTTTAGGCCAGGGTCTTCAATATATCAATAACTGACTGATAAAGTGTATAAAAAATGGGGCAATATGTTGTCATTGTCATAAAATTACGTTCATTCTATAAATTCAGCGTTACGTTGTTAAATTCATTGCAATAAACAACTATGTAATCTAAAAATCAATATGATTTTTTTTTACGTATAATTTTGATAGAAAAAAATACATTTTAAAAAATTGAGCCTGATTTTGAGAACAATTACTGTTGATAACATACCCGTGTTTATAATATCCAGCTTCTTCATTACAAACTCATGGGGAATATATAAATATTAGCTTTCGTACGAAGAATGATTCTGATCTGATGACTGTGATGAAATCTCCTAGACAGGGCACCTGTATTTCACTGAGGGAGTAGGATAACGAATGCATATGTCTGCAGCAAAGATAGTGGTGACCTTTTTATTTTTATGGAATACCCACATAATAAAAAACAATGTATAGTTAATATTTATCAAGGTTTTATACTGATTCCACAAACTAAATCATCGACCATAGATAATATTTTGCTATCGTGGGAATGTGAGTGAATGCATTAACTGGAGACAGTTTATCGCTATCTCAGTATTCTTCTCGCCTCTTGAAGAGAACTTCTCAAAGTGTAAATGTTGAGAGGTCAGTCTACCTTCACTTTTCCAAAATAGTTAAGGCTTACAAAACCTGACGGATCAAATAACAATTGCAAAACTCATACCACAGTGGGCCAAAGGAACGAATGGAAATATCAACAAATAACTGATTTAACGTACCACATGATTCTTTAGAAATATAGACGAGCATGCATTAATTTTGCCAAGGAGTTGTAGTCGGGACAGTGACTCAAAGTGTGAATATGTGACGAATCGAAATTCAACATGTTTGGATCTGACGGCTGTAAGTACATTCTAAAATTGCAACGATGGTGATTAAGTTAATATCAAGACTGGCTCTAACTCAAACCAGGTCTATGTGGGCGTGAAATATGTTTAAGAGCATGTTTCCTCAGTTGAAAGTAGAGCCTTCCTCTTGAGACGAAATGACGTAAAGCGATTAAGCCATTGATTTAAATGGGGAAATTTGCAAGTATTCCAAGACTCCATAAATGATGATGATGTTGAGCTGGGTCATGGGATGGTGGGAGGGACTAAAAACTTGGGTGTAGAAGAGAAAGAGGGTCTCTAGAAAACAAACACACAACGCCTTTTTTAACATTCAGTGTTTTTTTCTTAAAAATGTGGAGGTGGCATCAAGTGTGGAATATCTGGAATATGATTGACTCTTATCTGAGTGTTCAGAGATCTCAATATGGATATAACATTCGGAAAAAAATGAGTAATATAATTTTTGCGTAACTAGAGAAATAATAATCAACGGAGAGTTATCTTTTGGGGGCTTAAGAAACATCGTAATGTGACAGCAGAAACACCCCCTTCCATAATTAAGGACGTATAATTGCCTTTCCATTTTATAGCAAGAGAAAAAAAGCATTTAAAATGTATTCTACAGACGTATCTGATTTCTCAGACGGTCTCCTTTTTTGTCTTTTCTTGTAGTATACAAGACGTTATTTTTCTCTGGAACAACTTGGGGAAAAACTCGAGCAAATCTGAATGGAAGAAAATATTCTCTAACTTTAACACAGTTGAAAAAGCATTTTCCCCGGCTTCCATTTGTTCATGGATGCCCTTGTTAGGTTTTATAAGTTCTTCTCAAAACAACAGAAGAAAAATTAGTATTCTTATGGTTTCGGAATCGGGGAAAGATTCACCTTGAAAGAAAAATGTTTATGTAATCAGACAAAAAGGTTAGAGGAATAAATTGACTGAGCCTAAATTTTTTCTTGAATATCCATCAGACTATAGTTAAGATTACGAACAATAGCTGGTATTTATATGAAATTAGTTCAAAACATATATTTTCATTACCAAAACTACTTTTTTTTTACCTTTGTCTTTGTTGTAGTCGTAAAACAATCGATTAAGGCTTTGTCTCTACGGCAATAAATAACCAGTGCAATCGAAAATAATGAGTAAGCTTCCGACGAGAATCGAAACCGTGTACCAAGAGAGGTGCCAAGTTCTCACTTTCAGCCCACCCTTCATTCCAACTTACGGTTCAATGTTCGTTTGTCGTTTTCATTTGAGACAGTTGTCTTCAAAAAAAGCAATACAAAATAAAAACAAGCAGTTTAAAAACTAATTCTCAATTTAGCCTCTCCCTTGACTAAGCAACGCTTTGTAAAGGATTACAGTTGCTTTTCGTATCAGCTTCAGCCAATTCCGTCTCAGATATTATCTAAAACATGGCACTTCGTTGTACAAGGAAGTTTACTGGAAAATATCGCAAAGTACTAAAGTAGAAAACGATAAATTTATATCTAGGGAGGAAATATTATCTTGATTTATTTCTTATTAGATGAAGTCTTGCGACCATTATTAATTTTTGATTAGTATAATCTTTCATGCTAAATTATTTGGTTGATTTCATGGCAGCTTACTCTGAATGCCTTTTTATTCTTCTCCTTTTCTATCCGTTATTTAGTAATTTTTTATTGTTCTTGTTGTTTTTCCTGATTCTTTCAATCGAATTCCTTTTTGAAAGTTATGTGTTTTCTTCTTCTTTGATTTCTCTCTTGTCTTTGTTCTGTTTGTTATTCTTCACATTCATATTTCTAAAGTTTCTCTTTCTCCTTCTTTTCATCTACCTTCTCTGCTTCTGGATGTTATCCCTTCATCGTTCCGTCTTCTTAGTCTTATCCAACTACGTACTCTTCTTCTTCTTCTTCTTCTTCTTCTTCTTCTTCTTCTTCTTCTTCTTCTTCTTCTTCTTCTTCTATTTTTTCTCTTTCTCACCCCTTGCTCCTCTTTTCATCTCCTTATTTTTTCTTCCTTCTTTTTTCTTCCTTTAACAAACCATTCTTATCTCTTTACGTGTGTCTTTTTTATAGCCTTTCTACTTCATGGTTCCCTCTTTTTCCCCGTCTTTCTTTCTCTCCTCCCTCTCTCTCTCTTTCTCTCTCTCTCTCTCTCTTTCTTTCTTTAGGTCCACTAATCCTTACGATTCATGCTTTCCTCTCTTTCTCTCTCCCGTAATCTTCTTCCCCTGTCAGAATATTCATTATCTGAAGTTTTCTTCACCCATTTTCTATAAAATGTGTGTGTGTGTGTGTGTGTGTGTGTGTGTGTGTGTGTGTGTATTATGATTCTCGAACTATTTTATATCAAATGTCGTCAAACAAAGAGTGATTTATAATCGGTCAGAATTTTGTACAATTCAAAAGCGTATAAAACTTTGATGTCGGCTTACGTGCTGACTTAAAGGAGCCATTTTTCTTTAATAAGGGAACTTTTCGGATCGTTCTCATCGCCGTCAGCAGTGGCAGCAGCAACATAAGCAGCAGAAGTAGTACTGTTACGATCTTCTCAAAGCCAGAAGAAAGTCTTCCGACTTCCCTTGAACTCATGTTCCTTGCAATATTTTCCGAGGTCTAACATCTCTTTGGAAAACGCCATGGAACCAAATTTGGAAAGTCAGGGCATTCTGATAGATATGGACGATGATTTTTGCCCAAAACCCAGCACTAAACGTGAAGAATGGGTTGTCTCGGTCATTGCAGATGTGATGGCCACACGGTACAGAAGCTAACTTCAAAGAGATTGCCAAAGCTTGCACGATGAGGTTATCCTTTTATTGTTTACCGAACTATGTTTAGGCCGCACAACCTGTTCTTGAGGTATCCAAAATGGTTGGATACTTTCTGGACAGACCTTTATGTATTCCTAATATGTCAACAGCAATTAAAAAAAAATTATTAAAAAAAAAAACATTGCAAAAAAGAGAGCAAAAATACGGAGTATATTTACTTGATAAACAAAAATAAATATCTTTCGAACCGTAGGGAACATTATATAAACTTGACCCATCGTGAGCTAACGGGATCCGTGCGTAACCTAGCAATGGGGACTTCATTTTCCATCGTAGATGGTTAATAAATACTCATAAAAAATTGCACCTGAAATCTCCGACCGTGAAAATATGACAGCACATTAAAAGTTGCTGGGGATCCCCCTGGACCCCACTGGATGTCTGTCAGAAAAATTAATTTATGTGTCGCTGTTTTTGTTTTTTTAGACACTATGCTATTTATGTAATGTATTCGTGTTTAAAATGATTTATAGATAATACAGGATTAATTCGATCCAGGAATCTCCAACCATATAGATGTAACAGTGCGATAAATGTCGTTGGGAACCCTGCTGGCCTCCAGGAACACGAATGTAATGGATGGTATATGCACTAAAAAAGAATTGTATATATATATATATATATATATATATATATATATATATATATATATATATATATATATATAAGTGTGTGTATGTGTGTGTGTGTGTGTGTGTGTCTAAAGGGAACACACCGTGAGCAACATGTGTACTAAGTTTAACAAATGTAACCTTATGCACAGTGCAGGAACCAATTCACTGGGACCCCATCAGGCTTCCGTGTGATTCGTACACTGCTGGGTCGGGAAGGGGTTAAAGCAGAAAAATAATTCCAAAACCAAAGAGAAAATGAAATGGGAAAAATACATGGAAAAAGAAGAGTGAGAAAATAAACGATGATGATTAAATGGACATGAAAAAAAAAGTAGCTCAGACGAGGTTTGAGAGAAAAAGAGGAAAATAGAACAAAATCGATTAAGGAACTTATGTAAATACGAAAAAGAATCACAGAAAAAACGATTAGATGGCAATGAATAATTGAAAAACTGAAAACAAGAGGAAGAGAAAAAAGTAGACAAGTGAAAGGATAACGAATTATATAAAGGCGGTAAAAACTATGAGGAATAAACTGTAAAGTGGGAGGCTGTTGTTTGAATAGTTCTGCATCATGCCAAGCATACTGCGGTATTGGCCCTTACGTTTGTCACAGCTGACTGCACGATTAACGGACCGAGAAGGGAGAGGCTTCAAGATAGAGATACAACCAGTACTACACTCAGACAGTAAGAGAGGAAGAGATTTTTTTTCTCAAAAGTCTTCATTATAAACATTGCGGGTGGCTTGTTCCACGTATTCAGATTCCGGAGAGAGAAAAAAGAAGTCCTGTTGAGGATAGGAGTGCCGGCCGGAAGTCCACTTGCTTTGTAAAAAGGCACTCTGAAAAGTCGAAATGGTTTCTCGTTTTATTGCATTCCGGCCACTCCCGGAGTCGACCAATTGCCACAAATGAAACAACCGTGGAAGAGAACACGAGTAGATGATAAAGATGGAGCGGAATGCGAATGGGATTCAGGATTGGGAATAGAACTGGGCTGGGATGGATTTTCGAAAAATGGATCTTTTGACAGTTCCATCTATCATATCGGAATGGATTGTCGTCCTCCCCCTGAAAGCCGTGCACTGTTTCCTAGCAAAAAATCGTTAACCCTCCCGATGAGCTTGGTAATCTGTCAGGTCGATAAAGTTGCTAGCAGTTATTAATAAGTGGCCCAAGTGCAAGTTTTGCTGATTGTTTATTCTAAATCTCTCTCTCT
>OY735217.1:12490528-12493028 GCA_963457665.1 Thysanoteuthis rhombus
AAAATAGTCGATGGCAAGAGGAAATGTTTTTTTCAACTATCACGAAAGGAGACACTTGTTAATATATCCAGGACAGAACATTTCTTGTAAAGAACCTACAACGGAAAATAATTCTTCTACGTGTTTGATAGGATTTACACTGAATTCTCTAAGACGAATCGCAGAAACCTGAACAAACCATTACTTAACAATGCTGTAATGAGAATTTAGCTTGTTTGAATGATGCATTCAAAGAACGGAATAACTTTTTCTCGGCGAAGAATTTGATCAGTGATTTTGCGACCACGATTGTCTTTGGGTTTTAAATGTGATGCAAAAAATATCGCAAGAAGCTGGTATGGTAGGTTTTCCTATATGCGAAGAATTCTCCAGATCTACCTACGACAGACTTTCATACAAACTCGTACGATTCATTTTTTAAAGATGTATATGGAAATTCCCAACGACTAGTTTCCCATCATCAGAAAATTCATGTTTATCTTGAAGGATCAAACAATGACTTGTTTTAATCTATTCCTTTCATTCTCCTGGGTTATTAGTTCCTATATGACAATAATTTACGTACAGAATCGACCTCTACAGTAATAGCAATGATTTCATATTTACTGCCCGGTTCATTTTTGTATTTTCCGTTGTGCTTCTTTAGTTATTTCAACTCTTTTTTTTGGAGAAGAGGTACATTATCTTTGCTTGTTGGTTGATATATCTTTGTGTAGACGATATATTTCGACCATAGGATACGTTTCCCGATCTTGATAAACCATTGATTCATTTTCCAGTTGATGTATTTTTACGTGTTCTCCACGATTTTGGCATTACGCCAGATCTGGATTTGTCCCCAAAATAATTGACATGCATTGACACTTCTATAGCAAAACTAGAATATTGTAAATTGACAATTTCTTCCAAGTAACCAGTCAACCCACGAATATGATTTATTAAATTAGTTCAACAAACATGTCATTTACTTTAATGAATGCATGTATAGTAACAAACAAAAAAAACGAAGAATGAAGTAATTATTACCGTTGTATTTTATGCAAGACTGCATTTGACAGTATAGATAAGCTCTTATCTTTTTCATTGCTGCCTACAGGTTTTGCTTCGACCCAATCATTCCAGCCCTCAGCTTAAACCATTTTTTTTTCAGTTAAAATTGAATATTTCTGATAGCAGGGGAAATGCTTTGAGATTTAGTTCCAAATTTTGCCGCTTCATTTTCCATCTAACGTTAGCAGGTTTTAGCACTCAATCGGAACGAGCGATTTACGGGAGTTCTCGAAGTGTGTTGCATATCTTTCAGGCCTGCTACACACACGCTGGAGAAGCACACGTTCTTGCATCAGCTACAAGAGAAGGTCGGACAGTCAGGGGATGCCCCAGACTGGCAGTACCGCTCCTCCTATTCTGCATTAGTTCTACAGTTTGCTCAAGAAAGGGAGGTTGCGAACTTGACCTTGTATCACTACGCCTCCTGGTTGCCATATTCTGTTTAAACGATTGTTAATTCCACAGGAATTAGGGTTCTTCTTTAGGAGGCTTTGTATTTTTTGGTGCACCAACCTTTGCTACTAGCTAAGGACTTGTTTTTTTTTTGGTATATGATTGGGAGTTTTCCATCTCAATCGTTGGGCATTTTGCAGCTCGACGTCTACGCCTTTGGCTCAGGCTAATTTGAAGATTTCTGTGTTAGAGATGAGGTCACACCAGAACATGTTCAGCCTAATACTGGGGCAACGCTGATGCATGAGCTAAAATAGACGGGGTTGATGCTGGTATATAACCCAGGATACGGCTCCATATAAAAGAGTTGACAACATTATGGCTTCGTAGCCTCTTGTTTTTATATATCTCTTGGCGTTTTTAGTACTCTAAGCACTATTGTGTTCTTTATCAAAAGCAAGGTTCTCATTAGCTTGTCTGTTGCCAATATCTTTGTCCAGTCTTGTGTCGGAAAGTGTGATACGGCCAAGCAATGTGAAATTCTGGACTACAATAGTTTCGTCAGATTGGTGTAGACAGGAAGTAGGTGATGTTCTTGTTTGAGTGCAGGTTGATGGAGAAATAAATAAATACAAAAAATTAATATGTAAAAAAAAATGATAAAACTGCGTAAATATCATTAGAGATATTGAGAAATATTTGACAAAAATGACAGTCTCTCGGAATTCGTTTTAGATATTTGGTGTTCGAGGCTTTAAAGCTTTGTAAACTCTCTCTCTCTCTCTCTCACTATCTCTCTCTCTCTTTCTCTCTCTCAAGATATACATGTTTATATATATATATTTATATATATATATATATATATATATATACACGCATATATATACACGCATATATATATATATACACACACACACACACATATATATATACATATGTGTGTGTGTGTCTGTGTGTCTGTGTGTCTCTATGTGTGTGCGTCTGTGTGTTTGAAAGTAAAATCATTTTATTATAGCAAAGCATTACACAAAGTTTTGCTGTATAGATCTTTAGCCAA
>OY735217.1:12498028-12500528 GCA_963457665.1 Thysanoteuthis rhombus
AGAAATAGCTAGAAGGAAAATATTCAAAACAGAAAAAAAAGAAAAATCGACAAAAAATTGCTATTAAAGGAAAATGAAAACATTTCTCAAAAGACCTATTAAAAAAAAATGAAAAGAACTATTTTGGTGTAGAGAAATAAATGAAAAAAGAAAATTAACCCTGATATAAAAAAGATGTTTTTCTCTGCTTGTCAAATTCCGAACAAAAAGGTTTCACAATCATCGGAGACGTTACCCAATAAAGAGCAACTTGATCACTGAAGGCGAAAAAGGATCCAATATTGACTGCCTGCAGATGGCGCTGGCAGACAACTTCATCCAAACTAAAGCTATGGCTCTGAAGTCAGAGATTCCGTAAGTGGGCACTACCCATCCCCCAGGACACTGAAAGGATTTTTTTTAATTCCATTTATTTTCTTGGGCAGCTTTGAGGTTGGACTTCATATCGATATCTCTATTTCAAACAGGAGCAAAAACTGTGTCGTCTGGATAAATATTGGACCGAGCTGTAATCCCGGAGAGAACCGAACAAATCGCTAAAAGGATATTCGGAAGCACGAAGCAGATTTTAAAATGATCCAGCCAGTCAAACTAATTCCGAATACTCGCAGACAATGTTCGGCCAACACGGAAGGATTTAAAAAGAAGAGAGTACTATGATCTGAACATTTCAAGAAGATTTGGGCATTATTTCAGCGTAAACGAACATCACCCCAACTCCATACAAATAAATCTCATCAGATTAATCAAATCACTACCTCCATTTATGTTTATATACTCATTATCATAGTAACTATCATACTTGTTACCTAGTGGTCACTACTGGAGACTGGGTGACAGCAAGTCTCCTCAAATCTCCAGCCGTCCTCTTTGCACTCTCACAGTCCATAGCAGTGCTGTGGATTACGGTTTTACAGCAGTTGCCTGGTGGCCACTGCTAGAAACTGTGACGGTAAGTCTTTTGGAGTCTCCTGCCCTCCTCCGAAGTAGTCCTCACCTATCACAGCGGCGCTGTGATTTGTACCACCTCCACCATGCCTTCTTCTCGTTTCTTAGGCCATTGCTACCACCTAGAGGCGTAAGTCTCATATTTCCAGTACTTTCCTCGGTATTCGTGCTGTCCTCAATAATAATGCAGTCTGTATAGTCACAAACCTTCCTCTTACCCCGAGTTCCGAAAATCTTTGATCTACAGCCACCGTCCTGATTATAGATTTCTATTTATAGTTCCTCTTCCTTGTCCAGAATTACCAGAATAATTTATGGTTTTCACCTGTCCTGGTTGGATACCATTCTTTTGCTCAGTTCCCAATACAAAACCATTCATACCCTGTCATGTTTATTTATGTTGTTTACTGTCTCGTCCATTTCTCCACACAGGCGGCATTATTATTATTATTATTATTATTATTATTATTATTATTATTATTATTATTATCATTATTTGCAATTTCACACCAGTTACCTGGTCGTAACCGCTGGAGTTTGAGTGACAGCAAGTCTCCTCAGGTCCCCAGCCCTTCTCTCCTCGTACTCATATGTCGCAGTAATACTGCGATTCACAGTTTCACACCGGTTGCCCGATCAAACCTCAAATCTTATCGCTGCACTGTACTCTTTTGAATGCAACAGATCAATTACTGTGTATTTCAGGACCCTCAAAATACACCTGCAGTTTGCTATTGTACACACACACAAAAAGAAATAAACAAGTACAAAGAGAAAGAGATGGTATACCCACAATATACATGCTGGAGCCGGGACGACTTGCACACAAACACAGACACCAACTCAACAGCTGGCTAATGTATCTGTTCGGCACGATGAGGTTCTAATCAGAATGGAAGGGGATTATCGGATTCATCCTCATTGGAATGGTAAAAAATAGCATAAATAAATAAATAAATAAATAACAAGGAATGAAGACAACTAGAATCCGTTACAGTCAACCAATTAGCGCGTAGAACTGCCACAAAACAGACGATAAGAGCAGACAACTCCCGGTAAAACTCTCAGTCAGTGGAATTCTCTTCTTTTCATTATTAGAGATGGTACCCATATCATTTTTTTTATGTACAGACTGCATGTGACACGTTGTATTACATGGAATAATATAGAATGAAATTGCATACAAATAATACTTTTATCCACAGAAAATTCTGTTGCTTATCAAATCTTACACCAGCTCCGATGTTCATAATACAGTATTTGAAAACAGTTCTTATTGGGATCCTACATCAACGTAAAAGTAGAATTTTCAACATGAAACCAATATGGCTCTCGCACACAACGCAATGTCTTTGGTCTTGCTGGTGTAACTAAAGTAATAGCCATACGGATTCCCTTGCTTTTCTTCTTTATATATCGTACGATCGACTCTTTGATGTCGTAATAACGGTCAAACGCGGAAGCCAAATTCGTTGTTAGAAGCATATCCGATGATTAAATCCCTTTGTCCAGAATTTTCCCTCTTTTCAGCTTCTAGGAATTACTTTGCAAA
>OY735217.1:12505528-12530528 GCA_963457665.1 Thysanoteuthis rhombus
GACCTTTCTTCACTTTTAACAGGTCGAAAATGAAGGGAAACTCTTCCTTCTCTTTAATGGGTCGGTAGCGATGGGGGACTTCTAAACCTTTGAGGGGTCAGAAGTTAAAAGCGACCTTTTCTAACGTTTAATAGGTCAAAAGTGGAAGGGATGTTTTTAGTAGCTTTGAGGGCTCAAAGGTGCAGAGAAATACATCCCTCTTTCGAGGGGTTAAGGGTGAATGGATACCTTTTCGACCTTCGAAGGGTGAAAAGTGTAAGGAAAGCTTTTCCCTGTTTAAGGCATTGAGAGCAAAGAGAACCCACACACACATTATGTAGTCTGAAGTTAAAGGGGGCTGGAAGGGGGTCAAAAGTGAAGAGGAACGTCCTTCTTATAAACTGTTCAAAGCTGGATGGGGAATTTACCCCTTTTTTAGGAGTCAAACATGAACAGGGGACTTTACCCTTCTTTGAGGGATCCAAAGTGTACAGAAAGCTTGCACATTTTTAAGGTCTCAGAAGTGTAGGAATACTTTTTCTTCGCTTCGATGACTCAATAGTAATGGAGTACTAATGTATATGTTAATATGTTACGCTGAATCGGCAAAATTGTTTCACCTTTCTTTACAAAAAATGAATAGCTAAACTTTTTAAGTTGATTAAACTTATATTTGATGGAAAAAAGTGATCGAGAAAAAATCAAGTAGACAATTTTTTGATCCTGTATAACAAATATATATGTGTCTTTGCATGGCTGTTCGTATGGGTTGGTATCTATGACTATGAATGTATTCATTCGTACGAGTATGTTTGCAAATGTATATGTATATATTCATGTATGTATTTACAATAATGTATATGTGCACGCATACATTCATGTGCGTATGTATGGATAGATGTACACATCTATATGTGTTTGTTTTTACGTGTGTATGTCTTCAGGGATAATAAGGACGCTATATTTCAGGTAAATGAGAAGTGCTCTCTATCTCCAAGGCTTGGTTTGTGGGCAATGATTTGAAGTCAAAATTGTTGATGTCAAGTGTTATTAGTTTCAATGATTTCATAATCAGAATATTGATAATTCATATAAATAGATCGTAATTGAGCTGCACATCAAAACAGTTCCACTCATGAAAGGAAAATATTTTTTTGAATATCTGGTCTAAATGTTTGAATCGATGAATGCGAAATACTTTTAAAAAAATAAAACTATATTAGTGAATCAAATGAACATCGAATAGGCTTAAGCTGAAAAGCGCACGCACGCACGCACACACACACACACATAAACATATTGAGGGAGAAAGAGAGGGAACTTTCTAGACTATATATGTATGTATATATTTGTATATGTGTGTGGGTGTGTGTCTGAATGTATATATGCGTATACTTATATACATATATAGATACATATATATCAAAACATATATATATATATATATATATATATGTGTGTGTGTGTGTGTGTGCGTGTGTGTGCATATATATAGAGAGAGATAGAGAGAGAGATAGAGATGTATACTTGTGTGTGTATGTGTATTGATAATGAATATATATGATCTGATAGAATGATTATAATTTGCTTTGTATTACATAGAAACTCTTATTTGGAATATTTACGGTCATTATTAGGCTTATGTGTCACTTAGCCGAGACAATGTAAATAGGATAAATGATTATAGATACAGTAGCCACATATTATTCAATTGTTTGTACCATTTACGTTGTCTAGGCCGAGAAATAAATTAACCGTGTGATAAGAGGAGATCATTTCAAATGAATTTCTATTCAATATAACGCAATTTATTATTTTACACACATCCACACACTCACGCATATCTATATCTATATATATATGTATATATACGTGTGTGTGTGTGTGTGTGTGTGTGTGTGTGTGTGTGTATGATATTTATTAAATCTTCACAACAAGTTTGTATCGTGGTTTCCTGCGATTACCAAGTGAGTCTTACAGAAAAATTAATACACGGTTTTATATTCATCCCGTTTTCGTACGTTAACATTTCTCAGTTGATTTTGATTCGATTAATCTCATTTTCGTATAACCACCTGCAACCTGGATTTGAACCCCAAAGAAAGATCAATGTGCTACAGTTATTAGAGGTATTAGAAGATTTTCCTAGAAGTTACTCCTGGGGAGGGGAAGCACACCATCAAACAAGCAAAAAAAAAAAAAAGCAGCGACCAAGCAAACCCTGGTGAAGTAATAATAATTAAACAAGGATGGAATTCTAATAAAGTGTTCACGTACCACTGAAACGGAAACCGCAGATAGGAAAGACCACTGAAATAGAAACTACGAATAAAGGAGGTCCACAGATTGGGAAAGCGTGGATACGGAGAACTATCGGAAGAGAAACGCGGATATGAGGCACCGCTTAACGGGAAAGGATAATTGTCATAAATTATATATTAATGAAAAAAACAAAACAAACCCTTTCATGTGTAACCCAATGCATGTGAACGCTGTTGATGTCATTTTATATTTACTTCGAGAATTGAAGAGGAAAACAACCAATGATTGTTCTCCGATTTCAAAACATCAAGAACGTACAACTGAGAGGGAAAACGTGGATATATTTTTACTTCACAAAAAATGGATGAATGGAGTAAATTAGTTGAGGGACAATTGATTAAGAAAAGAAGAAATAATGACAGTTAACTGGGAAGACACAAATTGAGATTAAGGAATGAAGAAGACATCTAAAAATCGACTGCAACATCTTTTGGTGACTCATTTAACTCAAATGCTAAATAGGCTAGTCTCAGATAATTATGACTATGGTGAGTTTGAGTTTCAAAGTATGACCCAATCGTAGTTCAGAGCCAGGCTAAGCTGTCTGTTGATACCTATGTACGAACATATTCATGCCTATCTATCCAGAGAGAGAAAGAAAGAGAGAGAAAGAGAGAGAGAGAAAGGAGGAAAGAGAGAATGAGACAAAAACTGGATGGAATATATATATATATATATATATATATATATATTGTGTCATCCACAGATAGCTGTTTCGGTGTATTATAACTTCAGTGTGGCTATAGACTATCCATTATCCCATCCAGTGCCACGAGATAAGATCAAAACCTTCGCTTTAGACCCAGATGCTGGAATCCCGCCCCCTCTGCCTCACGGAACTGGACGGTCAGTAAGGTTGAATTTAAGCGATATATTTATTCATGCATATATTCTCCATCCAGCTGAATGCTCCATTCCTATGCTGGAAGAGCATTGCATAAGCTTAGAATGAACAATTTACCTCACTTAAAGCGTGCTCAACCCTGGATTGGAGAGCATTATACATATATCGTATAGATAATGCAGAATTCCCAAGTATACGAATATTCTGGCCGTTGTAAGGAGTACAGAGAAACTAATGCAATTATCTTTCCACAAGTCTCCTTTGAAAATCGGAGAGGCTGGTTGATAGATAGATAGATAAAGTTAGCAGGTCATGAGATATTTGCAACCCAGATTTTACAAGCACACAAATGTATCTTTTGCTCAGTAGCTATGCATCACCTATCTTCCAAGTAAAGAAGGTCAGTTTTCGAAGCAGCATCCGAATCCTTGACTTTTAAACTATACCAGAAAGGAAAGTTGTTTGTATTTCGATCACCAACCTGGCGTAAATAGATACCAATTAAGATGAATTCGTTTTGCGATTTCAACGCAAATAGAACACAACGATAAAATTTGCATAAGCTATTTTTTATTCCGCTCTTCCTACCCTTTCTGTCTCTGTCTCTGTCTGGGACGGACATACGAAGGCAAACAAAGAATCGAGTTGGCGACAGCGACCCGAATTAATGTCCGTTATTTCTACCGCTTTCAAACGTAAACACATATCCTTGATTTTACTGGTTGTCCATCTCTTGATAACGTCACCTGACTTCAGATCAGAATCTGTGTAAGACACATCAATATCAATAATCATCTTTCATGAATTTTACCCTAGGATATATTCCTGTCTGTTTGTTTGTTTTCACTTCTTTAGAAAGTTGCATTTTTCCTCTAATATAACCATTCACCATTCAAAAATGAATATCTATTGTGGAAGGGTAAGCTTTACTTTTATCAACATACGATGGGACAATGGCTACTCATGAGTATTTGCCATTGTGTTGATAGATAGATAGATAGATAGATAGATAGGTCGATCTGTTTAGTCAATCAATATAAGCAATCACATGAGCATTATCGTTTGGCAACATCTCATATTAGGGGTGATCAATTAAAAAAATTGGAAAAGGGGTGTTCAATGTTACTGCTCTCGCCTTTTCTTGGTTTTTACAAAAACATTGTCTGGATTTTCAAAAAAAAAAAAGAATGGCATAAACCGAATGTTCAATTTGGTATTAAACATATACTGCAAACTGAATCCCTAACCAAAATTCCATTTAGAGTGGGAACTTAGGACAAAAAAACTGTTTTTCAAGACATAATGATAGGTAATGAATGTTGAAATTCCAGCCCTCTATTTCCATCGATGAAGCCTACACGCGTGTTACATATATAGCCAGCCAGAGAGCTAAAAAAAACTGAAGAAACTTTTTTTGACTGTTTTGGTGACAGTTTTGGTTGACAGTTTCAAATAGATAGATAGATAGATGGATAGATCATTTGTTTTCATAAAAAATCAGATTGCCTCACATGCGACAAAGTGTTGCGGGCAATCATCACCCCAAATGATTCAGAATTCGTTAATAAAAATTCAGTCATCGTTTCAGTTGCAATTTTTGGTTTTTACTGGAACAGTGTGCTGGACTGACGCATAGAAGTCCCCATTTCATACATCCGAGCCCTTAGCTTTTTTTTTCTGTCATTAAACTTCTATAAGGAGGACCACCTTCCAGAGCTAAAGTGGTCCAGATGCCCAGCTATTCACCGTTAGTTGAAGGGAGAAGTATAACCATTCCTCTCAAGGGATCCAAATTTTCGATCGATATTCAGAAGGATTGAGTCACTTCTGGGATATGTGTACTTGAGTGTTTTTACATTACCTGGCAGAAGAAAAACCTACTTTCACTTCCATTTCTTTTTGCGTCCCAGCAAATCCAGTAGCAACTTTTTACCACCCAAAGATATTCACCTATCTGCCGATAGAAACAATGGCAATAGGCATTTTTTTCATTTCTATTAAATCTTACATGCATCCATACTTCAAAATAAAGATAGTCAAATCTTCTACCAATCGTCATTATGAAAGGAGCTCGAAGAAACTAAATGGTAAAACAAGTAATGCTTTTCATATGTACGTACATATACATTTATTCTCGACGCAACATCGGCATAACAGACGATAGTTGTCATAACATCAGAAAAGGTGGAATGTACTTGTTGGATTGCGTTAGCAACTTCAAATAATAATTGTTTAGCTCGTAACAATACCTGAAACAATCTTTCGCTATACACAATTCTATTTACATATACACACTCGAAAACATAAAAAACACGTACACACGTGCTAACACACACACGTTTACATACATGATTTGTATTATATATATATATATATATATATATATATATATATATATATATATATACAAAGTGTGTTTTTTATATATCTTTTCTATACTTCAACCAATTCTTGTAATTTTTTTACAAAAAGAATTTCGGAAATGGATATCAGTAAACCCAACTCTAGCTCCCTCCAAAAAATCGCTAAAAGGTATTTTAATTTGAAATTTACAGCTTGTGGAAATGAAAAAAAATGAGAATTCTTTACTGAACTACATCTTCTTGTATAAATAAAGTTGAAGACGAGATGGGTGAAATATCTGTAACTGACTCATGAACGATGAATTCTTACGCCTATCTGTTTTTCAAATTCTATATTTTATACCCTCTCCCTTCCCCTCTCTCTCTCTCTCTCTCTCACACTCACTCTGGCTCTCTCTCACACACACTCATTCTATCTTTTTTGCCTCTTTTTCTCTTAGTCCGCATTGAAAATCTCCCTCACTCTCTCCCCTCTCTCTCTTGTCTCTCTGACTCTCACGCACACACATACGGTCTTTTTCCTCAGCCCCTCACTCTTCCTCTCTCTCTCACACCTACATTTTCTCTTTTTTACGGACAAAAAGATACCATCCATACCCATCTCTCTCCCCTCTCTCTGACTCACACACTCACACATTCTGTCTTTTTCCTTAGTCTCTCACTCCTCCTCTCCCACTCTCACCTCTATTTTCCATCCATATCCAAATCTCTTTCCTTTTGTCTCTCTCTCTTTTTCATTCTCTCCCCCTCTCTTCCTTTCTTTCTCTCTCTCTCTACTTCTCTCTCTCTCTCTTTCTCTCTCTCTCTCTCTGTGATATCGATTTAGCGTTTATGAATGTGTTAGAATGGAGACCATAAAAGTAGTCGCTGACATACAAACGTTAATCATCGGTTGGTAAAGGAGGCTTAAATGTATCACAATAGACACATTCTTCATAGTCATTGGCTCTCGTTACCCAATGAATCCTACACTTCCCCGTCTTTGGATTAACATGACAGATACAACTCGCTGATTTTTACGATTAAAATCTTATTTTTCAGTTCTACAAACCTTAGTTCCGTTCGGGAAATACCAGAAAAATGATAATGGGGAGTCCAGTTTTAAGGAAATCAGATTTCCCAGCCCCGCTGATTAAGGGTTGTGTATCTACCTTGGGAATCTCTCTAACAGTCATCTAGGCTCAAATATCGACCATGCATCCGTCCAGGGGTGAAAATACCACTATGTGAGCCACTGTACGGATAGTATTTTTTAGTTTCTATGTATATTACCCTCTCTTCAAAAACACTGCGCACAGATGCGTTTTGGAGAATTTTACCAAAAATTCTGGAAGAATGACCCTACGCCCGACCTTATTTTTTCTAAAAACGAGATATTTTTCAGCTATGAGCATCGATGTGATAGTCTGCACTGCTGATGGTCGCTTATGTGCTTAAACACAGAACCCAATCAAAAGATTGGTTCTCAACAAAGAACAACACAACATGCCCAGCGTAGTACGTTATATCAGAGAACTAACAGGAGCAGGAGTTATTATATATATATATATATATATATATATATATATATATATATATATATATATATATATATATATATATATAAAAGTTTGGAAACTCAAACGCAATCGGTAGGCCTTTTGCAAGAATGAAAACCATTGGACATCATGGCTCACAGTGAGAATCCAAATATCATGTACAAAATAGTGACTAGTGGAAAATAAGATCACCTAACGACTTACGCAAGTTCAGAAGATATTAGCTATTTGACACCCACTATCGAGAGGGTCTGACGGGTCTTTAAGAAGGTATATGTCTGACCACTTACGTCACTCAAGATGATGATGTTGATGAACTCGCAGTAAATGTAATAATCCCTAGTAAAAATAATTCTGAATTATTGGCTCTGTAAATACTCCTAGTTGTTTCAAATTAGAATTTAGCTAGGACGAAGTATGTTTCTATATCTTTGGAATCTCTGCCAAGAAGCTATGCTTGATCGAACTAGACCTTTGCGATACTCGGGGATCATGAATATGCACTTACTTTTGCAAAGGTATAATCATATAAGGTTGTTCTGGAAGTCATATAGTATTTTTGGATGAAAACATTCAATGGTGCAAAATTTAGATTTATTGGTCAGGAACATACCCATCAGTATTTGCAATGACAAAAATTCAACGATTAACGTGATTTATTTATTCATTGATGGAAAAAAAAGTAATATTGAGATAGCATTGAGGAATGTATGGGGAATTTTAGGAGACTTGCTGTCTCTTGATTCCTGATGATAATTAACCCTCACTGTCAAATATTTGCATCAATGATAATCAGAAAGAGAACAGCAGCCTCAGATGATCATGATTTTTGTAATTCCATTATCTCCTGGAAATTTCTTATATAATATCACAGTTAAGCCACCTGAGATGTTGCTAAATCTATTAAGAAAGCCATCAACAAAAATGCAAAATTTATCAACTTAAACATATTTGGGGAGACTTGGTGACCACAAGAAGTATCCGGTGTTAAGATTCACATGATGATGATATCAAGACGATAAAAACATTTTAAAAACAATAAGCTGCTACACGCTATTATTATTATTACTCTATAATGGGCTCCAACTCAGCAAGCTACTTTCAGAGATCACCCACGAATGTAAGAGTGATCCTCTCAAAATGACTCCGTGCCAAAGAAAACTAAAGTCTATAAATAGTGCATTGCCATGGGGCAGTGGTTAGCAAACTAATCCCACAATAACATTTCTACTGCGGTTAGTTCAATTTTCACTGCCCGTCTCACATTTGTGACCTCTTGCAAAACCAAGCTGGGCTTAGTAAACCTATTATGAAATATTGATATTGACTACCAGGCTATAAGGTATCCAATAGCGACAGAAGCAACAATAAAAAAAAGTAAGAATGATGGGACCATAGAGTGAAGGAAGAGTTAAAAATAAAAATTGTTGTTGCCTCTTCTGCCATTTGCAATTTTGTATTTCTTCTTTATGGTCCGACTAAAATAGTAACCGAAGATTTACAAGACACGATTCCTGAACGGATGCCAAAAGAATTTGCAGGAACTTTGAAATGCCAAAACCTAACAGTTAAGTGTCGTATTACATACATCCTGCTTGTTCTACATCGTCTTTGCCCTCACTAGTTTTTGTTTTTTGTTTTGTTTTGTTTTTTTTTCTTGGTTCTCTGATTTTGGTCCAACACCGTATTTCCTTCACAACATATGTGTTTCTTCCCTCACTTTGGTTATCTTTCTTTTTTCCTACTTTTTCTCTCTCCAATGGTTCTACTTCGTGCTTCTTGGTCCGAAGAACAAAACAAAAAAAAAAAAAAAAGAGAAGAAAGAAATACTGCACTTTTCATTTCGGATCTCCATCGGAACTTTCTTCCTGTTTTGTAAACCATCCACAATACTTCTCCTTTCTCTTCCTTGTACTGTCTAAATCTTCGCCAACTTTCTCATGCCGTTTTCCAACTCCGCTAGTCAACTTTCCTTCCGGCTAACCCTTCAGCTTCTCTTCTTGAACGTCTGTTGTTTTTTTATATTCCAGTTGAGCTTTTATGCTTAGATATATCATTCATACATGAACACGAACAGGAAGATGAATATATATATATATATATAGAGAGAGAGAGAGAGGGAGAGAGAGAGGGAGAGAGAGAGAGCGAGAGAAGGGGGGAGAGACAGAAAGAGAGACAGACAGCACACACTACTGAAGATGGGGAATACCTCCCGAAACATGTCTAGACCATTAACGAAAAGAAAAAAAAACATTTGCAGATAAATAAACCTAACTTCAAAACAGTTTACACTCAAGTTTGCCTCAGTCTCTAGAGTTCATATATATATATATATATATATATATATATATATATATATATATATATATATATATATATATATATATATATATATATATGTATAAGGCTGGGCAATGAAGTTTTATAGTGAAAATCAGACACCTGGCCGACCCCACCCATAAAACCAAGGATTACATCGTATGGTCAACCGGGGTCGCACGGATAGGAGTGACCCTTGATCCTAGGTTTGACAGGAAGTCCGATCTTGATGTGGAGGACAGTCGCTTCATTTGGGATGTTTTCCAACTGTATGACTTCGAGTAGTTGAATGACGGAACAAGGATCATATATATATATATATATATATATATATATATATATATATATATATATGTGTGTGTGTGTGTGTGTGTGTGTGAGTAATATAAGTGCACATCTGGATTTCTGTCTTCCTAATGGCGTTGTTTGATCGATTAGTAATATATATATATATATATATATATATATATATATATATAAATACATATACATATACATACATATATATATATATATATATATATATATATATATATATATATATATATATATATATATATATATAATATTGTGGTCCTGTGGAAAGGCGTTGAAATTATTTGGGAGGGTTATAACGTCCCTTTACTATTTATACTCTGATAAAGTCCCAATGTATGTACATGTATATATATACATATATATATATGTATGTATATATATATATATATATATAGAGAGAGAGAGAGAGGGAGAGAGGGAGACAGACGGACAGACAGAATGAAAAACAAAAATTAGAAAAAATCAATACGTTATTTGTCAATGTATTGTGGTTGTAGTATCTAGATTTCAATTGGTGATTTGAGATTCTAATGTAACATTTTTGTCGTATAGTTGTTTAGTTGTTTTGATTGTTGCTCAGTTTATGCATCTCTCCGTAATGCATTTCTTGTTTACGGGGCATGTGGGTTTTTTTCTTTCAAATTGCATTTACTTTTGTTTACATTATTTCTTGCCCTTATTCTTATTTTTGTGGTCGTTGCTGTTGTTGTTGTCGTTGTCATTTTTGTTAGGTTTCACTACTTTTTCATCACGTGAATATAAAACACTACTTTTATCCTTAATACAACTGTACCTAATTTTCCAAAGTCTTTCTATTGAGAATCTTATGTAGTGGACTTCCTAAGGGGAAATGTTTCCAATATTGATTTTTTTTCTTTTCCTGTCTCCTTTCTAGCTGTTGGTCTTGCTGTTATTAGTACTGTTATCCACGTTTTCTATCTTTTTGATTCGTTATCAAAACCAGTTTTTTTTTCGTGGCTTTATCGTCCAACTCTTTGCATCATTTTTTGTCTATTACAATATTTGCTCCGACAAAATCTATCTTACAACGCAGCTTTTGCTATAAAAAGCCAGTGGACACTCTTGTGGATGATTTGGGGCAATTATCACTACCAAAATATCATATAACTATTTACCCATTAAAAGAAACAATTCCTGGATCTAACATTTACTTATTCCAATTACACACATGCACTCATTCATATATATATATATATGATGGTATTTGAGCTCTTAGTACAGCTCTAAACAACTGAATTAGTGTATGTTTCATACTCTCTCTCTCTCTCTCTCTGCCATTTATATTCTCTTTATTTATGTGTATATGCTCGCAGCTGATGCCCGAAATTATCTAAATCCAGACAATCGAATAATTCTTTCGCTTCCTGATATTTGAGATGTTTTGAACTCCTGGTATGTAAAATCGGCTTATCACAATCATCCAAGCAATCAACATCTTGTAAGGGCTGTCAAGGTTGAAAGCAAAAACAAACAACTTCCCTCTTGTGAAGCAATTCAAACATCTGAAAGATATTCGAATATAGTTTGTGCGAATATTTGTTATTAGGCAGTCCACTTGTGCTATTAATACAGAAGAAGTGTATCGTTCGCCCAGCTGTAAAACTGTTTGGTAATTTTGTTTTTCAAATCTTATAAGTTTGAGATTCCATATGATTATATTTACACACAAAGTTGTGAGAGAACGTAAGTGTACGTAAAGAGATGTATTTACAATTCTGCTGCATGACACGCAGGTATTAGCAATATATTGATATAAAACTTTCATGTATATTATTGGATATATGTGACTAATATTCTTATCTCAGGATTCCACCATTCTATCAGCTCGAAGAATTTGTTCGATCAACCCTAATACATATTCTATTTCCTGAGTATCAACTCGTCAAAATTCTGTCCATCGGCCGGTGGGGTGTGGAGATCTTGACCCCTTAACTCGGCTTGCAAATGTGAAGAATTTTCTCTTAATCATTCAAGCCCAGTACCGACGGGTTCGAACGGAAATATCTCGTGAAATATTCACCGATCCATTGACCCATCCTAAAATTACATCTAGAATCGAAAATTGTGCCTAGATGTCGTCCCTACTTGTAAAACCCATTATCTGCTGCCGTGCTACAAGTTGCTTTTATGGTAATTTATCGCTTACATCATTTGTAATTAGGATACTCTTGACACTATGTTAAAACGAGGGTTGACATCTCTAGGAGAGCGTTGATTTTCATAATATTATTCGACAGCATTTCTTTTCCCCCTGCTTTTTTCTTCTTGCAATTCCTATGTCATTTTTTATATTTCTTTTCTTTTTTTTTCTTTTTACTGTATCAGGTCAATGTTTTCCCGTGTTTTTACTTCTTCCTTTTTTTTTACTTATCTTCCTTACTTTTTCATATTCTTCTTTTCCTAAAGTTCTTCTTCCCTTTCTACTCTCTCCATCCATTTTGTTTTGTTTTTTTTCAATACGTTTTTTTTCTACACGTTCTTTCTCTTCCTTCCTCCTCTCCTTCATCCTTTCCTTATTCAGCTATTTATTGTTCTTTATTTTTCTTCTTCTTTGCATTCCTAATTTCTTTCTTAATTTCTCAATTTGTTCCATTTTCTTGACTCGGTGTCGAAATGAGAGTTGGCATCTCTCTAAGCATCGCTGGTTTCTGTTTGGTTATTTTTCTGATTATTTTCATTCCTTTTTTTTTTCCTTCTTCATTCTCGTTCTATCCTGATTTTTCAATTTTCTTTTCTTTTCGTCTCTTCTTCTATTAAGGGTCAGATTTGTTTACCCATTTTTCTTCTTTTTCTCCTTCTTACCATTTTTTTCTTTCACTTTTTCACATTTATCTCCCCTCCCTACTTCCCTTCTTCCTTTCTTCTTTCCTTTCCTCTTCTCATTCTGCCGTTAGAAGAATATTGTCAAAAAGAGGAAATATACAAGAATAGAAAAATGCAAAGAAAGGGAAACAAAGTAAATGACAATATTCTTCTTCTCCCCTTCCTTCTCATTCCATCTTTTCCCCCCTCTCTTCATTCCTCCATGTTCCATCTCTTTTACTATGAGTCCGTTGGATCTAATTCTCTTTTCCCTCATTCATCGTTGTTGTTGTTGTTGTTGTTGTTGTTGTTGTTGTTGTTGTTCTTCTTCTTCTTCTTCTTCTTCTTCTTCTTCTTCTTCTTCTTCTTTTTCTTCTTCTTCTTCTTCTTTTTCTTCTTCTTCTTCTTCTTCTTCTTCTTCTTCTTTTTCTTCTTTTTCTTCTTCTTCTTCTACTTCTTGCTCATCACTGCTCAACTCATTAGTCGCATCCCTATTTGTAAACTTGTTTTCTATTGTTTCATTCTCATTCACACTTTCATTCATATCTCCATTCACCTTTTCCTTTCTTTTTCGTTTTTTATCCTTTTTCTTATTCCCATAAATTGTCTTCTTATTTCGAGCTTTTCCTTGTGTCTTCAAGAAAAAAAAATCTTTTTATATTTCAGCTCAGTTTTTCTTATAACTCTCATTCTTTCTTTCCGGTTTTTTTCTCATCTTTCCTGATTCCTTGACTGTTTCATCTTCAAGCATTCTCTCTTCTGATTGTCTTATAAATTTAGTAATTCTTTTTTCTATTGTACTGACCGATATCTTCTTTTCCCAGTCTTTTTCAATCTTCGTTGCCTGACACCTTCCTTTTCCCGTCAACATCTAACTGGTTTCCATCTTCATTCTTCCGTACTTTTCTTCTTTTTTTTTTCCTTTTTCTTGTCTGTTTTTGTCCAAAATAGACAGTGTGCATGCGCTGGGGCAACCTCGTCCAACTCAATTGTCCTGCATAAAAATTACCTGCTCGTTCTGACCTGCAGGTGATCCAATCCAAAATTACATTCAGGAATCAACTGAGACCGGGCGTATATCTAATATGAATGTGTCCACTCCGCATTCCGTTCAGCCGGACTTCAAATAAGCGAAAGCCAAATTGAACTGACACGTTGATCGAGAAGCTATGAGATGAAGGTGACGATTTCTCTTTTTGTTTTCGATCAGGTGAAAGATAAGGATTACAGTAGCGAGCGATGATCACTTGTTTTGTCAATGTTTGTCTCCGAAAAGATGTGACACGTTCAATTTTATGAAGGAATAATTTAATCTGACCCAGATTCATGATTATAACCGAACCGAATGTTAATTCCGTGGAGAAAATATCTTGTAACAAAGTAGCTGGCAATACTGTCTTTTTCTAAGTTTATACAACATTTTTTTTTTTCGTTAAAACATCTCTACTGACCCTGGACGCAGCTCTGTCCGGTAAAAGACCATATAGGCAAGGGTACCGGAACAATGGAGACAGTCGGAGGAGCTGCCACCTTGCGTTTCTGGCACAGGGACAGTGAGGTAGTTGAGTGCCCCCTACAAAAAAGAAAAATGTAAGACGTACTGAAGTAAATATTTATTTCTTTTTACCGATTGAATAAAATCTTTCTCATAACTGCAAAAACACTTTCACTATAAAATGAAATTTTCCAAAATATTCAGGTTTGCTCTAATTTAGAGGTCAAGTCTTTTTTTTAAAAACTTCATCACTCAAATCTATAGAAAAGGGAACTCCTCTGTCAAAATCATTTCCTCTCACATTACAGAACATAAAATCTGTCATCATCTCTTTAAGCCGTAGAATAGAATGAAATAATCTTCGAAAAGCCACCTGTTCCGTCATAGACAACCCTGTGAGTCCATTTTTCGGCTAAATCTGATTGATTTTCATCCGGTTTGTCAAATAAAAATCTACGATAGCTGAAAATCTGGGCTATTTTGTGAATAACTATTTAGCTTAATAAGAGTAGACGTTTCCTCATTTATAATTTATCCTAAAATCTTTGTTATTTCATTTGATAAGTGGACCTCAATTGATTATATAAAACATTTTTAGTAATTACTTTGGCCGATTATAACCAACATTACGATGGTTTCAATATAAGCTTCTTTTCACACTTTAACAGGAAGCTCTAGAAATTGTCGAGTAGAAAATCTGCACTCATCAGGAACTTGGAACTTTCTCGAGCCATGCTGTATGGGCTTACTCAAGTTATTTTTTATTGACAAATCAAGGCTGCTACTCTCTGTGATGACTGTTCACCTAGTCTAAACCTTGATAGTCGACACCTATATTATCGACATCCGAACTGTCTTATCTATTAGATCAGGTGCTAAATCTAATTTTGTCAATGATTTTCGGGAAAATATTGAAAATCGCAGAATCATTCTTTTTAAATATCCAGGATATCGTTTGTTTTTTGTTTATTTTTTTATCATCATAATATTGTTATAACAGTGGAAATCGCAGAATCAATAAACAAGTAAAAAATATTAGATCATGTTGTTTAATCTGATATTTTCAAAGCCCAATATTTATATAAAAATAGCATATTTTATATCAGAGTTTTAGGAAATCTTCAAATGCAAATTAATGTCAATTCAATGTTTACAAATTGAGAACTTCTTATGCTGTTAATGTTCTATCAATCATTGAATCTGTAGATTTTTCTCGGTGAAAGATTATATCAGTTTTTATAATCTCTACTTTCGATAATAAGAAATATTTTTTTCATTCATTTTTTTCATTAACGCTCATAAGTATGACCAAATATTCTACTGAAAACTTGACACCTGATAAAAGGAAAGCCTCAAACATTTATTAAGATTATTTCATCGTCAAAATATTTGTGTTATCATTTAGAGAAAACATTGATAATCTTTTCAGAAAATTGATAACGTGAAAAGTTGTCCATTTGTGAAAATCCAAATGACGTAAATTTGGCATTCAAAGATAATCAGAAATTTAGCTTATGAACAATATGATATTTTTGTAACTGAGCTTCAGAGATATAAAATTATAAATTAGCAAAAAGAAAAAAATATATATATTTTATTCGGTAAATTTTTTTTTTTGAATTATTCTATATAATCTGCAATTTCCAATGTCATAGAATAATTAAAAATGATGATATGTAGGTTGGTTTTTAAAAGAAATATTCCAATAGTTCTTCAATTCCCAATATTTTTACACAAAACTGTTGACAAAAGTAGATTGTGTACTTATTTCAATAGTTAAGGCAATTCGCTTGTCAATAATCTGGGTTCAAACAAACTGCACATGAACCGTTTGCTGGTATAGTTTTTGAAAAACTGTCTTTTGAGTTGATAGAAAAAGTTCCTCAGATTGATAGCAACTGGAAAATCTAAGATAGTTATCCTTTCCCAGTTTATCCATCTCTATATCTTATCATCTACCACGCACTGTTTTTCACTTTTTAAAAAGGTATTGCAATAGTTGGATTTTGCATAGCTCATGTCATTCAAACGTATTAGAAGATCTGCGGGAGCACGACATGATTCGCCAATCAGTTACCACAAGACCCTAGTTATTTGCTGCTGGGCCTCACTGCCAACACACTTGCACTTACACGTGCACACACGCACACACACACACATATATATATATATATATATATATATACGTATATATATGTGTGTGTGTGTGTGTATATATATATATATATATGTGTGTGTGTGTGTGTATATATTTATATATACGTCTGTATGTGTGTGTGCGGCTGTATGTGTCTCTGTGTGCGATTATTTATGTGTGAGGTCTGTGCATGAGGAGGTTCGATGGAATGTTCACGGGAGCAAGCAAACTGTACCAAATATATCGATCAACTAAACATAGATTTTCTGTAAAAGGAAGCCCCTTCCTTCTTTTCCTTACAGGTTGCATACCAAGACGAGGCTGTAAAATGGATGAATCGAAACGTTTTGGTGACAACGAAAACACCCTAAAATGAGTTCAAGAGATTGAACAAGTCTTGCGAACTTCAAACTTTTGCATGAAATTTACGCCCACACAACTTTCAAAGAAAATCTGGTGATAAAAAATACAACCATTGCATAGGCATGTGCAAAATGGTCGGCGATCACTAAGCAAATAGACAGTCCCAAATTAGACGCTATTAAAATGACAAGAGAGGAAAACGTTGAGCCAAATGAATATCAAGGAAGGAAGCAATTATTTAAAAGAAGGGCAAATCGTGGGTGTAGTGGAACCTAACAAGTATTCATTTTACACTTGAATGAGTTTATATATATGTGTTCAGTGTATGTAGTGTTAAAATAAAATACCAATCAAAAGATATGGAGTCGAATTAGAACATCCTTTCTTAATGACTGATCGTAATTACTCTTGATATTTCGGGACTAATTTCAGCCGAAACGGAGCTGAATCTTCTAATCAATTCCTTGCTGAAGTGAAATTAGCTGATCTCTTCCTTTTCACCCCATTCCATATTTCTTCCTCTGTTCATTATAGGCATTCATCCCATTCCTTCCCATCTTATTATACATCGTCTTTTAGTTGCAATTAACATGTTCCTAAATGAGCATTCTCGCTTTTGCTTTTCCAACAGCAACGCTTGTTAAATCGTGTCTTGGAGCGCAGCTAGGTTAAGCTTCCGACGTACCTAAATAGAAACCTTTCCAAATCTGATCATCATCAGCCTTACAGTGTCCGTCCTCGGACATAGACCTTCCCTAAGATTAGGAAGATTTTTTCATCGTGCATGTCACACAGCCAATACTTTCTGAACTTGTTTTGTTCGTCTCTATATCTTGTATCCTGCCGGGTTCAGTTTCGTCTGTGATCTCTTGGGATCCATGTCGTGCATAGTGATGTCTAGCGGCTGCCTGCCATCCTTGTATCGTGACCAGGCCAATACCATATGAGTTACCTGATAAATTCATTATTTGTAAACTTCATCTTTAAAAAAGTAGTATTACTTTAAACTTAAACATTGTATGATGAGTTGTTAATCAATTAGCATAATAGATATCAACACACAACAGAGTTTGAACTTCATCAATAGCAACAGCCTTTTGGAGTTCTTCGTTTGACATGAACTTTCTCCAGGATTCACCAGACCTCTCATTCGTTGGTGTCATGGAGCCATCATCATCGTCATCATCACCATCATCATCATCATCATCATCAGTCTTTTAACGTCCGTCGTACGACATAGACCTTCCCCAGGGTTCACCTCAATCGTCTATCATGGGCGTCACGGAGCCAGTATTTCCTGAATCTGTCTAGTTCATCTTTCCATCGTGTGTTCTGTCGGCCTCGGTTTCTTATGTGATTTCTGGGGATCCATGTTGTGAGTCGTGATGTCCATCGGTTGTCTTTCATTCTTGCAACATGGCCTGCCCATTGCCATTTGAGTTTTTTAATAGTTTCTATGGCGTCACGGACACCTGTTTTCTTCCTAATATGCAGTGCTGTCTTGTGATCTCTCCATGTAAGGTTGAGGATGATTCTCTCATGCACACTTTGCATACTTCTCAGTTTGTAGGTTTGTCTCTTGGTTAGGTTTCATGTTTCAGCTCCATAAGTGACTATCGGGAGAATGCATTGGTTGTATACTCTTTCTTTTTAGGATTATTGGGATCATTCGGTTTTTAAAAGTTGAACTTGCTCTGCCGAAGGCTTGCCACCCCAAAGTGATTTTTCGCTTGATTTTCCCCTCTTTTGAGGGTGCCATTGAGTTTCGTTGTCCTAGGTACAATGTCTAATTCGCCTTCTCACCTTTTTAGCCATTCATAATTTTGCATATGATCTCTTGAAATCCACGTTGTAAAGTCGTCAGTTCTAGCAGTTGTCTGACATACTTGTAGTGTGATCTACCAATCGTCACATGAGTTTCGAATTTTTTTTTGGTGGGGGATATGACCCTTGTTCGCTGCACAATTATTCCCTTACGAATGGTGTAAGTTCATATACCTCTACTGTGTCTTAGCCTCAGATACATTTACAAAAATATTTCCTATGGTCAACATAGCGACGGTGGTTGATTGAAATAGACCCGTCCCGAGAGCATTGGATTAAATCACTTCCCCGTAAATACCTTACCTTCCAGGATGCCCCAGTTTGAGTAATGGTTAACAAATTACTACTATTGAATTCAATCCTCACCGGGCGTCCGATATTCATACCCATTAATTAAAGTGTATAGCAAATACTGTACCACCAGGGCAATCGTCGTAGTGAATAGCTGTTACACACATTGTCTGCCTTGATAAGGGCCGTTTTCAGAGTTACAGTTCCCAGGCATATTTTTTCATTTTGAAGCTTGAACACTTTGCGTAATGAATCATGAAATGCTTTAGTTGGAGCATTGTAGCTTTAAAGATAACAAAAATATCAACTTTTTCGAAATGATACGTTGGGCACTCAATCATTCTCTCATCCCTCGCAGAAATAAATAATCTAGAGAACATTTGGAGAGTGGATGCCTCTGCAAATCTCATTACCACTAGAAACAGAATGAAAATCAGTTCAGAAATCATTGTGATGCAAGGGTGGTGACTGTAAATGATTCCTCGATCAGCCCTAAAATACAACTAGGTTTAGATAGATAGATAGATAGATAGATAGGTGATGTCTTATTCTTCAACAAAATTTCATGGTACTTCATACAGTATTTTCGGAAATATTGTCTAGACTATCAGGAATAAATACACAGACATATCATTGTACATGAAAAATATATCCCAATTGGCAAATGGATCAGCCACAAAATTGAATCACTTATCCGGGGACTATTGCCAACCCTTCCGCAGAATATCATGGAAATTTATTGAGAAATCGGGTGGACAAATGGTAAGGGAGAAGGGGTGGGTGAATATATATATATATATATATATATATATATATATATATATATATATATATATATATATATATATATATATATATATATCTTCCAGCTTTGTTGGCTCAAGTATAAAAAGAATCAGCCCTCCTTACTCAATCATAGCTTTCAAATGGTTGCTAAATCATTGCCGCATGGTTGATTTGAATACAACTTAGGGTTTTTGTCAGTTATATAAGCACATTCATCAATCCTATATCCCACGATTCCACTTACTTAATGGATATTTTATAGAATGTTTATATCAATTGGAATTCAGTCTGCATGTTGTGCAATGTAAATCATAAAGAGAATGATTGTCGGTGGTCAGGAATGAAGGCAAGTGTCACTGACAGAATAAGGCTATTATACGTATGGTGTAAATTTGACTATAGAAATGCATTGAAAATAAGGAAGAAAAGGATTGGCAGTGCCCAGGATAGCGTTGATACTAGAATAGAATTTTACACGTTTGATGTAATAAGTAACTCGATAATGTTCGTGAATAAGTTTTTCATTAAAATAATTATACATGATTTGCCCAGAAGATTTGAAATGTGCTGATGGTTCATTGTTTAGAGGGTTAATAGTCAATGTCCCTGACCCGAAAGATAATATAAATATTAAGAAATACTTTATATATATATATATATATATATATATATATATATATATATATATATATAGAGAGAGAGAGAGAGAGAGAGAGAGAATGAACAGATTGAACCCACGAAGTATCTGATCAGATAAACCTGTACAGAATAAAGCAGCTATGTACAGATTGAGATTCATCGATACCAGCTGATTTACCTACATCAGTAGATACCAAAGTACATAGATAGAACTGTGCATACGCTGGAAAATCGAATTTCAAAATAAACATATCGTGTGGTGTTTGACATATGTATATTTATTTGAAATTATTCTTGATCCTCTGCATCACATTAGACATACATACATGCGTTTAATATTCATCTTCTTAGCCGCTTTGAAACCCAAGAATTATCCAACTCGCAGAGATAGATTATGGCAAAACCGACTGCAACTTATTTCAGTTATCTTCAAGTCCGTCTTCTGTTCCATTTGGAAGCTCCCAAGGTACCAATTTTGACTTTTTATAGAACTTGATCTAGCTGCTTCCGATAAAGATCAGGCCCAATTCAATCTTTCTTGCAGCCACGATATTCAACTTATTACTATCTTACCATCGACCCAGAACCGGATTCGATGCTATTCTTGAAAACTGAAATATAATTAGGGTTATTTTGAATCTCAATATGTTGGAAGATAAATTTTATATTTTTAGTCATATATAACCCTGCGTCTCCTAGATAAATGTTTCAACAATTATACGCATATGAACACGATTATGCACATGCATAAGTGCACAGTCTTATACATATTTATGTAAGCAAAGTGTGTAGTTATAAAAATACTTCTATAGGTATAGCAGATAAGAAATTCAGTAAAAGCAGGAATTATGGCTTCCTTATTATTGAACCTTTTATCACAGATATTGAGTTGGAATTGCTAGAAAGGTTATAATCTGCAGAAGAAATGTCAGGTGAATATGGGGGATGCTGCAAGATTTCATCTTCCTATTCTCCAATCTTGGACACAGTCAGCTGAGAGATATGGAGTTGTGGATTTTCATTGAGCCTTTCATTCTGTTCATACGCCACCCTCTTTATATCGTTTTTAACCTTTCCTTTTGGCTTTACATGATATTATATGGTCTCTGTTGAAGTCCTAAAATCTCTGGAAAGTGCTCGAATAGTTATTAGTGGATTATAGGCCACCAGAATATCGGATGGACAGATGTCGATTTTTGCCCCTCCCAACGCTGGATATTGGTATCAATATATCCAGCCCTAAACTAATTTAACCAACGATAAACTGTTCGCACTGTAGTGGTTTTCACTACATCTGTTTTGTTTTTGTTTTTTTGTCGTTATCAGCAGCCTTATTTTCTCGAATAAAATCGCACTTAGAACTTAATCTATCTCCTTGGGTTCATACTAGCTGTCAAGGGACCCCAAAAATCTCCAGTTATTATGATATATATCTCTATTTACATTTACGCTGCGAAAAATACAATTTCATTTCTGAATCTTATCATTTATAGCATTATTCTGAGCTATACAGGGAAGGTCGTTTCAATGGGGGATACCCTGATACGTTCACTTCAGATCAAAGACTCTTGGATTTGCGAATCGTTTTTTATTGAAATGTTGACGAAAGTTGGTAAAAAGATTGGGGATGGGCTGAAGAGGAAATCGTAAATTGGACTCGAAAGTTAACAGATACGATACGATATTCCGTAGGGTGAACCCTGGTGAAGGTCTATGTCTAACAACGGATGTTTAAAGCCTGATGATGATTTCTTGGGAGGACCGTCAATTGCACAAGTTAAAACTTTACTCACTCCATCCTCACTGTACCAATCTTCCTTTTGCATTTTCAGCGAGTGCAAAAAGAATCCGATACATTAAAAAAGGGTAATTTTAACATATTTATACCTCTTCTGAATTGACAAAATTTGGACCATAGATTTCTGAATTTGGTGAATAATTTTTCAATATTGAATATTGTCTCAATCAATCAAGCAAGCAAGCAAGCAATATATATACACACACGCACATATATTTTGTTGCTTGCAGCCAGGCCAGGTAAGTCAGAGACCTCAAAAGAGTATTTGACTTGCGTAATTGATAGTCGTGTAGAAATCATTCTCTGAGGAGGAAGAATAACGGGAAGCTTTTTCCATTATGCCCAACTGCTTACAGTATCTGGTACACCTCGTTGGTCACCCATTTTGCTATTGACTATGCTTTCCGTTGCTTATCTCCATTGATCCCACGAGAACCGCGGCATCCAACGCATTTCAGTTTTATTTTTATTCCAATTTTGCATGAAAAAATGTTTTAAAGAAGGAAACCTACCTTCATCGTCAATGAGTGAACGGCCGTAGCGTCAAAATTTTGAGTTATCTGACGGTTTCCATCAAAGAATAAATATGATCAGAATAAATTCTATTTATGATATCACTGGTGCTTTCCACCAGCAAGCATCAACAATGAATTAAAAAGAAACATATAGAAACATTGATATTCTTGAGAACCTAGTTGTTATAATAGACCTGTTAGAATGAGACCCCTACAAGATTGAAAAAGAGATTTTTTTTTAAAATTTCCAGAAGGAGTTATATGGATTATCGATGCCAATTTTCAAGTCTGTAGGAAATATGGTATAACCAAGAGCGTTGGAACAAAAAAAAACAAACAAATGCGCAAACACATACTCATATAAAAAAAGCATAGGATCCTTCACTGTCTTTGATGGCTACGGTTGTTCAATCTCTGGGAACATTTCATCGTTTCAAATGATGTGTAGGACATACTTTTATAAGCAAGACTGTCACCTTTGGATGGAAGAGTTCATTGTTGAAACAGAAGAACAGGGGGAAAAAATAAAGTGTCCAATATATACGTAGATCTCCCGGAATGTCTGGAAGCTGAATGAACAGTTCAATGACAAAGGCGTTCTTTGGCCTATGATTGCAATAGATGTAATTTTGATGTGATTTCTTCCGCTATCTTCAATTGCAAAGTTTGTTTGTTTTTTGTTTTGTTTTTTTTTTTGTTTCAGATGCTGATGAACCAACATTTGTCAACTAATACAAAATTTGAATAATTCGCCCAGTCCCAAGAAAAAACTCGAAACTTACCTGATCCATCGAGCCGGCGCTGTTTTCTCTCTATTTGACCAATTTCAAATGTGCTCTTTTTATAGAGACCGACAACCAAATTTATCACAAAACTGTCATCACTGGTTCATTCAGTTTTCGAGGTTGTCTGGTTGACTTCGTATGTATTACTCTTACAGACCTGCACCAGCAAGATTGTTCCCCCACCCCGCAATTTTTGTACCTATAAATATCACTCCCCCAAAAAAGTTTTCAGGATGGGAGGGAGGCTTACAATCTGATTTCATGCTAAATTGATCAATAGTTTGTGACCAGCAGCATTCACGCTTGTTTGTTTGGCTTTTTTTTGTTTTGTTTTTGTTTTTCTTTTTTGTTGCTGTTTGTTTTTGGAAATTCAGACTTTTTAGTGATCTCTGCTCAAAAATATGAGAGGAGTGACTTATTCATTGATCAGCAATTTTTCCTATTCTTTATTTGATCCCCCCCAAACACGACATGCAACCAGAAGACGGTCATGTATTGGTTTCTGTTCTCGTTATTACTTTCTACCACCCTATTCACTTGTTGTTTTTCTATATATTCCTTTCCCTATTCAATTTTGCTTTCACTCATTTATTCATTCATTTTTCCCACAATTCATTTCATTCTTTCTTTCCAATATTATTCTCCTCAGGCACCTTTCTATCAATACTAATCATAGCAAGCATCTGAAAAGAAGGGTCTACAACCAATGCATCCTCCCTATTGTCATCTATAGAGCTGAAACATGGAACCTAAGCAAGATACTGACACTAAAGCTGAAAACCATGCAACGTGTGCAGGAGAGAATTATGCTTGACATCACATTGAGATCACAAGACAACACGTTGTATTAGAAAAAAAAACAGTATTCACATCATGCAGATTTTTCTGTCGAATTCAAATATGAGGGCTAGGATTTCTAATACCTATTTCTAACGGTTCAATGATAACATCTATAATCTCCAGAATCAAGATCTTTATATATGATTTTACACAATTTTGGACATCCTCCAGTGTGGAACATCAAAGATTTCATGAATAAAATTTGTTTTGAGCTTACTTGATCTTCGGTGGAATTTTTACTCGACTCCAAATGCTGATGCTATGGTTGTTCTATTTATTGACTACGGCAAAATGATTCATTCATGTATCAATTCACACATCTGTTTGCTTTCTTTTATTTTATGCTATTGTCGTTATTTTTGTTATCATTGCTGTTGATATTTTTCATTTCTCATAATCATTACCGTACACAATGTTATTAGGAAAAATTAAAAATTCTCATTCTTGCAAAATATCTCCAACTGCTCAGGTGAAGGGGGAATTCTGATTGTTTTTCCACTTTTTTTACATTTCTTCCTCCATAATCTAATTGCGATAATAAAAGTCCGCCATATTGTCCCAGTGACCTCTCTGAACGAACAAGTGAGATCAAGACCACTAAACCTGATAAAACATGTAATAAACAACGATGCTGTTAAAACAAATCTTCTTGTCATTTTTATCAGACCAGATTAATTCGGAAAAAACACTATGAATTTTTTTTTACCTTTAGATTGTTTAATTCGCACAAAAGTAGCTGATAAGGTTCCTGTTCGATATTTGTAAGATGAGTGTACCTGTTTTGTCAAAAAGACTGAATGCATCAATTATACAGAATTAACCATCGAACATGTTGGATATACAGTATTTTACGCCATATAAGATTCGTTCCTTTCGAGGCTGTGTCTCCTTTACGTCCGAGTGGCGTATGATAGAATGAATTTGAATCAGGCTTATGCCGAACACTTTCATGAACATCAACTACGGGGTTCGCTGTGAAGGCAACTATGGGAGCTGTATGTCAGCAAAAATGTTTTTTTTA
>OY735217.1:12533028-12660528 GCA_963457665.1 Thysanoteuthis rhombus
AGGTGCTTATATACTCAAGTACATCAAGATAGATAGTTTTAGTCAAAAGAGATTGGAATGAAATATATGGAAAGATGTTCTCAGACTTTGATCGATATTATCAATTGTATAGATGAAGTAATCAGAGATTTATTCACAATGTTTTGTGTTTATATCAATCGAAATGACTAACTTTGGTTTGTAAGTATAATTCAATCGCTACTGTAACGGAAAGACTGCACATAAACATCTCCCTTGTTTTTTTTTCAACTCAAAGTAGTAGTTACCAAGCTAGAACCCATAACAATTTCTGCCGTTGTGAGGTCGATCCCTACTGAATGTTTCGTATTGATGGTCTTGGACTCAGATGGGCAATATATGTAAATACATATAGATATACCAATGTAGATCAAGAAAAAAATAGTGAAGGTATATGACTGATTTATTGTTTCTCAGGTAATTCGTAGTCGAAGAATAAGGAGAAATATGATTAACAGATAGATAAATAGATAAACAGATAAATTAATTGGGGATAACTAAGTTCAGTTTTGAGGATATCCATAACATTAAAAATTATTAACTCTAGCAATTTTATATTGTTTGCTGTTTATTGCACCAACTTATCTATACGGGATTGGTTAATAAATTAACACTATCTTAATCACCATGCAGAAGTAGTTTGCAGGCAATTTTGGCAAACCATTCTGCGATGAGTCATCTTCTCACTAAGTGACAAACATTTGTAAGTTTGTGTCAGGGTGAGTTACCTTATTAAGTACACAGGTAGGCACCCTGTTGCGATATGGTGTCTAGAATGTGATTGTTGCAGACCGTCTCTACTGTAATCAGTTTAAGCTTAACTAAAGGTCAATTAATCGTGTCTTTGTGCACAACTAGACTAAGCTTTCGACAAACCTACATTAACATCTTTCTGAATCTGAACATCATCAGCCTTTCTTCGTGCTTTTGTCGTTGGACACATACCTTCCGCAAGATTTGCAAGACTTCTCTATGATTGGCATTGCAGAACCAATATTTTCTGAATTTGTTTCTTCTTCACGCCATTATATTTCATGTTGGACAGTTTTGCATATGATCTCCGGGGATCCACATTTCGAGTCCTGATGTCCAGGTATTGTCTGATATTCTTGGGACATGACCAGCCTATTACCATGTGACGTATAGTCTGCTATTTTCTGATCTCCATGTGACGTTGAGTATGATTTTCTCATGTACACGTTGCATGGTTCTCCGTACGAGGGTAAATCTCTTGGTTAGAATTCTTTTCAGCTTCATAGGTGGCTATTGGGAGGATGCATTGGTTGTATAGGTTTCATTTTATGAATAATGAAGTGTTTATTTCATTTTGGAAGGTTAAACTTTCCCCACAAACATAGGGTGATTTTTTGCTCGATCTTTCCTTTTGATGATTTTGTGAAGATTAATTGTCCAGAGTAAATGTAGTTGTCTACTTTCTTCAAACGTACTACTCAGGAAAACGCAGTTATGCAGTTACATTGACCGATACATAAAGGTCACTACCAATTATTGATTACATTCGATTGCTCTGTTCGCTAAGAAACAATTTAATGGTCAAAACAAGACTCAATCAACTGTTCTCTTATCATTTCGAATTCTTACCGATTTGATTTGTGTTCATGAATATTTAGGCATTGTAGGTCCGAACTGACTACAAAAATCCAAAAAAAATTTTCCCAAAAAAAATAAGAAAATACTTAGTGTTGCACTCATCCATATTTACGAGATGGTAACCCCTAAAATGTGACCTGGATCACCTTAGGACACAGACAGACACTGAGAAGCAAAGAGAGAAGAATTTGCAGCCCACTTGGCTGGGTAGTCAGGAGAGCCGTTTGTGGGGTTATAGTTATTCGATTACCCCGTAAGAAAAATCGCATTGCACGGCGTTATGGTAGATTCAACTGAAAGTGTGATATAAGAAAGGTGCAAGTAAATACTGGCAAGCGATTGATATGAGAGATCGTAGAGGTGGAAAGTGATATCTCACTCGGAGAAATGTAATCCACAGATGTTCTTCAGAGTTAAGATTGATGAAAGATTAATGATAGATATTTGCATCCAAAATCGTTTCTGCAGGCTTTACAAACGGGAAACCCATATTATATGGCGCCTCTTACTTCGTGTCAGATGCAAATGCAGTTTTACGTTTTTTCACTTGGAAACTATAAAAGGGTGTATATGTATATGTATATATATATATATATATATATATATATATATATATATATATATATATATATTGCATTTTGCATATATATGTGGTGGATTGTAATTGAGTGTGCGTACGAGAAATGTTGATATGAAAAACACTACGGGAAAAAAGGTAATACTAAGATAGATTGATAGAAGGATAGATTGATAGTGAATAGATATAAAAACAAATTAGACGCATACACATACTTACGTATATATATATGAAGCAATTTTTACATTCATATATATACACACACACACACATATATATATATGTGTGTGTGTGTGTGTGTGCATGTGTGTGTGTGTGTGCATGAAACAATGTATATATATGTATATGTGTGTGTTTGTGGGTTATTTGCTTTATATCTTTATCTATCCATCAGTTTCTTCTCTCTTAGTATGCATAACTATTGAATTACTGGTTACTGCAACCAATTTTCTTCACGAATAAGACTTCCAAGCTGTATCGTGACTAGTACGTGATTACTAATAATTCTTTCAGTTTCACTTTAGTACTTAGTTCTCACTTATCTCCCTTGAACTAGTTGCTTTCGTATTTTCATTAATTTTCATATCTTCATTCGATTTTTGTTAGTTTCACTGTAGTTGTTGTAGTTTTGTGTCGTTGTTTTCGTGATATTCTCTCTTTTGTATATTTTAGAATTTAAAATTCAATATTTGATGTTTTATCTTATTTCTATATCAGTGTCTTTTCATCAATGTAAGTTTTCTTATGGTAATGAAAACTTTTGGAAAGTTCTTAAATGTTTCAGGGTGTTATTGACTAATTTTTAAAAACTTCTTATATTTTCATTAGGTTGATTTATTCTTGTTTCTTCTCTTAAAATTTTTGCCATTCAATATTCTAGTATTTTGTTTCGTTGTAATGACCGAATCAATTTAATATTGATAAGTAGGATTTTTGTCTTGTATCTACAATTACCTTTTAGTTCGGAGTTTCTATTTAAATTTTATCTTTCAGTTGTAAGTTCTATTATGTATGAGTTTCCTTCAAGAAATAATGAGCACTAGAATTTTAGTTTTTTCGTGTTGGTAATTTTTTAAATTTGTATTTTATTAAGGGTATTTTACTACATCTTCTTGGTTTCATACGTATTTGTCCAATTCTGTGTCATTTTGGTGTCCCTCATCGTCGAGTAATTTTTTATAAGGTTATTGAACCTAATTTTGAATCTAGTATTTGAAGCTCCTATGTAAAGCGTGTTATTTTTTTTACTCTTCAATGGAGTTTGTTTTGTGAATCATGTTGATCAGAGTGAAATTTTTTGGATTTGTTAGTCATTCGTCAGTGCTCCTTTGAATTTGTTTTTTGTTCGTTTCTTCGTTGGGGTTTTTTGTTTGTTTGTTCATTCATTATTATTTTTCGTGTTTACTAAATTATTTTTGATAAGTTGTCTGAATTGTTTATTTTGAAAGTATTGTTGTTGCAGATTTTGAGTAGCATGTTTTCCTGCTTGCATCTTTTAGTCATTATGCTTTGAAACGTTCTATCAATGTTTGTCTCTACGTTCTAATTGGATGGTGAGTTGAACCAAATTATTTTTCTATTTAGTTTCTTTATTTGTTTTTTTTCTGGGGTCGCTACTATAATTCTAGATTTAATTTATTCTGTTTCAATCCATTGTCAAATATTCGTTTATTTTTGGAGATTGTTTGATTTTTTTCTATGGAAACTATTTTATTTTTAACATTGCTATTTTGATTTTTTTTTAATCGACAGGGATAAACATTGTTTGACGATTGTTTTTGAAAGATTTATGGTAATAATTGTTAAGATTTAAGTCTATGTCTTAAGAAGTAAATTCTCTTTTGAAACTCATTAAATACTTTCATCAATTAATTTCTAATTTTGTTGTCCTTAATTGTTTTGTTTTTTTTAACTATCAAACATCATTTCTGTCTTATGTTTTCTCTATTAGTATCGTAACACCCACAAAAATATCCCAGATAGGAAGCTAAAACAAGCTAAATCAAGAAGCCCAAACAGGGCAGAAACATGAACGTGTTCGTGTAAAGAAATACTACTCTATCATATATATTCATATAATTCAATTATGTATCTTTGATAAACTTACACTGACTATTAAAAGTATTTATTCGCACAGATCACACTGCATTCATCAACTCGGTGAAAGATCAGGGCATTGTACACAGCCCCCCCCCCAATAAGGCTGAAGATGAAGAAAACAAGGACGAAAGTGACGGTCAATAATAAAGTCCCGAAAAAAACCCATAAGAATAGATAGTGAAACCTGAGAAGTTCGGGCATACATTTATCTAGACAAGACAATGAAGCTGGAGGAAGACCACGGAAATGAAATGAGATGGTGCATAACAATTGTTTGGAAAGCATTTGGTATGAATATGGAGATACAGTAAGGCAAATTACAAATATGCTTAAAACGTACTGAAAATAATCAATGCATTGTACCAACTATGACTAGGACAGATTGAAACAATGAATGATTCGGGAAAGAATCAATTACCTCAAGACCTAAATTCGTAGAAAATATTATTTTTTCATCGACCTTGTGAGAGAACAAACTCCAAGTCGTGTGATTAGGGTGGAAAGTACGTATTGGCTGTCTTACCAATGTTTGCGTCCCCCAGGGTGAAATCACCCTCGGGAAGGTTGAGCAAGCTTACCTTTGTCACGTTCATTCGCCTTGGGGAGGATTTGGTAAATGGGTGTATTCATCCGTAACCCACCCAAGGTCTGTGAAGATTAATAATAATGTCTCACTATAACGCATGAACATTAAGATTACTTATTCAAGAGTGCTTGACACCTATGGCCAAGGGAATTGGCTCGCTATCAAGCGTAACAACCACTTGTAACAACATCTGAAACGTGATGATGATGATGATGATAATAATAATAATAATAATAATAATGATAATAATAATAATAATAATAATAATTATAATAATAATAATAATAATTCGAAACATAGTTTAATAAATTGAAGGAATACAGTGATGACGTTTGGGTGGAGTTTGATGTAGAGGAATTTCCACTGACGGCAATTCATCAAGGAAGGCTCGCGGCAGCAAAAGGAATCAAATTACCGGGCAGCAAAAAAAATTAGAGCATTGACCGCACAAGACCATTATAAATTTGGGAGTTCTTGAATCTGATGCGATAAAACGGTATGAAATGGGATAAAATATCAGAAAAAATACCGTAGGAAAACAAGGAAAATGTTACAGACCAAACTTAATAGCATAAATCTGATAAAGGGAATGAACACATGGGCTTCATCGGTTTCAAAAAAGCTTATGACCGTGCACAAGGCCTTACACCCCAGTGATGACACTGATACTATGTATGTAAAGGGGGAAAAAGGCGATAGAGGAATCATTAGCACAGAAGACTGTATCCAAAAGATCAAAGCAGGGTTCGAAGACAATGTGCAAACAGATAGTGAACACATTATGGAAAGCATCCGAAATGAAACAAATGACAAGAAAGTAACTCACAAAGAAGCACCGCTACCAGTAAGGAAAAAGAAGGAGCAGAAAAAATCTATACAGAGAATTCAAAAGACGAATACAAAATATTGTAGACAATAGATCAAGAACATAACTACGTAAAGGGAACCTGAAAAGAGAAACATAAGAGGTCATCATGGCAACTCAAAACAATTGCATCAAAACATATTGAATGGAGATAAAAATCGACAAAAACTAAATAGACTGCGAAAAAAACTCACCTATGCAGAGAAAGGGATGAGACGATAAACCAAATAACTGGTGAATCTAGTCAACAAGGCCAGACGCGATAAAGTAGCTATAATGATACACTAGGAACTGAGAAAACGAATAGGATTCAACCATGCAGAAAACTTGTACCATACCAGCACAAATCAGAGACAGTCCTGGAAAATGGAAGCCATAGATTACTCTGGGTCTTAGATGTCAAAACTGAACACCCAATCTTAGCGTAAGGACTGGAGCAGATGATCGTGGACTAAAAGAAGAGAACCAGCCAAATATCAAATATGGTCGTTTCTGCAAATCACAAGATAAATACGAAAGAGAATGAAGAGCTGAGAAATACGAGGACCTGGCCAGGGAGCTGAAATTCACTACACACAGATATCAACAAACAGTCAGAAAAATGAAAATTGAAAAAAAAGGAAGAAAAAGCAATGATCGAGTCAGTACAAAACACAACGCTGCTATGACGGGTTAGAAAGATAAGAGAGGAAGGCTAGAGACCTGAGGAGACGTACTGTCATGGCTGTCAACGATGACCACTGGGCAACTGGAGTAAAACTATAAACTGCAGCACTGCTGTGGATTGTGAGAATGTGAAGAGGAAGGCTGGGGACTTCGGGAGATTGGTTGTCCCTCAGTCTACAGTTTAGACAACAACAACAACAACAACAATAATAATAATAATAATAATAATAATAATAATAATAATAATAATAATAATATCTTGGTAGTACCAGTAATATTAGATTTATCAAGAATCGTACCAAAGACAGGGAAAATGAGATTGGAAGAACTTGAGATAAGAGAAAACATTGAGACTATACAGACGACAGCACATTTAGGACTATGCAAATACTGGGGAGAGTACTGAAAATATGAGATATACAACCCTGGCAGTTAGGGATCGCCAAACAATCAAGAAAAAGATGTGGTAGAGGCGGTGCAAACCACAGCACTGTTGCAATAGGTGAAGACGATAGGAGAGGACGGCTGTTGACCAGAGGAGACTTATTATCGCTCAGGCTTCAGCGATAACCACCAGGCAACTTGAGTGAGACTGGAATCCGTATAACTGTAGTGGACTCTGAGAGTGCAAAGAGGAGGGCAATAGCAACAGCGGCAGCAAGCGACTGTGTTCAAAGTGATTTTTTGAAATAAACTATTATGTTATCTTCTTTCAAGATAGTGACGTCGCCGATGTGATATCAAGCTACTGGTTGAGGTGAAAATACTTCTCTTCCGTCAAGAGCGTATCTATTTCCAATCGTAGAGCAACCATCTTGTCTTCACTCTTACGTACGCAACCGAGAGAAATGTTTCCGGTTGCCTTTCAAGAGCTTTGAGACAGTAAATGTATTTTTTTTTAATGATAAAACTTATACTGAGAGCTCGATTTGTGTCATCACTACTGCTGCTACTAAAATTGCATTTTTACCTTCTAGTCTCCTGACTGAAATAAATACTACAACTATTAGAACCCAAACCAGGCCAGGATTTTGCATTTTATCTTCTCTCTCCTCTTCTTTATCACCATCATCATCATCATCATCAGCAGCAGCAGCCATTTTGCGTCTGTCGTTAGACATAGACGTCTTCCAAGGTTCGCCAAATATCTCTCTGATGGTCATCACAGAGCCAATACTTTTTGAATTTGTTCGATTCGTGATACTTTTCTCTTCTGATGGCCACACGTTCTCGCGTTAATGTTGCTTGTCGGATGTCCAGATGTCTGACCTTCTAGCAACATAACTATCCCAGAGATGGAGTTTTTGTAATAGATTCCTTAAGGTTCTCTGATAGATTCAATGATATCCCTAACCCCTGTTTTGTATCTAAACTACTTTGCTGTCTTGTGATCTTTCCACGCGATGTTCCGTATGACATTTCCCGTGCACGTTGCATGGTTCTCAGTTTATATTTAGTAATCGTAAACAAAGAGAAAATCCGTCAGATTGCTAATGATATTTTCCCAGTCAAACTGATGGATGGTGAAAAATTGGAGATATATATTTATTGTCAAAAAGCTGCACATTTAACGTTGAAGGTGACTGTTATGCCCATCATAATTAAAACACTCAGAACAGTCTCGGGGAGCCTGGTAAAAAGATAAGCAAAACTGACAATACGAAGAAGAATTGAAAGCATTGAGATGACAGCATTTCCAAAACCAACAAGCATTCTGGGAAGATTGCTATAATGTTGATTAGATTTTTTGTACTCCGTATCCAAAGCCCAGGGACCATTCTATGTATAGGGTTGAAGAAAGTTCAAGATGTTTCGCAAGATGTTTGTTGACACTGTATCTTAAAATATAGATGTTACAACCAGCAGGAAAGGACTGTCAAATAAGTTTGTTACATAGAACAGCTGTTGAATCTTTTTCCATTACTTGACCTTCCGTGCTTAAATCAAACGTTTAATCAAAATGAAAATTGACAGAAAATAATGGTGATGACGATTCATTGGAAGAAGAATACGATTTTGAAGCTGAAAGAAGAGGAGAAAAAGTAGAACAGGTGGAAAATCAAGAGATACAATGAAACAAGAAGAAGAAGAAGAAGAAGAAGAAGAAGAAGAAGAAGAAGGAGGAGGAGGAGGAGGAGGAGGAGGAAGGGGTAGAGGTAGAAAAACAAGGAAAACAATAGAACAAATAGAAAAAAAACAAGAACAAGAACGAGAACAAAAAGCAAGAAGAGGAAGAAAAAGAAGAGAAGGAAGAACAAAGAAAGAAATAATACAGGAAGAAGAAAAAGAAGATCAACAATGACAGCAAGAAAAAGAACGAAAGACAAGAAGTATGAAGAGAACAGGAACAAAAAGGAAAACAACAACAAAAAATAAAAATAAAGGCATAGGAAGAATAAAATCCAAAGAGAATAAGTAGAAGAAAAACGGAAAAAAAACAAGAACAAAAAGAAAGAGAACAAGATGAAGAAAATTCCTGAATGTTAGTAAGTGTTATAAAGAGGCATGAAACCAGAAAAAGCCTGCCTGTAAATTGGATATCCAGTCGAACTTATCGAAGCAATTGGAAAGGTCATTCAGATACGAATCATAAAATGAATGGTCTTTGAAGCGCATGCGCATGTTGCCGTAAAGAGAAACATTGTTCAGGATTGAGTGCATGAAAAAGTTTTTGTGAAAGGGGAACAATTGTTTGGCTCTAGGTATTGTACATAAATGTTGAATTTAATTCAATTTGCTCTTTGATCTTGTCAACGGCTCTTGTACAGCATGGCTGGGATTTTTTCTGAAGGTTATGGCAGTTTTATTTCTCGAACGATAACGATAAATGACAAGTCAAATCTCATTGATATTTCTACTAAAATATGTCACTTTGATATTTCTCTTTATTGGAACAATAACTCCTCATCTACAGCAGCAGCAGAAATTATGTACACTACTTGAAAAACGGCCTTTCATTGCTCATTCTATGTCGGCCGTGACTGTGCCTATCCCGGCCATGTTTTACCAGTAAACCTTTCTATCTCGCCTCTCCACCATATGCCCGGTCTTCTTTTTCTCCATCTACTGTGTTTGCTATCATTACAGCACTGATCTGTGAACCTTTTGTACCATATCTTATCCTTCTTTCTTGCTACGTGTCGAGCCAATGTCCATTTTGTTCATTTGATATGTAAGACTTGTCAGCTTGGCTCAGTCAGTAAGAGAATCGGCTACCAATCACTTGGTCATTATTTCAAATCAAGGGAATGTTTATTTTATCAACGTATTTATTTATTAAAATGAAATAAGCCCTCGTTTATTCGTAGCATAAATTTTCATTGACATTCAAAATGTGTGAATTCACTTCAGTTGGCCAGTGCCACCTGAAATCCGTTTGTCTTGGTTTAAAATCACGGTAGAGGAATGTTGATTTTACAAATAGGTTTGGTTTAATGTGACAGAACAGACAGACAGTGAAGAGTTGCCTCTGATAAATTCGGTGAGGAATGTTCATGTTCTTGTTGCTATGGTAGGAAGAACAGTCTATTCAAGAATTGGACTAGAGTCTGACAAAGACGATAGAAGTGAGATTATGGGTTATATAGATACATAAGTAAGTAGATAAACTGAAAGTTTCCCCGTGTTTTCACTACTATCTTTATTTCTCTTGTCTATCTATCTATCCATCTATCTATCTATCTATCTATCAATCAATGGCTATATATATGTATATATATATATATGTATATATATATATATATATATATATATATATATATATATATAAACCGATGAAAGAAACATAGAAAGAGAAAGCAAAACAAAAAGAAAGAAAGAAGCGAAGTGAAGGAAGAAGCGAAGTGAAGGAAGAACCGAAAACAAATAATAGTGAAGAAAAACGAGAAAATCTGATAAAAGATGAGGATTTGAAAATTCTGCTCAGTATAGAATGGAGATCCAGAAAATGATAAATCGAAAACAAAGCCTAGGAAAATAATAAATTATTCGATACATGAGTGTCAATAGTTGTCTGATACGCCCAATTTGCGTTGGATACACGGGTTCACCCAACAATCACCAAAGTTTGGCCATGTCGATCTTGGTCAGTACTTGGATGGGTGAGCAACAGGGAACCATTTAGTTAGCCTACTCTGGAAATATCATAAATCCTCCTGAGAACGAGACTACGCTAAAAAAAACACAAGTTAAACCCTCCCCTTACCTCCCTCCTTGGATGACCTGGCTGCAAGTGACAAAGAATTAATGAATAGTTGTCTTTAGGACCTCCAACTAATGCTAGACAAAGTAAATGAAGAGAGCAAAAAAGTTTGTCTTCTCATGAACTTTATCAAAACAAAGGTTACATGCGAGAAACAAGTCAGATATAAGTACACAACTATCAAAATAGGAAACGCTCATCTAGAGAGAGTAGGTCAATATATCAACCAAGGTAATCCCCAAGTGAAGAAGAAATCAAGCGGGGACTCTCTTTGGGATAGCAAGGCTTTGGTAGACCTAGCTTAATCCGGAAGGACAAGGAAACCCCATCAGCTCTGAAAACAAGGGTATATAACCTATATGTCTTCTCCATTGTCATCTATGGAGCTGAAACATGGAACATAACCATGAGACTGACCATAAAACTGAGAACCATACAACGTTCACATAAGAGAATCATGCACAACATCACATGATGAGATCATAAGACAGCACAGTATATTTGGGAAAAGAGAACAAGACATCACAGAATCCATTAGAAAACTCAAATGGTAATGGGCTTGTCATGTTGGAAGAATGGCAGACAACTGACTCACAATACGGATCCCCAAAGAGCAAATGCAGAACTGAGACAGGCAGAATATGGGATGTCGAGACGAAAGGGACAGGTTCAGAAAGTATTGGCTCCGCTAGGCCCACGATAGAGAGGTCTATGATATCTTCAGACTCTCCAAGCTATCAATTCAAGAGATGGGATGAAAGTTACCACAAATTATTTTTTCCCTGACTTTCATGGAAGATGGTGGAATATTTCTTTCTTATTTCTAACCCATTTTTGCTTACTGTCTTTTTTGTTTTTGTTTTGGATTTTTTCCCCACTTTCGTATCTAGCTCTTCTGCTTTTTTTTTCTGTATTTCTTTTTATTTTTCTGAAGACATCCTTATCCTTGGCCGCTCAAAAGAATGACGCTATAAACTCTGGGGTAGCGCCGTTCGTCTTGTCTCAGACGGATGTTAGTGGACACAAAGGGAGAATAGATGCTAGGAACGGAATTAACGATGGTAACAAACGAGAGATGATATGAGAAAGAACGAAAAAAGTACTTTCTTTTTTTTTTTTCGTTTTTATGTTCGGCGTTCATTTTACAAGTATTCTCTGTTGGAACCTGATCCCCCAATTTCTCACGTACAGGTTCCATTCCTATTATATACGCATGGGGTCGCGTGCAAGCGCAATGCTCATCGTTGTTGCACTCAAACACACTCTTTCTCTCTCTCTCTCTCCCTCTCTCTCTCATCTACATACACAGAGAGAGCCTCACCCTTTCTCACCTAAACGAACGCACACAAGCTAACACTCGCTATCTCTCTCGACACGTTATGCCTATATTTACTGCGCAGACTCTCTCTCTCTCCCTCTTTTTACTAATCACACGCGAACACTCATATACACATAATGCTCTCGTGCCATCAAATCGTGTCTCGTTCTCTCAAACACACACACACGCGCGCGCAAACACACACGTGCACGTAATTCCTATATCTAGCGCTCTGTATTTCGCAAAATTTTACTGTGTTCCCCCTCAAACTAAAAGCAGAACCATCACATTTGTGCCAAATTTGGCATGCTCATTCAATGGACCCATGGGGAATGTTCACAAGTAAAAAAAAAAAAAGTTTTGTAATAAAATTCTTGAACATTTTTAGAGTTGCGTTGTATTTACAATGTAACTATAATGCTATGCTAACACCTTACTTTCAGTTCAATATAAATATATGCTTACACATGCTTGCTGGAAACCACCTGACAGAATGAGTTTCAGCTGGAATACACACACACGCGTACACACACACGCGTGCGCACATATAGATATATGTATACATATATATATATATATAGTTCAGTCTTTCTATTTTGAAATCACACACGTGCATAACACATTCTTTTACGCACACATCATGTTTGATATGATCTGTGCACTTCTCCCTTCCCCTTATTTCGTATGAAAACATATAGAAACATTAGTTATTACACACATTCTCTTTGATGTACACGTCTAAGTAGAATCAAAATGCAGATACTTAATGTGTAGTACGCGTTCTGTCTCTCGTTGTTATTCTCTTCTACCTATCACTCCCATGCACATGTAAAAGGAAAGCATTTAGTGAGCAGCGTACATATTTTTCTCTCTCTCTCTCCCTCATCACTCTCTCTCATTATCTCTCTCATTCTGTTGTTTCAGTATCACTCTCTCTATAATATATATATATATATATATATATATATATATATATATATATATATATACATATATATATAAAGATATATATATATATATGTATATGTATACATATATATATATATATATATATATATATATATATATATATATATATATATATATATACGCCGTACATATTCCCTCTGGAAATCAACTGCAAGTGCAACACTTGTACTGTTTAAGCATACCTTTACACATCATATATATATATACACACACACACACATATATACATGTGTGTGTGTGTGTGTGTGTGTGTGTGTATATGTCTGTGTGTTTCTGTGTGTGTGTGTGTGTGTGTGAGTGCTTTGGGGTGGAGTCCATGCGTGTGTAGATGTGCATATCAAGGTTTCCCAAATCTATGTGGCTATATGCTTAACTCGAAACCATATTCCCATTTCTTTCCTGCCAATACTCGGTCGGTTCACGCATGCATGGCTTGTGGCGCCGACAATACTGTCCATAAATTCTACCCAGGACTAAATTTAGCACCAACCGATAATTTCAGCATTTTTATGAACCACGTCTCCTTCCAGGGCTGGACTCCAGGCCTCAGAATATATTTTAGATTCACTGTGGATCTGTGAAGAGTTTTGTTTCCCTCCACCTCTATTTGTCATTCCGTCGAGATGAGACGTTGGCCATTGAAAACATTTCCAGTCTTCGGTTTCATATGACCATATATCTTAATGTTTTTTTCATTTAGGACAAGCTAGATTAAAATGGACGTGCCCACTTTAGATATTTACTAGGCTCAGCTTTGTCTAAAACCACATCATTTTGTTATTGTAGCAACTTAAAAGTGAACTTCCGCGTATTATTTAATATAAGTCAACCGGGCGTTTGAAGCAAGTGCAGAGTTGAGAATGAAATTTTATAAAATCGGCTAACTTCGTCAATAGAGATATCCTCTTTGTTATGAGTACACAGTTTACAGCATTTGAGTAGCTGTCATCAAACGTGAATTTATTTAATCTTTGGAATATTTATCATTGTTTTCCGGTTAATAAAAGTAAAACTCTCTCCAGTGATGAATGGATTACCCGTAAAAACGATTTCAAATTATCATTGCACAATACGCTCCATGTATCAACCGTATAACTTTTCATGCAAAAGAAGGTGTCAAAATAACGAGCATTACTGCACGCTAATATCCATTATATCTACCGATGCTGTTTTCATGTAAATAACAGTATTGACCATTTTTGACTGACCTGTGTATACGTCGAAGCACTGATTTGGGACCATTTTTGGTACAAAAAACTCGTCTTATCTTCAAAATTACATAGTAAGTACAGGAATAGCAATGGTACAGATTAAGACACAACCATCCACGGTGATGCATTAAACTTGTCTGTTATAGAATCCAGTTTCCTGAAGTCTTATGATGATGCAATAATTACCATTCATGTATTTGTCACTTTTGCAATGCTTTAAACTTATGAAATTAATAAACTAGCTTACATCACTAATTCAGGCATATAATTATGGATATAAAACCTTTTGTCTGTCTTTAACCGTTGCTCTGATTCCTGGTCACTAACAATCGCTGCCTTGTATCCCTGGCTAAGATTGAGGGAAGAATCATTTCACCGTGGAGAAATTAAAATGAGTATTTTAAGGCACCCACAACCCCAGGTATTTCAAAACCATGACAGTAACTGCTGGGGTTTAGGAGGTAAAAAAGGGGTTGAAACGTGTGCACTTTGTGTATTTGCTTAAGTATACATGAGTAAAAACTGTACAGGCATTAAGTTCTCAAGTTTACAATGAATTCCAATTGCATTGTGTGGGAATATGGACTGCAGGATGTGGAAGATAGGATCAGTCTTTCGAGTGGATCCAAGAATTCATCATTATAGTGTATACTGATGTATGCAGGGGCAAGTAGACTCATTATTACCTCAGTACTTCTCCGTTCACCGTCACTTTTTGAGTTACCTAGGGGCAACGTAACCTCAAAATAGTAATTTTGATCTCTCCACCTTAACAATGATAGCCTCGTAAAGTACTGATATCTATACATTCCTATTGTGAAAATAAAAATCATTTGAAATGCTTTATCTGCAATATTTTATCATAGTAAAATCATTAGCGATGTGTTCATTCTGTGCTTACAACAGTGGTATTCTCCCAGTCACGCTTTTTTAATACTTCATCATCAAGATTTATTTTGGGTGATTATGATAAGATTATTTACAATTCATATTTTGAGTAAAACTATCGTTAATACATTTTCATAGTTAGAGTTAGTGTACTCTATACATATCATAGCCCTCTCCTGTCAGTAACGCTTGTCTTGATTTCTCACCTCAAAAAGCACTCTCTTCCTGATTTTGGTACATTTCTACAATCAACAATATTCCACAACATTTCTATTTAAAAAATTCATCTACAATATATTAGTATTATACATATAAAAACTAAAAACGAATTTCCGATCAAAATTTGCGAAACTCTCTATTTTAACCGAAACATTATAGCTTTGCTGCGACATGACTATATGTCAAATTAGGATTATTTGAAATATTAATACATTTAGGGAAAAATGAGCTAACTTCAGAAGTTTCCATTGTATATAATCTTGTAGCCATCGTTTACTTATAAATGAGGTTCTGCCTAAGTTATATTATAGTTTATACCAATTATAGCATGAGATGATAAAACACGTTCTGCCTGTTGTTGGACATTAGGTCTCCAGACGATAATAGGGCCATTTATCAAAAGCCAAGTTATTGAAATTCAGTATCTCGAAATGGGCTATGCTTTCTCTTGAATTAGGTGGTTTAATCACTAGTTGTATTCGGGATATTGATTTTAGTTGAGCATTCAAACAATGTCATAGAAATAGATGCAAATGAATACAAAAAGTAATCGAGCCAATCTGGATACTACATATATATATATATATATATATATATATATATATATATATATATACAAGGTGTCCCAGAAGTGAGGCCCGATTTGTCCTCAATCAACTTTATTGATGCAATAAACTAACTACAGATTTATGCAGACGGAAACTTTCTGATCTGCGAACATACAGAGCATGTTCGATGTCGATGGTGGCAAACTTTTCTTGTATTCTAGTTTCTAATTCACGTATGATGGCTTCCATCTTCTCTGTCAAAATGATCACTTGGTATCAAGTTTTACTCTTTGCATTTTTACCTGTGCTTTAGGGCTCACCATTGAAAGATATCTGTTGGGGTCAAGTCAGTTGATCTCACCGGTGATCAAAAAGCACTACGTTGTCCTTGCCTGTGATCTTCTAAACTATTATTAAGCTATCCGTTACTTTTCGAACAAATTGGGCAATACTTTTTGGGATGCCATATATATATATAATGTGTACTATAGAGAGTGAGACGGACTCGGGAGTGAAGTGTTTGGTGGTAAGGTTTATTAATCCTTATATATCAATAGTCCATACATGTTTCGGGATTCTTCCCATCATCAATGGTGTGTGCTGTGTGAGTGTGTATTAAAATGTACCATGTGGAACCAGAGTCCACTGCCAGGAGCAATGCATTTTGGGTGAGTTTTGTTGTCAGGGCTACTGGAGGCCTCCTGCTGAACGGAAGAATATATATATATATATATATATATATATATATATATATATATATATATATATATATCACATAAATATTTATATTTAATATGATGTAATAGATTAATATGTAAAAGAAGAAAGATTTAGAAGACGTGTGCTACATTTCAGAATGTATTATCAGGATAAAACTTTTTTGCCTTATCTCAGACACTATTACAAATTGCAGTGCAGAAAATGGAGAGATCAGCAGCCCATTGCAGTCCACTACATGTTGAGAGTAAGAATACAAATTGACAAATCTGGCTGGGTCTAGGTGAGTAGGAGAGAAACTGCGGAAATTGGATATGATTTGAAAGATGAAGTTTTGATACAGTGGGTTGGAAAACACGGGACGTGTTATGTAGGTGAATGTAAACATATACATCTGACAATATCAAAACACACACGTGCTTGCACATTCAATAGGTAATTATGTTCAAATAACATCACATAGTCAAATGATTCATTGTAACAGGCATTAAAATAATAATGCAAAATATTCAAGATAAAGAAAAAAATGAGTATTGTAGCTCTACAAATCACGAAAATATCGTGAGCGTAAGTTCGTAAAACTCTAAATCCAATTTTATCAACTGTCTAAAATGTCTCATTGGGTACTTATCATGCTCGCCCATTCATATATCATACGCAAAAATATTTGCATGAATTATAGGTATGTGTCGCTCAGCATCCAGGTTATGTTCCAGACTGTTGGATGTTGGGTGAACATCGTATGATTATGTCAATTATGGAATATTGGACCATAGTTACTCTACTTGTACTGACTAAACAGCCAAAATTATGGATTATGTAGATAGTTCCACATAATGAGCACATTTTTAAATTGGATATATTTTAAATAACATATGTATATAACGTGCATCATTAAGCTAGATACCCTAGGCTTATTTAAGTACTGCCATAAACTATTTACAATCGTGAATCTTCCTGCTGAATTTTTTTACTGAAAATACGTTCGAAAGTATACTTTAGAAATGAAATAAAGAAATGTTGAACAAGTAATGTTCATATCACTAGCCTACGTTGACGAAACTTCGCCTATATTCATGATTTCCTTCTATTGTGATGAACGTAATGTTTCAACACTATACGTTTTACGGTTTTGTGTGCAGAATATTTTTTACATCTTTAAGATGCAGAGTCAAGAGTAATCTTGTTTTATCAAAAGAAACAGGTGTTTGATAGGTCTTTCTTCACCAAAAAAATGATATTTCCGCCGGAGAGAGATTAATCCATGAGATAAAGAAAAAACAAGTAAAAAAGTACAATACCATTTTTACTGATACGGTATTCGCACAAAATATCAATGAATTAAAGTAACTGAACAGTAGAAATTAGCAATAGGTACGTAATGACGGAAATGCCATGAAATAATGTGAACCGTATAAAATGTCCTCAAAATAGAAACATTTCAATTTTACATTTTAATAATTGATTTTTCCATAACAGAGATTCGGACTTCCTCTACTCTGGCAAAAATAATTGACATCATGGGATAAATTTCCTACAAATCTTAATTACGTTTTAAAAAATGGTATCACGCAAATTGTGTGATCAATCCCATGCTGCTGCGAAATACAGTGAATTATGGTCAACCTTTTATTTATAAATAAGAAGATATGAACTCGTTCATTGTAAGCTTCTGCAGTGCTCTTCCATAGGAATAGAGCACTCTGGTGGATAGGGAATTTACGCTAAATAAATACATCGCTTAAATTCAGCCACACCGAAGAGTTGTAATATAACAAAACAGCTGTCTGTTGATGACACAATGATATATATATATATATATATATATATATATATATATATATATATAAAGCCAGTAACATGCTTGATAATGTTATCCGGGATTATGCACAGTACATATATTTTTGATACGTACTGTACCATTATAGATCCGACGTTATAATTGCTTTGTTTATGTTTTAACGGCCATTATTTCTGCTTACGTCCTGTTAGCTGATCGAAGTTTTTCACCTCTGTCAAAAGCTCATGGGATCTTGGTCGTACATGCTTTTCGACATAGGGTGGAACAGACGGAAAAACGTTAAGTAACACATACCCACAAATAATTGATAGTGTAATGTGTTTAGTTCTATATAGGTGTTCTGTTAATGACCCTGTTCCAGACAATTTTCCGTTAACTCTTTGTGTCCAGTTTTTCAAAAGAATATTTACGTCTATATACATTTGTGTTTGTCTGTAAATATATGTTTCTCAATACAAACTCTTATTTGCATTCGTATAGCCATGAAATATATATTTATATGAACGTGAAAGTTTTCGTGTTTTACTTTGTGATTATGCGTGATTGTGTGTTTGTGCACGTTGACATTTTTGGTTAGTTGTTTAATCATGATTTTTGGGTGGGGTTGTGGTGAGGTTCGGGCAAGGGTTGAAAGAAATTGCTTGCAATGCTGGAAGGTGATGGAAAGTTACGGGTGGTGGTGAAGGAACGGGTTTTAAAGTATATTGCAATGTAAAGAATTCCAATATACTTAATGGTATATGCGGACATTGTTTATTCATATTTCTTCTTTGATGCTACAAAATAATCTTGACTTAGTGTCTATGTATCAGAATGAGGGTTAATGTACGACCCATCACAGCCCACTATATATATATATATATATATATATATATATATATATATATATATATATATACGTATGAATATTTTTATATACATATTTATGTGTATATATAGATATCTGCATATGTAAGTGAGTGTGCATGCCTGAGTGTGTTTGCGTCTTTGTGTTCATACATAGACATACATAAGTATGATTATGTGTATGAATATGTATTAGTTGCACACGTCGTACACATTTGTCCCTATACGTGTGTATATCCATATATACATGAACACGCTTATAAAATGCAACTGTTGTAACACATATATGTGTGTGTACGTGTGTGTGCATACATATGCTTATATGTATACTCATAAACACATAGATTTATGTTATTGCTACAAAAATAATACGTATCTGAAAGACAGTCTGTGCATACACATCAAACTTACACATACACATGTACGAAGCATCACTGAGATATTCGGAAAATTTGACAATGACAAAATTACTTCCCAAACATTTATATTCTACTAACTCCTTATCGCAGGGTTTGTTTGCACATTAAGGGTTCTGCTACATTCAATTTGTCATTCCAAACCTTTAGGTTGCAGTTCCGTTTGGTACGCCATGGTTCCAGATGGGGAGAACTGGTCGGCCTAAAAAATCTACATCCAGAATTATTCTGAATTTTGATTGGGTTTGAACACTTCACTATCACATTCATATTAAAAACAAGGCAAACCGTTTATTGTGGTCAGTATTTTACGAATGCATTGTTGAGAAGTATCTTGTAAACTATTTACTAATCTGTAATTCTTCTTCTTCTTCTTCCTGTTCTTTTACTCTCCTCTCCATTTTTTTCTATTTCTTCTTCTTTGTTTCTTTATTTTCTCTTTTTCTGCATTTTGATTTTTCGTAGTGTATAATATTTTCCCTCTCATTTTTCTTCTCTCATCTTCTTCATTTTGACTTTGGGCCGTACTTTTTCTTTTTCGCTATTTCTACTTCGTTTCCGCTTTCACTTTCACTTTCATTTTCTTCCTTCGTTCTTGCTTATACGTTTTCTTCTTCAATTGGTTCCTGTTCATTTTTTCATCTTCTTTATCAATTTTACTTTTTAATTTTACTTCTTCATTATTTTGTCAAACTCTGGGAAATCGGAACTGACTTTTTCATTGTAACAAGAGCAATAATAACAATCTCCACCTAATTTAGGAGGATAAACTCTTCACTGTTTGACAGTCATGTCAGGCTAAACCAAGCTTATTTATTAAAAAAAAACAACTTTTCTCTCACTGATTTGGAATCATGGCCTACAGATTGGTTGGCGACGTTCTCATCAACTAAGCTAAGCTTATGAGGCTCTCGAGAATTTATTTATTATACAATACATCACTTGCAGTAATCATGCTCAGTCGTAATAGAAGTATGAGTGAAGTTTGAGAATCCAGGCTTGTTTTCTTTGAAGTCTTCTCTCTTGTCTCATTTCTTCTTTTTATCACATCCTATTTATATCTCCTTCTGTCGTTTTCTCTAATTTTCTTGATTTTTTGCTTTCTTTTTATCTCATCTTATCTTGATCTTCTTTTTTCTTCTTCTTATTTCCCTATTTTCATCACCTCATCGTTCCTCTTGAGAAACTCGAATCGAATGCAATGCCTCTATTTGCCCATCAAAACATCCCCTTCGCCACAGGTCAACCATTCACCCCTTTCGAGTGCCAGCACCAATACAAAATTTCATCATTCACAAGGAATGGACAACCTGGACATTTCTGCTGTTCATTTTATGGAAGTCACCTATCAGAGACTCCATAAATTGCTAAATCTTAATTTGACTGGCAAATGTGTTCAGCTCTCTGGATATTATAAAATGCCCATTTGAAAAAAAAAAAAGAATTTTTTTAAAAGTATCCCATGTTTGTGGACGGAAGTGTTTGAAAATGTGATTAGAATATTCGAAATTGTTGATATACATAGATATATCAATGATTTTGTAAAAAAAGAAAACATTTCTTTCACAGAACAAATATTAATTTTTCAACATAATCCCCTTCCTTATAAATGCACTCACTCTAGTGGTGAATATGAATCTTTAGATATAAAACTTTAAAAAAATGAAAATTTCCAAAGAAAATTTTACTATTAATAACCTGTCCGGCTTCAGTCTTTACTATATATCCTCTTACTGCGAAAATTCAAGCAGTACACTTGTCTATCATGGACGGAACCTCAATGTCTCATTATATTCTTTAATTCAATGACAAATCCTTGATCAAAACAACCCAAATGTGCCAAAAGCAAAAAAAAAAGTATTATATCAAAAAAGATTATGGTGTACCCAGAGAGGATCGAATTCAAGACAACACCAATGGAATGAAAACTAGCTTGATAAATATCGTTCACTCAGCTCTGTGCCGATGACTCAGTGTCCATACGATCAATTGGAACGGAATAATGCCACATTTAAGGATCGAACCCACTACATCAATGATGATGTAGCTTTCGAATCGATATCCAGAAACAACTTGGTCCAATATGGCACAAGGCCAGAAGAAAAATGAAATCAGTGAAAACAAATCCACCTATCAGCAAATAGTTTACCGTTGTGGTTCCCAACATTTCAAAGATTATTCCTCATTTTTGTCAATAAGTGTTCCTCCCTTCCATTCAAGTATGTTGCAAAATGAACATTTTCAAACAATTATTTTATTTTGCGTATAATTAGACAACTTTAAAATAAGAATTAGTTTGATTTATTTTGTAATGGATTAGCTGTCACTGAGTATTTGTTGCCCAGAAGAAGCAAGTGAAAATAATTACGAACACATCATTTGAAATTAAGTTTATTAACAAAGAAAAATGAGAATTCTACTATCGTAACTGATTCACGCTTCAATGTGATCTCAGTTCTTATTTTCTATTTGCTATTTATTTTTCGATTCGTGGGTCTTTTAGTTCGAGAGCTCATCATATTATCATCACTATTAGCCTTTCAATGTCAGCTGTTTGACATAGACTATCACCAGGATTCGTTAGACCTCTTTATCATGGACGGTGCAGAGCCAATACTTTGTTCATCGGTCCAGTTCGTTTCGCCATCTCACATTCTGCTGGCCTCGGTTCGGCATTTGATCTCTGGGGATCAATATGTAATTTGTCGCGTCATTTTATATTTTGCCAGCCACAATTGTGCATATGATATCTGGATATCCACGTTGTGAGTCATGATGTCCATCAGTTGTCTGCTATTCTGACAACATGACCAGATCATTGCCATTTGAATTTTCTAATGAAAGTATTGGACTGTTTTTTTTTCTTTAATATACTGTGCTGTTTTGTGATATCTCCATGTGATATTGAGCATAATTCTCTCATGAGCACGTTGCATGCTTCTCAACTCGAGGGTCAATCTTTTGATTAGGTTTCAAACTGATGAGATGTTCTCGTCGAGCTGGCTCTACCAGAAGCTTGCTATCCTTGCATGATTCTTTGCTTGATTTCTTCTCCTTTTGAGGTTTTCATTGCGATTCTTTGCCCTTGGTAGATGTTGTGATCTACTTTCTTTCAGGTCTGTGCTTAAGATTTGGTCTTTTTCTGCTCGATATTTCTTTTATTTGAGTTCATGTGTAGTCCAACTATTATTCGTCTTGCGTTAGTTGGAGATCATTCTCAACTCGGGCTCATTTCGAGCTTTCAACTTGATAGATGGAAGTACATAAAACACTATCTGGACTTTTCCTTCCACATAAGCCTTACTTCCATCTTTGCACTCCCTAAGTTCCCCTGGGGGATGAAATTTCCAACCTGCTCTAGTTTTGGTCTAGGGAGATTAGCCTGTCATTCCATGCTCTATGCCGATGATCAAAATAACGATTTTTCGGAAAACATGATGCATAATTTTAGAAGTCCACAGATAATAATATTATGATGTGAGAACTGTCATGCTTTACACAGGATTTTCTTTTTAGGTTATATATGGTCATTTATTCATTTCCAAGGGATTTAACCTTTACTTTGTATATATCTATTTTTATTTCAACTTATCTCAATCCTTTTGATCGTCCATTGGTGGAAATATACTACACTTATATCGTATGGATATTAAGAAGATTTACACCACTCTATCAAATTCCAAGAATTCATTTTATCAAAACCTGGTTCACTATTTAGACCACCCACGAGTAAATGACGCTTTTTTTTAATCATGAAGCTGGATAACTGAATTTGGTGTCATAAGAACTATGTATAATCTGCCGCTGAGAATCTGACAGGTTCTTTGCTAAACATATTTCTACGCAAGTTTTACTATCCCCATCCTGTAGTCTTTTACACGATTACTGTCACACAGTGCATTTATTATGTGATACCTCTAGCAGCATCCAGGCCTTTCCCAAAATGTTACAAAGAAAATGCGGCAATAAATGTATTTAGGTATTCTTATTCTCTAAAAAATCTTTAGGAGGTCACTTATCATTTTGCAGATATAGACTTAAGTCATGGCAAAGCTATTAAAATATAATGGTCATATGACCTCTTGATGTGTTCAGAAGGGTCTCCAAAGCCACAAAATTTAAAGTGCACCTACGACCTGGATCGGTTAAGGCAACATGTACTATTACAGCGATGCCGTTTATGGTTACCTCAAACACATGATGGAGAAGGAAAAAAAGGCCAGTGTTGATGACACACATTAGCTTCATTCTTTATATTTTAATGTCAGGCAACCACTGGAAATCACGATCCACAATGTGAATGCCCCGAGATCACATGAGAAACTGTGAGTGGCAAAGAATAAGATGTCGTGACAAATTAGACAAGGTCAGAAAGTTTTCACTTTGCGCTACCCATGATAGAGAGGCCTTGCGAATCTACGTCTGACGAGGGACGATAAATGGCTGATGATGGTGATGATGACTTGATAATATCAAGCATAGATAATTTTGTATAACAAGTTTCAATGGCACAAAGTAAATGACATTATATACAGGTTCCAATGGAGTAATGAATACTTTAAAGGGTTCTGAGTTTTTGAACCGGAGAATTAGCAGTTGTTACAAGTTAGCAGGGAGTTTGCTGAAGTCAGTACAGCATAATTTGATTATATAGTTCTTTAAAACAGTGGTTGCCAACCACAGGACCGTGCTCCAATACGTGGCCGCAAATCATCTGCCGATGGGATGCAAGGAGGCGATATTATGTAGTGATATCAAATAATATGAAGTAGTTTCATTTAAGAAATATATTCATCTTACACAACGAGCTAATTTTAGAAATGAGATTAATTCAACACATACAATATCTCCAGAGATATGATATAAAACAAGAATCGTATGTTCAACGCTGCGCCCACCGTTCGTGGTAGTAATAGTAGAAAGAGGGAGAAGAAGTTCGAGTAGTTTCTGAGTCATTTGATTCTTATTTTTGTAAAATACTGCGATGTGGATATATTACGATAGTATCATTTCCTATCAGAAAAATCGTAAATGATTTGGGGCGTTTTTGAACATTGTTGGCTTTTTTTTTAATATAAAGATGCCATACAATCTATCGTAACTTCATAGTCGGTTTCTTAATGGTGTCACACCATGCATCTTATCTCCTCCTAATTTCCATTGTTTAGCGTAATTGAAACCAACTGACAGACCGACCGAGCGGGAGGTGTCTCATTGATATGTGCAGGCAGATCTTGACAATGTCACTGTTACATAATACAACATACCCCGATTTTACCTTATGAAAGATAATCTTTTTATTGCATAAATACACGCATACACACATTTGGAGACGTTATCCAACTTGGACAACGATTTAGATCATCTGTCGTTGACTGTTCATTAACTCGACACGAACAAAGCTGAAACAACTTAAACCAAAGTGGTCAACCCCAGATAAACTGACGAAACGGTTTATTAATCTTTAACGTTCCCCTAAAAACAAGTCTGGGGGATCTGATTATTTACAAAGAGCACTCTTGTTGAACCCGGTTCATGAATACACCTGATGCCCTACTTTCAATCCTTTCAGAGAAACTTATTGATCAGTGAGTCACCTCGAGACCCCATTAATCAATTTCCAATCCGTTTTCTACTCTTAGGAAATCAAAGTCGGGAAGGTCAAGCGTACTTGAGTTCACAGGTTGCTCATCTAAGCATATTGGCAGCAGCGGTGATAAACTCTGACCCGAAAGACAAGCACTTAACTCCGGAAACTTATGAAAGTATTTGAATATCCGTGAAGTGAAAACTAGAATAATTTCGTGATCGTTGGAGCATTCTGGTGTGAACACGAACAAAGCTGATTCGAATTATTCTATGATGATTTAACCCTTTTTTATGCAAATGCTTACAAAGCTCATAAGAGGTACGGAGTGACGTGAAAACATAATCGGCTAACCGAGAACAGGTTTCGGTTAAGACTGCTTGCGTTCACTTTGCACTAAGGCCCGTAGGAGATTTATGAATCTTCCTCCACCCCAGGAGCAGTTTGGACCATTCATCCCTGTAAGAGAGTTCAGCTAAAAGAAGGTCAATATGTCGGGAAAAAGATCTACAGCTTGGTAGTTACAATAGATGTTTCCAATGCCGGTTGAAAAATGGGAACGTTTTCCCCATTAAAAAAAGATACATTTGGTTGGGGAACTATGAGAAATCTCCAATGGAAAAGAAAACATAACATTAAATAATGGTGATAAACATCGCCCAATATGCCTTGAGGACCTATGTATTACTGTTCAACAAAGTTTTTTCTTTCTTAGTCTAGTAAAGGTTACAATAGTAGGCACAATAGGGATCAAATAAAACTGTCAGACAAGCTTTCAACCCGTCACTCTACAATGGGTATTCAAAATCTTTATCTAGTTTGGCCACGATGGTCTCAATAGTAGGATAGTCTGCGGACATCGAACTGGCTACTGCAGAAATGGATTACAGCATTACCAGACTAACCATCTCTCTATGACTATCACTCAATAAGGATACAACTCACCAATAATGGCCTAAGAGCTGGTACTTTTTAAAAAAATAATAGCAGCACTATTCCCTCACTTTCGCTATGGGAATTGAAACAAAAAGCCAGGACTGATCTTAGAAGTGTAGTTCTAGCTTTATTTTTGGCTCTGTTCCCCGGCACGAGTGAAGAAATAGCACTGCTATCAATGAAAAAAGTACTAATTTCTGCAACCCTGACTGCAATTCTAAATTGCTAGTTATTGTTCAACGGTTGGTATCCCACTAAACTTTACTAAGTCATTATGGTACAAATCCAAGATAGTTTTGTTAATTTGGCTGAATTAACACTACTACAGGTAAGATACTGGATAATTACTCACTTTATATGACGAGAAGAGAGGAACTGAGTTAAAATCGAACTTGCTACAATAGCTAATAGAAAGCACTCAGAGAGTGCATACCTCTGCAAACGCTTTCTTTTGAAATTGAAAGTCTGTTCATGAATAAATACTATGCATGGAAAGTAAGCGTAAAAAGATTCCCAGGTTTGTCCAGAAATCTATTTGATCTCACCTCAGTACATGTCTCACTATACTGCCAAAATTCGTGTAGAACTGTTGGAGATATTGTGTAGACAAATTGACAGACTTATATGTGCGAAAACATATGAGTGGCCACTCATGATAAGTGCCCATCGCGCACCCTCTGACAAGAATGCTTTCGTTTGATTAGACCTTTTCAATTTTCCCCCATTATCTATGACCAAAAACGAATCAGTCATCGCAGTATAGATAGGTTTTATTGTTGGTGGAAAAAGTACTGAAAGGCACTCGATCGGTGGACACACAGTCATGCAAGTCATTGCAGTGCATTATAACTCAGCTAGCAAAATACTAAGAGCGCTGCAATTGGCTCACGTCCGGTGTCTAAGCCAATCAGTGCATGATAAGGCCCGAAGGCCCAATTTTTTTAGAATTGAGAAGATCATGATTGATTTTTGGCGAACATTTGCTTGCAATATTTCAGGAATTACTATCAAATATGCACCAAAACCATAATGCAGCGTGTTCAAGCTTCAAAATTAAAATTTGAAAAAAAAAAACACTGAAATATTGCAAGCTAAATTTTGTCAAACTTTGTTTGCTATTTTCTCAATTTTCTAAAAAAAATGGCTCGTTGGACGCTTGTCATGCGCGACCATCCATATAGCTCTTTCAACGAAAATATTGCAAGCGAAATTATATCAAATTTTGATGGCTATTTTTTGAACTTTTGACAAAATGGCTCGTTGGGCGCTTGTCATGTGCAGTCATTCATATAACTCATTCAATGACAATGTTACAAGTGAAATTTTGTCAAACTTAGATAGTTATTTTCTCAAATTTCTAAGAAAAATGGCTCGTTGGGCGCTTGTCATGCGCGGCCAACAATGTAACTCTTTCAACGAAAATATTGCAATCGAAATTTTATCAAAATTTGATAGCTATTTCCTCAACAATCAACAAAATGGCTCGTTGGGTGCATGTCATATGCGGTCATTCATATAACTCTTTCAATGAAAATGTTACAAGTGAAATTTTGTCACAATCTGATAGCTATTTTCTAAAGTTTCTTTTTAAAAAATGGTTCGTTGGGCGCTTGTCATGCGCAGTTGCTCATATTACTCTTCCGACTTCTTAGGCAGAAGTAATTAGGGGAACTTTTTTTTATTAGTCTTTTTTTTTTCGTTTTCCGATCGTCCCTACGCAAGGTTAGAGAATGTTCCCTTATAGCCAAGAGAGAATTATCACACACAAAGTGTGGACACAGATGAGGTCATGTCATTCCCAATCCTCGTCCAATCAATCGCCTCCCTCTTTTCTTTCGGAAATTCTATTAGTTGAGAAGCAAAATGTGCTGATGGCGTAACTTGTTTAAGAATTGATGAGGTTTTCGGTTCTCTTCAATACAACGATGGAATGAGTGAGTCCTAAAGGATGGTCAAGCGGGCATCATAAAAACTGTAAAATTACATTGTAACATTTTTCACTTTTTTTTTTCTCTCTCACTGGTTCTTGGATAATAACTGTTACTTCCTGATTGATTAAGTCTAAAAAGTATAGAAAATATTCATTATTCTCTTCAAACTTTGCTCTTGTGACCAGGATAGTGATAATTTGAAATCTATTTATTTCAGATTGGACAACGGGTGTATTTGCATATTTCTAATCACATAAAGCAAGAAAAACGACTCCATTTGTATTTCATCGTCCTGGTCACCAAAGCAAAAGTTGAAAGGAATAATAATCAGTTTCAATACATTTTACAAATAGGCAATTAGTACAGGGGCGACTGGAATTGCGTTGCACGGGGTTATAAAACCAATGAAGGTCAATAAAATCCTTTGAGGAGAAACTTTTCTCAGAGTTTAGCCCACCCTGTAGATTGTTTAGAGTTCGACTAATCATACCATTGTTAGAGTCAACTTTCCTATGTTAAAAGTTGATGAATACATTTGTGGTTAGGATTGTGGTGAACGGTCAAAACGGGTCCTTTTATGAAATTTTTGCACGTTGTAAAAAAGACTGAATTTATTTTTGTCGTCATTGTCGTAGAGTCATTTGCTCCATTGGATAACTTCGTTACTGCTAAATATATTTCAAGTAAATGTTATATGTAGGCTTTTTTGGAGATTAGCTCATAGCCGACCTAAAAACGTTGTTTTTTTTTACAACTGGGAGGAATTTCTCAAATCCCAAATGATTTTGCAGAAATTTGGCCTTACTCTTCAATAAACGCAAGAATTGGAAAATGCTGAATTACGGTCGATCCAATTTTTGTTTAAATTTTATACGTATATAATCATATGTCAACATGCAAAAAGTATCGAACTTTCTGATCGGAAAGAAAATTGTGACACAGATTCTTAGAGAGCCAATTCTTGAAAATATATGACGTCTTTGAGAATTTCATGGTTTGAGTTTCTAAAAATCAGTCCCAACGGCCCGATTAACAACCAATCACCGTTTTTTCTCTTCCAACTGCATTCTACCAGATGCATTTATAGTCATAAGATTCTGAACGTCAAACCGTTTATCAAACTGGGAATATTTTTAGATATTTGCTACCCAACTTACAACAGAAAAATCACTCATCACCTAAGCTCTGAAAGTACAGATGATGAGTATTTGTAGTAATAGGCTGAAAAACTGTTACTAATTATAGTGCACATGTTGTGATACCGTATCAAATAAAGCATTCCCGACACTGTCTGTTGTCTGCATCTCACAACAGTAGAGAAGGGGTTGGATTTCTCAAGTTTATCCATCTTTTACTGGTTGCCAACCAAGGTTCAAGAGCCAGGTTTACCCTGTTATTTACCCGTAGCTGACAGTAAACGGAATAGATTCATGTATTTCCAGAGGTAACTGACGTAATTACTGTTAAGTGTGAACTCGTTTCCACGATTCCATTTGTTCTATAAAGCTATACTTGGCCTTACTCGTATAAAAAAAAACGAGAGTAAATGTTTGTATTGATATAGCCCCAGCAGCTGATACCCAAAATAGAAAACCAACAGACGATTTTTAAAGAAATAAAGAAATCATATTTCTTTGATTTTTTTTTTCATCCAGAAGTTTTCTGCTTGACATTCGAGGACAAAACTTCTATTTTCTTTTGAAATTTCGTTAAGAAAATAATGGATTTAAAAAAAAAATCTGAACACGTCAAAATTAATTGGTTTATAAAAAGTTTTCAGGAAAAAATATCTGAAGTTCTCCAATACTCAAATAGATTGGAAAATACAAAGATTAAAAAAAAAATTTGATGGCTGTTTAGAATTTAGAGAAATAGATTTTTTTTTTACTTGGACTACATTTTCTAAAAGTAAATTGTGAATATTTTCGCTAATATTCGATAGCCTAGATATTCTCTCATTACACCCTGCCACACCCTGCCACACCCTGCCACACACACACACATATATATATATATATATATATATAAAAATAGATGTATACACATACATACACACACACACACACACACACACATATATATATATATATATATTTATATATATTTCATCATATCTTTATTTCAACTAAATGTTTGTGTAGAGAGCATTTTAAGAAATAAACTCAGCATACATCGGATATTGAATTACTGATAAGTACTTTGGTATATACATATATATATATATATATGTATACATATATATATATATATTGTAGTTGAGTTTGGCACAAGGGAACAGTGGTTGAGCAACCATGGCGAATGTATGTATAGATGCATGTGCTGGATTTCAGTCTATTTTTCCGTTTATCATTATTCTAAGGTTTATACGTATATATGTGTAGCAGTTAGTGGGTATGTGCATGTGTAGAGATTTGCTTAATCTACATGTTGCGTCGTTACATCCTAGAAGGATGAGTTTCATTATCCTCAAAAAATGGTTGCAGACTCCAGGTATTCTACTGTAGACGGTCTCAAACTATAATTTCCAAAGAATTGTGTAATTTTTGAAGTAAAAATTACATTTTAAAGACTTTTCAAAAAGTTACGGTCGAAATCTCCAAGTACGTAAATCATTTATTTTTTACGTTCACTGTATTTATTTTGATAGGAGATCAGTTTGTTTTTGTGTTCATATAATCTTACATAATTGATGAATGGAAGAGTGTATTTTTCGAAAACTGATTGTATCAATTTCAACTAGTATTTACTTTCCTGAAAGACATAGCATTACTTATTTGCTACTCAAGTACGAGGATATCTGACATGAAACAATTCATCATCATCATCATCATCATCATCATCATCATCATCATCAGTATCAACGTCCGTCATTGGACATAGTCCTTACCCAGGATTCACCACACTTCTCTATTGTGGGCGTTGCAGAGCCAGTATTTTTTAAATTTATCTAGTTCATCTCTCCATCTTGTATTTTGTCGGCCTTAGTTTCGCATGTGATCTTTGGGGTTCCATGTTGTGAGTTGTGATGTCCTACGAGTATGTGCCATTCTAACAACATGACCGGCCCATTGCCATTCAAGTTTTCTGATTGATTCTATGATGCCTCTGACTCCCGTTTCCTTCCTAATTTACTGTGCCGTCTTGTGATCTTTCCATGTGAGGTGGAGCATGATTCTCTCATGCGCACGCTGCAAGCTTCTCAGTTTGCGGGTCTGTCTCTTGGTTAGGTTCCAGGTTTCAGCTCTACAAGTGACTATTAGGAGGATGCATTGGTTGTATACTTTTCTTTTAGAATTATTGGGATCGAGTTGTTTTTTAAGGTTGAGCTTGCTCTGCCCAAAGGCTTGCCATCGTAGTGTGATTCTTTGCTTGATCTCTCCGTCTTTTGTGGGTTTCAGAGAGATTTTTTAAGAGACAATAAAACAATTTTGAATCGAATCTTGATTATCATTTCTTTTGTAAGTTCTAAAAGTTCCTTTCATAACGACGATCTTTATCTGTCTTGCCATCTGGCCATCCTTTCAATTTATCTGCTGCGAGAAAAAAGTTTTCTCGGATGTTTCAACGGTGTCTGGGATAAATGAAACAGTGAGCCGGAACATAGTTTCTGTAAGTAGTGTCTCCTATTTGCTTGAAAGCAATACCTAATTTACCTTGAATTTTTATCTAGCTGGAAATACCTGCTCTCCAGGCAGTTACCCTTAGCCACGTGGAGCCTACCATTGGAACACCTTACTGTCTTAGGCTCCATACAGCTTTGGATTGCCCTGAGAGGGTGAATATATTCAGCTACTTCAATCAATCTTAATGACCACATGCTATTTTCTGATAATTTTTACATTTTATCAAAGAGAAAAAAATCCCGTTTTGATTCAGTGATTTCTTCGAGGAATTTTTCGATATCCTGACATTGTTTAGAGATGTAGGTTGGCCCAGCAGGTAACGCACTCATTCTCTCAGGAAAGGCATAAACCTATCTCCCCACCAAAGTTATGGGTAAAATAGCATGAGGTAAAGTGGTTGATGCCAGTGAGAAAGCTTGTCACCTCTGAGTCTATTCCAGATATCGCGAACAGGCTAAGTATCAGCGTGGTAAGTGGTGTTGGAGCAGGAGCAAATGAAGCAGTAGCCAGTGTAAGAGCACTACTTGCTTTTCACTTCCAAATTTTCAGAATCCTTACCAGACCAAACGTGTTGAGTGCAACAAAATAAGCTAGAGTCTGAAGGAAGCAGTCCTGTAGAATACATTGCTTATGGAAGAACTTCCTATCCCATTTCCAATCTCGTTTCCTGCTTTGGATTTGTAAGAAAAGGATATGGGTCGCCATGCAGTAAAATCCTTAGTCTACTTCCTTCCCCAGGAAAAGGTAATTTTTTTTATTCCAATGTGTATTTAAAACGAGCTGAATGTTTTGTTGCACAGAAACATCCTGCCTAGGTTCTAGCAATTCGTTATATAGAATTCGGTTGAGACCCAGCAGAAGTAGAGAAGAGCATTTGGATCAAATCCAAACCCGAACCCCAAAACGTGATTCAAGTCAGTAATTGATAATTGCACAAGAAGCCGATATATATCCGTTTCCTTTTAGATATATGCTAAGAAGAATCATTAATATCTATTTTTTTAAGACTGAAATGAATGTTGCAATTTCAAGATTTTATCTTATTTACTTTATTCAACAAGTAATCAAAATTCAATTTGACAAATGGGTTTTTCAAATTATTTGATATTGTTACTTCCCAATATTCGTCTATGTAGTTGAACATATGGATTTCACTTTCCATTGTTTTTTGATTAAATCAAAACAAATCTAGATTATAGCGTAATCAGAAAATTAGTTTCTTTGACTCAGTTTTGGAACCCGTCTCATAGATTCGATCTAAGCTTTTTTCCCCAAGCAGGTTTCATTTAGTATAAGATATTCAATACATTTTCTAGGGTTCATATACGATTCTTTTCGTTTTCATATCTCTTTTCCAATCGCCAGCGAATATCTTGTCCAACATTGACGTCTTTCTGTATGGAGGAAGAAGAAGATGCAAATTGTTTAATCGATGAATCAATGTTATGTTCATAATCTCAGATTTAAGAAAAATGATGAAGATGGAATGGTAAGATGAATCGTCAAAGAAAAGCATAGAAGACTGAGTTGTAGGGAAGAGAGGAAAAGAATGTCTTGATAACGGCTCGCTGTTGCAAACTAACGTTGGACGCTATTTTCGCTTTTCGGGAAGCAAGCGATAACTGTGTACATCATCCTCTGTGAATCTCCATAAAAATGTGTAATTAAAGTGAACGTTTAGCCGAACGCCTTAACTATTACGAGAATTAAGCATTGCCTTGCAACACCTTAGACCGTGAACTGAGAAAAGGCGTAAAAAAGTCAGATAGAGAAGGACTGAAAGATTAAGCATGGAAAGACTGGATAACGTCAGTGTGAATTGCACGAATCGGCCCATTAACACGCTGTACCTTACGTTACGTGCAAGTTAAACAGTGACGCCATAAAGGTGAGCTTAAACGTTAAAGTGCTCAAGAGAAACACTAAAAAGACATTAACAATAAAATGCCGTAACCCATCACGAGTGTATCTCGAATTGCTTGAGTACTTAACTGACTTTGAAGTAAACAATCGTTCAGCTGTGCGCTTTCTTCCTCAATATCTAAGACCAATAAATGGTCTCTTATTTCATCGTGACTGGTTAGAATACTGTTCAACTTTCGGGATCAAGTTAGAAATATCATATGATATTTTAACACTAAGATATACCCGTGAAATGAATGGGTTATCTATGTGTGGATCGGCACTGGGGTGCGTGAAGCTGATTTAATAAGTAATTTATTTTTTAATAACTCAAGTATTCTTTTTTTTTCATCACGAAACTACTCAAACCGTCTTAAAGGCAGTTCAGATATAAATTCTTAATTTTAAGTATGACATTGAAGAAACACTATTAAACATTTCTTTCAGTCGTCCACACACTGTTCAATTTTAGTTTCAAACGATCCATGTTTCTCTGACATATTATTAGATACTATGACAACGGACTTTCACATTTTACAACTCTTTGTTTTGGGTTTGTTTGTTTTTTTACGTCTGTCGATCAGTTGAACATGAATTAACCAAACATAACTTCAGGTTCTTACAGGACTCAGAAACGACAGAAAATTATACAAATATGAATACTAATTGACATATATGTTTTTATACTGATATATGTAATATTCAAAACTGTTAACACTGGGCTTCCATAAAACAATTTTTCGTGGATCCATTCCAAAAGAGTCTAGTGCATGTTCAATTAGTCAAATGATTATCGATGTGTCCTTGGTCTCATAGTTGGTGAGGTGAGGTATCATCATTCATTTATATAATGTCACTGAATGTATGAAACCTGTTCTTTGATCACACCATCCATAAGCTTATTCAGTCAAGCCATGTAGATGAATATCTGCATACTATCGTATCGAGTTATTTAAGTATGAATCAGCACTCAGGAGCTTATGGCTATTTTATTAGTTAAAATGATAATTCAAGTGTTCAAATATCAACGTTTTTTTTTAAGTCTCAACTTTAAAACCTTTAAAAGGTGATCGGACGTAAAGTCCATAGAAAAAATGTTATGTAAGAAAAATCTTCAATGATATCGCGCAGTATGAAAAACCGTAGGAACAAACGTATTTTAAAAAATATTACTTATTTCAATACAAAATTAACTCACATGGCTACTTTTTTTTCTAATTTATTTTCATTTAAAAATACTCTAATTATTCATATTTCTATTGATCTTACATGGGCCAATTTATTATAAGTTTTAGGTTATAATAGGACAGGACACCACAGACAATTATAAATGCTTATTTGCATACATGATTATTATATGGATAAGTAATGATCATCACCATCAGAATCAGTCTATATCGTCTGTCGTTGGACATAGACTTTCCCCTAGATTTGCCAGACCTTTCTATCATGGGTTCAACAGAACCAGTAATTTCTGAATTCATCTAGTTCATTACGCCATCTTACTTTCTGTCGGCGACAGTTTTGTATAAGATCTCTGAGAATTCACGTCGTTTGTCGTGATGTCCAAAGGTTCTTTGACATTTTTGCAACATGACCAGATCATTGCCATTTGAGTTTTCAAATGGATTTTGTGATATCTCAGACTCCAGATTTTTCCCCAATGTACTGCGAGGTCTCATGATCTCTCCGTGTGAGTTTGAGCATGATTCTCTCGTGCGCACGTTGCGTGGTTCTCAGTCTGAGGGTCAATTTTTCGTGGATTCATTCCCAAAGAGTTCCATGCTTCAGCTCCATAGATCACTATCGGGAAGATGCATTGGTTGTCCATCCTTCTTTTCAAGATTGATTGGATTATACTGAACAAACGATGATAACATTCGAAGCTAGATTTTTTTCATTCAAATCGAATCATAGATGCAGTTTCAGCAACCCTGTACGTATGAGCCATCATCATATACAGATATTCAGGGTGCAGCACAAACCACACCCTTATTAGTACATCAGTATTTTTCTCTTTCGTATTAAGATTGATCAGAAAACGGCATATTGGCTGCACTGTATATTTTATATTCATTATCAATGATTTATCGACTAACATGGTTTGTGATTTTACATATTAATTCTTATGCTAATCCCCATCATCATTAGTCTTTTATCGTCCACTGTTGGACATAGATCTCCCCCCTGCATTTGTCAGACCTCTCTATCATGGTTGTTGCAAAGCCAATACCCTCTGAACTTGTCTAGTTCATCTCTGCTGGCCTCTTTCCAAATTGGACATCTGGGGATCCATTTTGTAGGTCCTGATGTCCGTCAGTTTTCTGCCATTCTTACAACATGACCAGCCCATTGCCATTCAAGTTTTCTCAGATTTTATGATATCTCAGACCTGTTTTATTCCCAAATATGCTGTGCTTTCTTGTGATCTCTCCATGTGATGTGGAACGTGACTCTCCCATATGCACGTTTGTATGCTTCCCAGTTTGCGAGTCAGTCTCTTGGGTAGGGTTCCATGTTTTAGCTCCATAGGTGACTATCAGGAGGATTCATTGGTTGTATACACATCTTTTCATTCCTACGGAGCTTAATTTGACAGGAAGTCAGATGAGTGCTGGATGATTTTAATGGGCTAATATTCAAATATTTCACATTAACTTGAAACTTCCTGTGGTATTGGTGTCTGGTGTCGAAAGAGAATTAATTCAAGCAAATTTCAACTGTATTACAAAGTGAAATAAGTCAAGAAACTCCTTCAATTGTTTCAGATTATTTTCTAATAGCGAGCCTAGAATGAAAAGTTTTGGAAATTGGCTCATACTGATGAATCGGTATGTCATAAAATTGTGGTTTATGCCCCGTTAGGAGCGCGTGCAAAAGATGATTGAAAAGATCAAGTCTGTTGGTTATTGTTGGTTTTTTTTTCTCAAATTTTAACAATGCAAAATCCAATGTCTCCAAATTAATCTACCAAAAGTGATTGTGTGAATGAATAGAGTGTCTATTGGGTCCACATTGTCTACACAATTTTGAGGACTGTGCTCGAGTGATTTGATTCTGAATACCGCGGTCTGAACGCCCCAGTAGTCTACATATATCAGTTAATTGTTCAATTGGAGAAACTTTTCGGACCAGAATTTGATGATACTTTTTTAATGTCCCTATTGTTGGCCTTTCAACGCTTTTCAAATAAATTTCCACGGCTATGACCATCAATCAATGTGATCAATTCCACTGGGTGATGTATTGTACCGTATAAAGTATGATTCAACTTAACCCAAGGAGAATTATGAGTCTCAAAATTCAAATTATGTCAAACGAAGAGTGCCCAGAGTATCATTTTGAAATAAATTATTTGTGGCCCGACTTATTCTGTATTTTTCAAAGGATATAAGGTTTGGTATGATAGTCTTGGCATTTCTCCGGATATTTTATCTTTTCTATTAAAACGTTTAATAAGCTTTGTCGAAAAAAAGACATTTTCAAATATTTTGGAAGATATTTCCCGGAAAAGATCAGTTACTAAACTTAGGTTATCAAAATCTGTTGGAATCATCATAATCTTTATTAAATGTAAGTTGATTTTATATCAGAGGTACATGAAGTTGGATTTATTACCCTTTCACAACACCAAATATTTCAAATCTACATTTTTTGATGAAGTCAAGCTCTCCATCATGATCCAATTGGGTACGTGTTCGAATTTGAGGTTTTATCGAAATTCAGAGTGATATAACTTAGTAGGAAACCAGTTAGAATGTTTAAGAGGGGGGCATGGTTTCAGAAATACGATGAAGATTTGATATAGACCAATTACATAAAGCATGAGTAAATGAATTATTGCAAATCAAAATCCAACATACAAATTACTAATCTAAAAAAAAGTAGAACTTTCTACTATGACTGAATCGATCTGAAACTGAAAAATTTGTCATAAGATTCTCTAAAAATCATTATTTTGCCAGAATGTTTCTTTATTTTTTTAATATATAGTCTAACAAGTATCCTCATTTTTTTGTCACGACGTTCATTAAATGTTGCATCAATTAATCAAAAAGTGTCATCAAACCCCGAAAAAAAATATTAAAGTCTTTTCCATAGAAGGCCTTCAAAATATAGATATGAGAAAATGTTTTATAGGTTACATTTTCTCAGACTATAGCCATTGCACGACGAGGCATCAATATAGTTTGTAAAATTGCAAGTCTTAGAACTATTTTTTTGTCGACTTTTATTCTTCAAACTTTTCACAGTTTTTCCATATCCATTCTTAATTTATCTTTCAACTATAAAATAAAGTGTGTTTTAGAAAACAAAATTTATGCGATGTTTCTCCGTTCGCCATTTTGTTAGTATTCTAAGAGCTTTCGTGTACGGATGTTTGTTACTATTGTGCAGAGAAAAACCGTTCCCTCTTCCAGTGACCCTTGCTAAACCAGCGATAATTCAACACTTCGAGAGAGGAAAGTCGTTGAAATAAATGGACCACTTTCGCTATATTCTTTTTGAGTGAAAAGAAATTTATTCATCCATTATTTTTATTGGTCTTTCCGCATCCACTTATGAAATGTTTACGAATAAACGACTTTGTATTTGTCATGGATATGCATTTGAATTCTTTTAATTTATTGACTTCTTTGTGTGTTTCTCTTCTTTCACTTCCTTGCCTTCTGCGGTTCGTGATTTTTATCTCTAAAGTAGTTACTCCATTCTTACAAGAAAAGATTCATTTTTCACTCTTCAAAATGTAACCTTTTTAAGGGGAGCCATTTTTTTAAATTGATTTTCCAACATCAATGGTTATCATTTAATTTTGTTCCATTAATCTTACTACTGCTGTTCAGATTCAGTGATAAATTGCATTGATAAAACCACAATAATAGCTTTACTAATAGATGTTCAGAGAGAGATAAGAGAATCTCGTTCATATCGGAAGCAAATGTATCAAGTTGGTTCGGAAAAAGTACAAAAATAGGCTGAGTGAAGAGAATGAGGGTATCAGCGGGAACTTAGCGAGTGGCTAGGATTTGATTATGAAAACTATGCTATTTACACAAACAAGAATTTCTCCAAGATAATAAAAAAAAAGATTAAATTTTCTTGAAACTCCAAAATTCAAAGGAGTCACCCAATCCGTTCTAGAGCACCCAATCTTATTATTGTAAACAAGGGGAAGAAGATCTATGAGTTTAACGATATCGTCACTCCAACAGACCTACGGTACAAAATTGGAGGGAAACAAATAAATGGACAAACATCTTGTCACAGTGAGAGAAATGAAAGATAACGGGCCATAAAAGTGATACAATGGTTGTTGGAGCATTTGGAACTGCCCCATAGAGCCTTGCAAAAATGTTGGATGAACTGGGAATCCGAATAAGATTTAAAATCGGATGAGAAAAAATTATTAGAAGAGCTAAAATATTAAAGAGACTGCAGAAGTTGCTGTCAATTTATCTCGAGAGTAACCGACCAGTCATAATAGATGTAAAAATTAATGAGTGCAGGAATAGTGAAAGAAGAATCGGAATAGTCCAGATGACAGCATTACTAAGGTGATAGGATACTGAGTAGAATGCTTTGGTATTGAGGAGATTGGTCACTTCAAAACTCAGATAATTCAAAATTCATTCAGTGTTAACATTTAAACGGATGAAAGTAACTCAGAGAGCGCATACATCTGTCAAATCATTGTTAAGAGAGGTGACTGCGAACGGATAAACCAAAAAAATGTCTTCGATGCTCCATTGCCCTCCCTTCGAAAAGAAATTTCACTGAAATTAACTGAAGACTACTGGAGATATCGTGTGAACAGACAGGATATTTTGGCGATAATATATGGTGTGAACATATGACTACGACGGCATCAATCTGGCCCCAAATTCAATCACTTCTTATGTAGCCTATTATCTACCGTTCTTCTATTTGACTTTCATTGAAAACTCTTAGAGATATCGTGTTGACAGTCATGAGTGCATACACAAATGTACTGGAGAAAAAGAAAAACATCTCTCAATCAAAAACAGATACCTGAATCCGCCCTGATATTGAATCAACTCTTTCCATCTCCATTGCCGTCCCTCCCACAAAATTGCAATGAAAACTTTTGGAGATATCGTGTGGACAGGTAGACGAGCAGGAAGACTACATTTACGTATGCCTCTCCAACGTTACTAATTCTTTTCCATCTCCAATGAACAATAATCCTCTGATTTTGACGATTTAGACCAATGCAGCAGTCGTAATGCAATCAGAAGCGATCGCTTCGAATAAAGACATTTTAAAACTAAATGCTCCCAATGCCATCTGTAAAACTAAGAAACTGCGAACATTTTGGCCGAGTCTCCTCAGCATTAGGGCACTCTTCTCGAAATACCCAATTATCTCAGAATGGAATCCTCTTTGTTTGCTCTTTCCCCTGGGGTAGATAGAAGCGATTATCAAAGTTAAAATGATGAAATGTTAGATTTCTTATATAGAATTTTCTGAATCTCTCGAGGATATTCTTTTTTTTTTGGATATATTTTTTCTATTTTAGCTTTCTTCCAATTTCGTGCTCAGCGTTCATATCTGAAACTGTCAACCAAAACAGTCACCAAAAAATGTTAACGTATGTTTCTTTAGTTTTTATGTTGGTCTGGCTTGTCGGTTGACTATGTACAGTTGACTATGTATGTATCACGCGTAGAGGAGGTACTGTTGGAGCTAAGGAACTGAAAATAATAAATTGAATTTCCTTATAATTTTTTTTTTACCTATTATTTAAAAAGATTTTTAGTGGGGGCTCAATTTGCAATATAAATTCATGCTAAATTGATCCCTGAGTTTGTTTCCAACTACATTCATATGTTTTTTGTTTGTTTTTGTTTTTTCATATTCAGACATTTTAAGTGACCTATGTACAACAAGTTGTGAGTGGCGAAATTTATTTATTTATCCTTTTTTTTTCTCCAATTTTTAATTGATAATCCCCAGCACGGCATGCTGTCAAAAGACTTCGGTCACATGACGGTTTCTATTGAGTGACTGACCAGACCTGTCATCATGATAATCTGGTTTTTAGCATCAGAAGCATCTGATTGCCATCGCTGCAAGCCAAGTGACTGCAAGTGCCTGCAAGTATTCTCAAACCTCCAGCGAATCTCATTATTATCACCGACCTCAGCTGTCCATCGGTCTGAATCGATTCAATTCTTAACATATTCTTTATTTCGATCTCTCCTGTGTTCCAATGTTAATGAGAACCATAACATAACCGTCACGTGTTCTACCAGCTTTCAGTTAAGTTCTTTATATTTCTGTATTTTCTCATTCTCTATGTTCACCCTGTGGTCTGCTGGGACTGCTGCAACTATTAGCCTACAGGCTTTCCTTATCCTTGTTTACAGCTCGATCTGATCACTGAGAGACAATAGTGTAATAAAAACGATTACTTCCATAGTATCATTTTGACCTTTCTTTCAGTTTTTTTTCCAGTTACTTTTTGGCAACTCTCAGGTCGTTATTCTGCAACAGTTGAATGGTAAAACCAACCCCCATGTGTGAATTATGTGAGTTTGAATTTCACCGTTAGCTCAGTTCATTTTTGATCTTCGTTGCTCTTCTAACAGTCATAGAATAAAGACTTGAAATATTTAAAAAAACAACCGAGAGAAAAATGAAAGAACAGTTATAATAATATTAAGTATCGACAAAGAATCTCTTCAAGAATTCGTTAACTATTACTTTAATATCTAGAAAAAAAATCGAAGTAATAAAGACTTTCATTATTACGTTTTCCTCACCGTATTTGATTACAATCACTTTTGATCGATTGGTATCAAATCTCTCTAAATATCCAATAATTCCCCTTATAGTCTCGGTGACCTAAGGGATGCTGTGTTCTGTATTGACTCGATATTTGTCTTGATAAGTAATAGTCCATTAACTTTTTGCTAATATCTTTTGTACGACTATAATGTGACCTTGTTAAAGTTTAACACTAGTCATATCTTGTAGCTTTTGCTTGATATCAAGTTGCAGTAGATTTCCTCAACACTCAAAGACTCTCCTCGATGTTTTAACTGGTAAAAGTAGTACTACCATCTGGATAGTTTTAATTCTTCCAAAATTGTAATTCCCAAACAAGATCCAAATATCTTTATCCACTTCTTCATTCTCTTTCGATTTTACGAGGTGATCCCATTGAATAACGATATCCACTGACATGTTTTTTGTTGTTTTTATATGATGACGAGGTTTAATCTGTATGTCTAGATCGGGGCATCCATTTGGATATATGATTTTATTTCTTTTCACTATCTACGATAGCTTTTAGTTTGCTCACATAACATTGGTAAGCATGGTTCAACCCCGACTGTTCGTACTGTTCCCAGTGTACCACCATTCCTACCCGGTCATGTCATTTTCATACATCTTCTGGGTTCATTTGCTGTATTGGCTTCTATAGGTGGGGATTTCATGGGTGTCTTATTTGAGTTACCTCTCCATCAAAGTCTGGTGACTTTCTCAGGAAATCAAGTGAGAGCCAATCTATTCAGTAATCCAGCACTTTCCTCGGTATTCTGGCTTATTTTGGTAATGCTGTCGTCTGGGTGGTTGAAATTCTCCCTCGGATTTTCAATTATCCTAACCTCTTATGATTGTTCCGAATGCACAAATAATGGTGATTACAACTTTGGCTGTAATTTTTCTCCACTCTGTTGGAAAAGTCCAGATATTTTCCAAACTCTTTACCTTCTTCTTCTTCTTATTATTATTATTATTACTATTATTATCATTACTACCATTATTATTACTATTATTATCATTACTATTATTATCACAATTATTATTATCATTACTATTATCATTAATATCATTATCATTACTATGATTATCATCATTATTATTATCATCATTACTATTATTATTCTTATCATTACTATTATCATTACTATCATCATTATTATCGTTATTATTATTACTATTATTTGAAATCTCGCACCAGTTGTCTGGTGGTAACCGCTTGAGTTTGAGTGACAGTAAGTCTCTTCAAGTCTCCAGCCCTCCTCTTCTACTATTATTATTATTATCATCATTATTATTATCATTATCATTATTATTATCATTATCATTATCATTAATATTATTATCATTATTATTACTAATATCATCGTAGCATTTTGAGAACGATGTTAAAGAAAACATCTAAGAACACTGAAATGAAAATAAATTCCATTTTCATAATTTACTATTATCATTATCATTATCATTATTATCATTATCAGTAGTAGTAGTAGTAGTAGTAGTAATAGTGCTATGATTATAATGATTATTATTAATACACGTTTATTTTCCCATATTACCACCCTATTTTTTTCTTTCCACTATCGGGGATAACCTTTGATTCTTCTGTCTTCTGATGATCACCACCGATTTAACAGATATCACATTTATTGACATAATTTTTTCCTATTTCCCATTCGTTATTGTCATCATTTTGGCGCCATTGCCCTCATTTCATCATTGTTATTGTTGTGGCAACCTTTGTCTCCTCCATATCTGCTATTGTATGTGTTTTCTATCCGCTAAGGGAGAGAACATTTTTAGAATAATTTATGGAATCTTAAAAGCAGTTCAGATGAAATAAAACCAGATAAATTGGATGCTTTCATTATTTCTTGATATTTAATGTGTCCATTGAGCCAAACGGAAAATGGATTCAGGGTTTTTATTTGCCTTTAAATTATGCCATTTGAATGGAAATATCTCGATTTACAGCCTTGAGGATACTTTCCCTTGCAAAGAGCCATTTTAATTTCCCAGCCAGACTTTCGCCTTTCGCCATCAATTTTTTTATAACCATCTAAATTTCATCTATCTATCTATTTCGGTCCTTTCATACTTCTATCAGTTCGTTCATACCTCTCCATTTATCCTAACCCTTCGATTTCTATCTATAGATCAACCATTCCCTCTGCCCAAATCTATTCATATCAATGTGTCCCAATCTGCTGATATTTCTTCAACTATTGTCACCATTTCTGATCAATCCATCTTGCTAGATACTTACCAACCAAAGTGACATATTGTGATTTGTATCTTGAGTGTGATGTGTGCTACACGTAAAAAAATCTATTTTCCGTAAAAAAAAAATCCTACCTCTGAAAGACTTGTTGGTACATTGTAAGGAGAATAGTCACGATTATAAGTTATAAAGTTTCACTGCCTCGCTCATTCGATATTAAAAACATCGAACAATAAAAACGTCAAACAAATAGAAAGAAATAAGAGAATTAATACAAAAAAGAAATTCAATTCGTCACTAATATCTGCTGATAATATTATATAATCTAATTTCAGCTTTCCATTATTTCTGTTATTTCTATAATCAAGACCACTTCCACTAAACTATGCCAAAAAGGATTCAACGGTCTATTGCTTTTTACAGATTTGCGAATCCATATCACTCAGCCCACCCAAGATACAAAACGCTTCCTACCTACTTACTTCATAACTGAAAGAAAGAAGTATGTTCTTGGCTTGATTATCAACAGCACAACAATTAGAATCAGCGAACTGAGTTCATATCCCGTCAATTGTTTCTGTTCACTTTGTCTCCTTGTCTTTCTTCTTCTTTTACGTCTCTCTCTCTCTCTCTGTCTTCTTCTCCAAAATCTTTTCTCTCTCTCTAACTCTCAAGCTTTCTGGTATTTTCATTTACCTTCCTGTAAAATTTTCCTTCTTTTTTTCTATCTCAAATTATTTGTTGTTGTTGTTGTTGTTTCATTTATTGATCCGCCCTCTATCAATTCCCTTCGTCTTCCGTCTCCCTCATTACTCCCTTTCTTCTCTCTCCTTTATTCTCACGTGTTTCTCTCTTCCTTTTCTTTTCTTCTTCGTATCTGGCTCGACCATGCCATTCCCACGATTCCCCAACCTCCAACTTCAACGTTTCTCGCAAATAACAGCCACTATTTACCTGCTTGAGAACCATTCCATTTCACTCACCGAAACCGTCCTCCAGCCCATTTCTCTCCATCGACGGGGGAAAGCGAGGGCGGCCATTAACGTACAAAATCCTTAACCCTCAAAGACGCCATCAACTTTTAACCTCCATTCTCTGGAAGCTGATGCTTCTAAATGTTTGTCCATCATTCTAACTGTCGTTTGTACATTTCCTCTCAATTCCGATCATCCTTGCATGCAAATCATGTAATCTCGGTCCTTTCGCCTAAGTACTTGCTGCGTTCGGTTATCGTTCAATTGTTTAAGCCAAGACTGATGATCTTCATTCGTTTCTCTGTCATTCATTTTGACACGGCCATTTTCTATATTTCCACCGTTTTCTTTTCCTTTCTTCTCTTCTTAGTTTGGATTAGAAACGGCCAATCGCTACAGAAAACTGCCAAGAGGTCAAGGGAGGTTTGTCCTGTTTTGTAGTGGTCCTGCTTGGCTGACTATCAGTCTATGCATTAGTCATGTGTACAGTCCGCACCAGCGGAGCTAGAGGACTAAAATTTAAACATTTGTTCCTTATAATGTTCAGAAAAATGGGGTTTTTGTTGGTGGATTGAATGTACAATGTAATTTCATGCTAAATTTGTCACTTGGTTTATCTCCAGCAGTGTCCACGCCTTCTTATTTAAATTTGGTTTTGTTACTGATCATTGCGCAATAAAAGGCAAAAAAAATGTAGATATTCATTGTTCATCTCGTTTTCCGATTTCTTTAATATCTGATATGTCCAAGATGGCATGCCGTCATAACACTTTGGTCACGTGGCAGTTTCTTTTTAGTGACTAACCAGACTTTTTTTTCAATTTTTTCTTCTTCTTGTATTTTATTTCTCACGATGTCTTCTTTTTTTTCCTTTAAGGATACGAATAGTACGTCTTTTTTGAAGCCCTTTGTCTTTTTCTTTTCTTTTTCACCAGTATCTCCTTTCCTTCTGACTATTCACATTGTTTCATTTACTTATTCATCTCAGAATTCTCCTTCCTTACACCATTCCATCTTTTCAGTCTCTTTTTTCTCGCTCTAGTTCTTCCACATTCCTTGTTTTCGTAATATGGGGTTCGAAATCGAGACGTTAGTAAAACTCCATAATATCATAAATCGAATAAAATTGGATTTTTTTAATTGATTCAATTTTTTTTTTTAAATTCCATATTTCTTTGATGATGATAATAGAGTTTAAAATGCACTTTTCATCCTTGGTTTGATCAAATTTAGTCCAATTTAGCCTCCAGTGTATTTGGACGACTAGAGTTTTCGACGTGCTTAAATTTTGGGATTTCTCAATCTACATAAGATGCCACAAATTTATCTAAAGTATTTTCATGTATTCCCAAGCTGGGCCAATATTTAGCATTCTAGTCATGCAGACCATTAGTTCTATGATGTTCTCCATCCTAAGCATGTATACCACATTCATAGTCTTGCAACTGGTAATGCTAAGCTAAGTATCTTCACAGGGACATCACTGTTGAACAATGTTTACCGAGTGGCCTTGCAATCTATTAATGCCATAGAGAGTGTGACCCTTGCTAAAAGCCTCGTACTTGTAGCTTAAAGGCAGACAAACACTCTCCTTTCTCACGGTGGAGTAGCGCTCATCAAGCTAGTGTTGAAGACCATAACAGACGATACAATCTGCCTGCTTGGAAAATCAACTCAAGCAGATACCATAATTCCTGGCAGGAGGGATGCAACCACCTCAACCACAAGTTTTCTTTTTCACTTATCCAACAACCTTTTGAAATCTCTTTAAAGAAAAGAATATTCACCAAACTTCATTTCTTCATACCAATTCTCCAGGAAATAATTATTTTATTTTGTTGTTTCTTTTTCGCTTGCATTTTTCAAATCTTTTTATTCTCTTTTGAATTTGTTCTTTTGTTTTGCTTCCTTTTTTTTGGTTTCTTTCAAAAAGGTGTTTTTTTCTACTGTTTTGTTGTTGTTGTTGTTTTTGTTGCTTTTTCAGTTGTTTCTTGTCATTTCTCCTCTCTAAATTCCCTCCCTCAAAGCATTTTTCCATCGAAATCCATTCATCTTCGCCCACTGGTTCTACATTTGCCAAGACCTGGGATAATCCCATCATCCTTTACCCTTCATCACCGCCTATTTTTCTTACCGTATCGTCTGTTTCCTTCAAATGATATCACTTCACCTCGATGTTACTCGAATGCAGAATACTTCACCGCCATTACTCTCGATAGAGATACCAATCATCGGAAGACATTGGCCGGAAAATGTCGACGGTCTCCATCAAAAGATACAAGCAGATGTGGGATCATGGCTGACGTTCATTGGAACGAACGAAAAAGCAATCACCCAGTTTTTGATCTTTCTCACTCGTTGCACCTTCGGGAAAAATATAATGGCTGTTCTTTTTCCGACATTAACTATCACCTGAACTGGTTAATGGGAGCAATGTGCAGGGTGAAATTCTGGGGTCTTGCTGAACGGGTGGAGAGACCTTTGAATGGCCAAATAACTGATTGTCATTCATCCGTGGTTCTTCGCATCTTACTCAGGTTTCTTTGGTGAAATCAAGTATCTTTGTTTCTGTCATCCATAGTAATGCTTTTTCACCGAAATATCAAACAGAAAATGATTTACTGGACTGAAATAAATCGTTTCCATTATAGGTAAACGGACACACATGCACACGCACACGCACTTATATATATATATATATATATATATATATATATATATATATATATATATATATATATATATATATATATATATATATATATATAAGTGCGTGTGCGTGTTTGCAATATAGCATAATATAGTATAAAGCAAAGTCTGATATGTGATGGATTTTCCATAGAGTCCTCGATACATTCAACAGTATACTCCGAGGGTTGAGTTGTTTTAAAGTAGAGCTGGAAATATAATATAACAGAATATGATGTTGTTTTTCTTCTAACTGGTGTAATCATTTATGATACTGTTTTGTTGTTTAACTGGAACTAATGTAACGTGCTAATAATTTTATTTGCGCGCTTGAACGTCACATGCACTTAGAAACACCAGTACCAATGTCGAAAGATGTTGTATTTGCCATGGGTTGTTTTGCTTTAATCATAACAGCTTCTAATATTTGGAGTCTCTTCCTGGAGTTGGTATTATATAAATTCTTGTATTCTCTCACTCTCTTTCTCTTCTTATTCTCTCTCTCTCTCTATAAATATATATATATATATATATATATATATATATATATGTGTGTGTGTGTGTGTGTGTGTATGTATGTGTGTGTGTGTGTGTAAATATCAATATAGACTTCACATAAAATCTTAAATATAATGACAAATTACATGCACGGCATAAACTACGTAATAAGAATAATGGGAGTTTGTGTTTCATCAACACAGCTGGGGTGTCATGTTGATATGACTGTTTTGTTTTCGAAATTCCAAAAACAGTTACATGTTAAACAACTGGTGATCCCAACAAGGGACAATTCATACGTTGTACAATATTAACAAAGATTATGGAAAATATGGAAAACACTTTGAAAGATCACATATATTGTATTGACAAAAGTTGGGAAATAATTCTATTCAAAAAAGTTCAGTTTTTGAAACAGTAAAGCTTTCTAGAATATATATATATATATATATATATATATATATATATATATATATATATATATATATATATATATATATATATATTCATATATATATGCTCCGATACCTTTGCAGGTCACCATGAGCATTTTTGAACTGCGAAATTTCTTTTGGGTGCTAATTGACTTATGATCTTTAAAATGGCAGATTTTAATACATTCAATTGTCCACTTGTTTCGTTGTGGCTTTTGTACGCACGTTTCAATTCAACAATTTCTTTTTTTGAACATCATATGGTTGTTTTGAATTTCCCATTCTTAATGTGATATTACCACATGTTATCTGAACTGCTGTGGAACCCTTCGATAGAGAGATTAGAAAAAAAGAATTCGTTTGTGAAATTCAATCAAAATAATGGAAAATAAATCAGCAGGGGTTTCAATAATACCATAAAATTATCAGGAATTTCTAAACTTTTGAAAGATACTTTGTAACAAACGATGTGATTCTTTTATCTTTTTTTGGTTCGTAAAAATTGAGTCATCCCCCCAAAAGTTCAAAATTTCATGATAAAATATTTACATCTCATCTGAGTAAATTGACTCTTTTACCAGAACGATTTTGGTTGTTGGTTTTCTTAAAAATATCATCTTCCTTTTCGAAATACATCCTTGAATTTTGATTTTCAGAGTTCTTGTTCAGTTTAGATTTTCAATAACTTCTTGTCTATATCAGATATCAAAGTGTAAATGAAAATGAATTCATTCGAGATTTCAATGAATTACCATAATCTTTTCAACAAAGCCAAAAACGGAGATTGTGGTGCTATGATGACAATTCTGATCTGATGAGATTCATCAAAAATCTGTTTCACATGTTTGGTGAACTTTGATGAACATTTTAATATTTCAAGAAGATAGATTCGAATGTAAATATTTACATTGAAGGACTGAGGTAGATGGCAACGCTTAGTTGATAAGTATAATCAAAAGGATTTAGATAGGTGTATTTAGTCGTTCAATAGAAACTGTCAGGTAACAAACGTCTTCTGCAGTATATTGTGTTGGGTATGATCAATCAAATATAGGGGGAAAGGGGTGATCTATGGATCACTTCTTCAGCCTTTTTTGTTGGACTGTGATCACAAAAAAGTTGAAAATCGTCAAAATACAATGATGGACGTAAAATAGGCGACCAATCCAGCATTTACTTACATTGTAAATTTGATAACATTAAAAACCTCTCGGGCGGTGGAGAAACGTTAACTCTACACATAATAAGGAGTAAACGTTTAATTTTTCAGCCCTCTAGCTTCAATGGTGTGGTCTGTACACGCAACATATACATGCACTCAGATTTACATTGCCAGCCAGTCATAGTATCGTAAAAAGGAAGAAACCTATGCTGACAATTTGGGTGACTGTTGGTTAACGGTTTGTTGTACATGCGTACGTGCATATTCACCTATGATAGATAGATAGATAGATAGATAGATAGATAGATAGATAAATAGACAGATAGATAGATAGATAGATAGATAGATATGAATAGATTGTGAGATAGATAGATAGATATGAATAGACTGTGAGATAGATAGATAGATAGATAGATAGATAGATAGATAGATAGATAGATATGAGTAGACTGTGAGATAGATAGATAAATAGATAGATAGATAGATAGATAGATAGATAGATGGATAAATATGAACAGGCTGTGAGATAGATAGATAGATAGATAGATAGATAGATAGATAGATAGATAGATATGAACAGACTGTGAGATAGATAGATAGATAGATAGATAGATAGATAGATAAGAACAAACTGAGAGAGATAGATTGAGATAGATATGTAGATATGAAAAGACTGTGAGATAGATGGATAGATAGATAGATAGATAGATAGATACATACATACATACATACATACATACATACATACATATGAACAGACAGATAGATAGATAACCTTATCTGTGGATCTCAGTAAGGTTAGCTTTTGGTCTTTGGGAAGTGTATGTAATATACTCGAGATTTTGGACATTCATGAAGACTCTGACGGATGGAGTATCCATTTCATTTTGCGGGTCCTTAATTCTAGAACGAGAAACAGAATTATCAAATTTTCCTGGTTCACGTTTTTTATCATCCTTGGTCATCACTCAAGAACGATTCAACCTGATTCATGTTTCTTCAACTGCTGTTCTTTCGGCCAACAATTTCCAGTAGTATAGATCAATCCGGTCCTAACAAAAATCAAAAATCTAATAATTCCCTTCAAACACACGGATTTATTTCTTCGGCTTTCATGACTCTAATCGTCTCACGAAACTGTCTACTGTCATCTATAAAAAATCCAAATATATCTAAGATAATTTGTTTTGGAAATATATTGAAATGACGATAAGAACGAAGGGCTTTGGAGAAGTCTAGTCCAAAATAAAACAATGTGCAGCAGGTGGTGTTGTGCCCAGGGAAATTAGAAATTTCAGTTTTTCCGGAAATTTGAAATGGGTGCCGGATTCGTGATGAAATCGGATCGCAGGCTGCTGGATTAGCGAAAGTTTGATATATTAAGAACGACATATATAAATGACGAAGAGAGAAAAAAAAGAAATCTATGAATATATAAACAAAGGAAGAAAGACAGAAAGGAAGATGAGAGCTTCTGGAGGAAGAATGGAGAATATAGAAAGAAAGAAAGAAAGAAAGAAAGAAAGAAAGAAAGAAAGAAGCAAACAAACAGGGAGAGAAACATTAGAGCTTTGAGAAACCTATATACAAATATTAGTCGAGATTAATGAAGAAAGAAAGAAAGAAAGAAAGCCTTGGCTGAAGGTGAAATAAAACAGTTGAAACAATGAAAGAAAAAGAGAATTTGAGTAAGATTGTAAATGAAGGAAAGAAAGAAAGAGAAAAAAGGCAGGCAGGTAGAAAAGCAGGTGGGTAGGCTCATTGGAATGAACGAGGAGAATATGGATCGGTAATGAACATTTTTGATTCGTTGAATTCTGAGTAGTAACTGGTGGTTTTGATCAGAGATCGAGTGACAACAAAACTCTCTCGTAATCTAGCACTCTGTCACTATCCTCGCTGATTTTTTCACTTCTACTGACTCTATTGTTTCTATTTTTTATCAAGGCATATCCCTTAATCAGGGTGCTTTCATAGCTGTATTCAAATGTTTATCTTCACGGCTTGTGGTTTTCCCTAACTGCCTGGCACAAGGACCTTAAATTTGTGGCAATGGTGGTTGTAAAGAGTTTTACTGTCAAGTGTATCGACGGTAAAAGCATGAAGTTATATATTTTTTTTTATCTCTGGAGATTGCACCTGTCACTTCGGATTCTTCTAGTACCTTCCTTACCTGCAACATCACCATGACACCTGACGTCTTTCCAAGGGTGGCTCTACTGCATGAAAATGCTCCTAGGTAAATCGTCACCTGAATTCCTCATTGTAAATATGTTTTCAATAGATTTTTTTTCTCCGGGTGTGCTCTCCAAATGGTATGAACGGCTCTGGATTATCATTCAGTTTTAGCGAATGAAATCGTAACAGGATATTGCATTGACCTTACTCGAGTTTAGAAGGTGTAATTAAGAAGGGAGAGGGCGAAGGACGATATGAGAAAAAGAAGAGATAAAAATATACAGACAAAGAAAGAAAGAAATATATTGATAAGATAGGAATAAATGCTCTGTGACATGGAAACCCCCCAAGTGATATATTCGCCTGAATTCCTCACTGTCAATGTGTTCTCAATAGATCTGCTTTCGATGGGTATGCTTTATAATAGGTAGGGTTTGGTTATGGATTATTTCTCAGTTTTACAAGGACGGATTGTAAATAAATTTTGCAGGCTGGAATAAAAAATAGTTTGGTTTTTTTTTCACATTCACAACTCCCCATGAAAGATCTGGAAATATAAATCTGTAGGTTTTATCTTGACAATAATTGGTGATCACAAAAAATATTCAATCTTGAGCAGTGTAAGTTTCTGCTCTTCCTGTTGTGCGACGTTTAGCAAGCTCGTCTTGCTGACTATTTTACTTGTGAAGTGAAGTGAATCCTTGTTGGGTGCTTAATCACCGTGACCTTGTACCAGACTGAGCTTGACTTACTAAATAAGTACTAGTTTATACTAAAAAAAACCTGGCCATTGTTAGGAGAAGGATGCAACACAGATATTACTTTGGGCTTAAGAGTAATAATCAACCACATATAAATTATCTTCAAGGTTGAGTGCAATAAATCAGCAGCAGCACCTTTTTATAATCTGTTGCCAGACCTCTCTATCATGGGCGTCTAAGAGTCAATACAACCTGAACTTGTCTAGTTTGGCACATCACCTTATATCGTGCAGACCACGATTTCGTGTAGGATATCTTTGGATCCACGTTAAGAGTCATGTTGTCCAGTGGTTGTCTGATATTCTTATTATATGATCAGCCAATTTGCAATTGATTCTACGATATCTCTATCATCTAATTTATTCTCTAAAAACTTTGCTGTTTTGTGATTTCTCTGCCCACCTTTGTGCACGTTGCATGGTTCTGTGTTTGAAGTTCAAAGTTTTGGTTAGATCCCATGTTCCAGCTCAATAGGTGACTATCGGGAGGATGCATTGGTTGTATACCCTTCATTTTAGTACTAATAGGATTTCCTTGATCTTGAAGGTTAAATTTGCTCAACCAAAAGTTCACCATCCCAGAGTTATTCTTTACTTGATTTCGTCTCTCTCGGAAGATTTCATGGACATCCGTAGTCCCAAGTAAATGTACTGGACGACTTCTTTGGGGTCTACGTTTTCAATTTTGATTTCTGTTTTCGTTCTCAATGTCATTTTTGCATATGACAAGTTTATGTGGAGATCAATAATCTTGCTTTCTTCATTCAATTCATCTAGCAGTCTTTTGTGGTCATAGAGACTCTCCTAAAGAGATAGTGGTAAACAAAATAGTCTGGCAAACTATTGCCGATGTAAGGATCTTCATTGGGTTTGGCACGTTAGAGACCATGAAATTGTTCGTTTCCTAATTACACTACAAAATCACAAATTTGCAAAATGCTTGTTCAAAATTCGGTTACGCAAATCGGAGTAATTTTTTTTTCATGAAAATCTATTGATGATATTTACCATAAATCAAATGCATACAAATACCTCTTATTTCATAAACATATTTTATTACGATGAATTATATGAATTAAAATTTAACTAATCTTATTTGAATCATCACATGTTTCATTACTAGAAATTGAATGAATTAAATTGTTTTATTCGTGATATCATCTACAAAGAAATAGGGGAAAGACAGAACAGGGACTTAGATAGTTTGAAAGAAAGTTCAATAGTTTATTGACATATTAGGAAAATTGTTGCATGTGAAGCAAATCCATGTTTGTATAACATTTTGCTGAAATTTGAAAGGATAGGGGAGAGAATAGGAGGTATAGAAATAAGATGATAAAATAGCAGAGACGAGAGATAGTGGATACATTTAGCTGTCAAAACCTGTGGAATTTCCATGGATCAAGCTTGTAATAAATAAATGAACTCCAACAGACAGATAGATAGATAGATAGATAGATGGATAGATGGCATGTAAATTGCTTGGAGTTATTAAGTCGTTAATTTATCAGTGGAAACATTTCAGCCGACCTCCCGGTCGTATAACAAGAACAGAAAAAAAAAGGTAATGTTGGTTTCGGCTCGAGTGTTACCCCAAGTGATTCAAAGATCGAATGGATGAGATTGTTCTCGCATACACGGTCGGTTTAATGAAAACGAGTTCATGCCCGAAACACCGTCTACTCAAATAGTGCAATCAGAAAAAGCTATTACCGCCTGACAGCAAGCGGCCATTGTTCTCTGAGGAGATTCGTTAACAAGACAGGCGTCATTTCTTTTTCTTTAGTTTTATTGTTCTTTCGGGTGGAAGCCATCGTTTTAACTTTCCTATTAAATCACTTCATAGCTGTCGGTCACAGTTGCTCGTCGCCATTTTTCTTTTCCTATCGTCTGCTTCCATCATTTATCTCTCTTTTCCTTTCTTTGATCAGTTTTCTTTTTTTTTTTTACCTGTATTCATTAGAATCCTTCTTCCTTTCTTTCTTTATTTGCCTTATCTAGGTTTCTTTCTTCGAGTCCTTCTTTCTTTTCCTACTTCATAATAGAACTCAAATACAAAGTTTGGTGATGATTTTGCCAGAACAATCCTCACCAAAATTAGGGGTGTAAACCGATGGGTGAAATTCACATCCTCCTACCGGGGTTTGAACTGACGACCAGCGGGAGGATGTGTTTTCTTGTCCTAACTTTCTTTCTTTTTTTTTATCCTTCTTCCCTCCTTTTTTTCTTCCGACTTTCCTTTCCCTGGGTCTTTTCCTAATTACCCCTCTTTCTTAAATTTTTTCTTGTCTTGATTATCTCTTTTCTTTCCCACTTTTCTTTGTTTCGGTTCTGAGGGCCCCCTATGCAAGAAAATGACTAAACGCAATAAATAAATCTCTGTTTTTATATATTAGTAGTTTCTCTCTCTCTCTCTCTCTCTCTCTCTCTCTCTCTCTCTCTCTCTCTCTCCCTCTCTCTCTCTTCCTCTCTCTCTCTCTCTCTCTTTACTAAACAATGAATAGATATGTAAACAATGTGCAACCCAAAGTTTCCACCGAATCATTTCAAGCAGTCAATTTTCGCACTTTCATTCAAAAAGAATACTACTTAAAATTGGTTGCAGGAAAGATTTGTACTACAATCCATTCCTGTACGCAAATCCTTATAGCATTTGCGTAGCATCATATATATATATATATATATATATATATATATATATATATATATATATATATATATATATATATATATATTGTCTAGAAAGCTTTGCAACTTTAAACGCTAAATCATTAAAAATATTTGCAAATATTTTTTTTGACTTCAGCCACTTATTTCCCAATATCTGTCAATGCAATTTATGTAATTTTCTTCGATGTTTTTTTTTCTTCTCATTTTACATGTTTGCTATTATGGAACAAAGTATAAATTTTCTCTTGTTGGGATCATCAATTGTTAACCAAGTAACTCTTTCACAGATTTTAAAAATAAAATAGTTATATTAACATGGCATCCCAGTGGTGTTGATCAAATATCTCTCTTTCTTAATGTATATATATATATATATATATATATATATATATATATATATATATATATATATATATATATATATACATATATATAGAGAGAGAGAGAGAAAGAAAGAAAGAAAGAAAGAAAGAAAGAAAGAATGAAAGAAAGAATGAAAGAAAGAAAGAGAGACACAGAGAGAGTGAGAGAGCGAGATAGAGAGCGAGAAGGCTTTACAGCTTTCCACATAAATAATTTTTTTTCAAATTCCGGTGATCATTTTATTTCACATTATCTGCCAATGTAATTTATGGAATTGTCTTCGTTTTTTTTAAAATTTTTTTACATACATATATATATATATATATATATATATATATATATATATATATATATATATATATATATATATATATACATACATAAAAGGAGAGAGAAGCATACAGTTGATCTTCTGCAAGTGCCTCTATCATTTTCTCTCTTGATTTCTTGTTTGTGTTTCCTAGCTGAATTTCAATTTACGAAATTATCCATCTTTAACTTGAAGAGTTTTGACATTTTAAATTAGAAATAAATGTTTATTGCGGTCAAAGTAACAAAATAAATTCTTTCCATTACACAAATTCTGACTTAGTTTGAGGCATTTCCTCCATTTTCCTTTTATAAGGTAGCCATCTGTTGTTATTTTCATAATTGTTGTTGCTGTTTTTCTCTCTTTAAAAGATACCACCAATTTCTTTTTGCCTGATCATTATATTGTCTATGATGTATTGCTTTATTTTCAACTATATTGTTTTGTTTTTTTTACTTTGCAATTTTTGTTTATTCCTGGTTTTTTGTCTGTCTTTTTGTTGTTTTTTTTGCTTTTTTTTCAACATTGTCCAGCATTTCAAGTTTAATAGACTCTCAACTGACATGTGATATATTTAATTCGTTCCTTGTCTTCTTTAACTTCTTCCGTTCATTATCATTTGGAATATTTCCCGCTCTCTAACCTTCATCTCTCTCTTACATTTTTTCCCTCCTTGTCTATTCTTCTTTCTTCGTCAGACATTTTCTTTTTCATTTTCCCCCACAGCCTCTTTTCTTCTTTTCTGCATTCGTCTTTTTTTCTTTCTTTTCTTTTTCTTTCAGTTTCTCTTTTTTTTTCAAATCGCCCCGTTCTCCGCTCCTTTTTCCTTTTTCATCTTCAAACTACCCCCTCTTCTTTCTGACTCTTTTTCTTTATCTATTTTCCTCTTTTTTTTGCCTTGTCTTCTATCTTTCTATTCTATATAGTTTCTTTGAAGGTTTTCTTTTCCTAGTTTGTTTTGTTGGATGCAGAAATATCTTTAGTATTGATTGCCGTCACTGACTGACCGACAAGCTGGCATAGTTTAAAAAAAATTCTGATTTAACTCTTCCTGGGTTTTATCTACTCTTTTTTATGATAGGGAGAGAACACACGTTTCTATGGTCCGATATTCTGTCTTACTTTTTTCTCTTTGTTCTTGTCCCATATTTTCTTTTTTTTTTCCTTCTCTATTTTCTTTCTGTCTTTTTTCCTCGCCTTTTCTTATAGTTATCCTGTTTTGATTTTCACACCCTGTTCCTTTGCTTTCTTTATTCTTCCCTCCTTATTAACATATTGTCGCTCCTTTCTTTCCGTCTCTCCAATTCTTTTCAGTTACTTTCACTATCTCTTAATTGCTGACCTTTTCTTACCTTCTAATTTCTCGTTTCAAATCCCATTCTCGTTAATTCTCGCTTAAGTTTTCGTTTATGACATTCACCTGATTTAAATTATCTATTTTTGTTGTTATTGTCGCTGTTTTTCTTTTGTTTTTGTTTTTATTTGTTTTTTTTTCTCTACCTAAATAATCGATGTTTATTTAGTGTTCTTTTCTTTAATATCTTTTGGGTGCCGGTGATTTATTTTGCATACTGAGATTTTGAACATTCTAACCGCTCCGATCGACGCAGATTTCTTTTCATTGTTTATTTACATTTGTTTCTGTGATTTGTTTTTAAAAGTAGCTAAAACGGTTTTCGTTGTTGCTCGTTCATCTGCGCTCTTTAGCTGTCAATTAAACCTTTTTACGAAATGAATCATATTTCAGCCAGGCTTATTTTGTTGTCGGTCTTGCTAATGAATAGTGGACTGCACAATGTTAGTTTCCTTTTTATGGGAACACATTTATTTAAACAGACAGTTACTGTAATCTTTGAGAAAACTTTATTTAAGTGTATGTTTATCCGAGATAAATTTTAGACTCTGGATTGGGGTTTGTTTATATTTGTCACCTCCCGTGTATAAACGGCTAATTTTCTTAGTAAAAGTCTGCAATCTTATATAAATATTACTTTTGTGATGGTATCAATGACGTTTACCTTCGACTTCATCCGTAATTACCTTGAGGAGGCATTGAAGTAGAGTAGGATGAGTATAACATTTTATTTTGAATTTGCTTCTTCCTTGCATCATCTGGTGAAGTATCATTTTTCATGAACCATTTATTAGAAAACTGATATTTTCTAGACATTATAAAGGTGAAACTTGCTGGGCTGTGAAAAAAAGAATATAAAAGCACAGGAAAGCCACGATACGCAGCGACACACAAAAATCTGGCATGACGGACCACATTTAAAAGAAACAGAATTGGCACAGGCCCCAACGGAATGAAAAACAAATTATTAACAGGGAGAATGATTGGCAAATACAAGGAGAGCGGAACACATATTCTCCTCAGTTGAAATAATTGACCAGATATCAGTATCATCTGTGAGACTCTTATCATAAGAGACGTCTCTCAAAGAGAAAAAAGAAACAACAGCCTATAGAATGCAAGGGAGGAATTTTAGAAGTACCCCAATAACAAAGCTCAGATATACAAAATGGATATGAGAATGCGCTCTGAATAGTGATTTCACATTCTAAATCCAGCAACACCCGACAAAAACCATCGAGTACACTGCAGAAACTGGAAGAATGAATACATAGTCGGGAAAAATGGTCCGAGAATTGATATTTTACTGTTCCATATTTTTGTGACACTAGCTGCTTGTGTATACCATTTTCAGATTGGATTTGTTGTTCAAGCTCTTACCACGTGTTGGTTTGAATATAAGTTCTTTTCCTTACAGCTAGTACAGTATTCAACTAAATCTTGTAGCTTCCTATAACTATCCTTAGGGCATCTAGAATATTAACTTTCTTTCTTCTGAACGTCACAGACATTACTATTTTTCTCAAACTAACTTTTGCTTCCAGATCTTTGACGAAACCTGCATGGGCAAAACGTACGTGGTCTATTTTTTCCTAACATGAAAAAAAATGGTCTCAAAGCTTTCTTTTTTACATTGTAAACTTTTGCACAACATATACACACACAGACACAAACAAACATGCACACACACACACACACACACACACACACGCATATATATATATATATATATATATATATATATATATATATATATATATATGTGTGTGTGTATATATAGTAGAATGGGGATACACCTCACAAAGACGTTTATTTTTCTCTTCAACGAGAAACATGAACATGTTTGTGTAGCGAGTCTCCATTCTACTATATTTCTAGCACTACTCTAAACTAACTTAATATTGAAAGTTGAATTTATCGTACACTCTATGAAATAAACCCATCATACATTGGACATTGCACCATATTAAATCGTTTACGTTTTGTCATATTGTATCCCAGATTTCTACTGTGTGATACACAATATATATATATATATATATATATATATATATATATATATTCATATAACAACAATCACTAAACTTGAGAATAAAAATAGACATGGCATATTTTCATTGAAGGATCGTTAGATGAATGTTATTGATTCAAATGGGTTAAAATTTGATCCAATATTCACCGTTCTTGTCGTTTTGTATTCAATTTGACATTATTGAGAATGGGATGGGCTACTTCCATCCAAACTCCTGCTGAAACTTCGCAAGAATGCCCTTGGCAAAGACATGTGTCCATCTTTTTCCCATCTGCACGTCATGGGTCAACTTGACAGGGCGGGGCCTATTTTTACACTTACTTGGGGAAGGTATCTGTTCAACACCTGATCCTAAAAGCTAATGAGAAAAACGTTCATGGTAGGAAGATGACGTTAATAGAGGCGATATTTAAAGTATTGCTCTACGGCAAAGGTTTGTGCCATTTACACGAGTATGATTAATAGAAAGACTTTTAGCATGGACAGAAGTGTACTTTCGGTTTAGCCGTACTTTTTGTGATTTGAAGGCTGCAATTTTTCATATTTTTCCCCTTCTTTCCAGATCTTGCACTTTTGTATTTATCTTTCTTTTGCTTTTCCAGACTTGAAACCTGTTTGCCCCACCCCTTATTGGCAATGATCTGTCCCTTCTTTCTCTGCTATATATTACCCATCCACATTTCTCTTTTCGACTCATGGTTCTATTTTCTGCTTCCGGTTTTTCTTCGGAAGTAATGGATCAGAAGTGGTTTCGTCGAGTTATACATCAACAGAAATGGAGAGAAACAGAAAACAAAAATAAATAAAAATTGGTTGAGAAAAAAAAGAGTAAAATTTAGAGACAATGATTAATAAGAAAAATTTAAGGATAGAAAAACGGAAGGTTTGGAGAAGAAAAAAAAAAGATAGATTAGTTGAAGAAGATGGAAAAAATGCTGAACGAGGAAGAAGAATTCGTATAACCAGAACAATGGGAAAAACGACTAGGAAGAACGAATGAACAAGTGAACGAAGAGAAAAAAGGAACGAAGAATTTTTTGCTTCGTAGCTGAGATAGTTGTCTATTTCCATTGGGGCCGAGGATCAATGTCTGAATCCAAGTGGAAAAAACACAATAAATGTTGGGTTTTCTTTTAGACGGTCAGGCTATTTTAACAAGACCAACGTAACAGTATTAACTCCCTCCCTCCATCATCATCAGTCTTTTAGAGTACAAAGTTGGACATAGACTTTCCACTACGATTCTTGTCTAGCATGCCATCATATATCGCCGGTCGCAGTTTCGGGAATAATCTTTTGGGGGCCATCTTGTTGGTCATGATGTCCATCCGTTGTTTGACATTCTTGCAACATGACCAGCTCATAGTTATTTGAGTTTTCTAATCGATTCTATAATATCTCTGACTCCTGGTTTTCTCTCAAATACTGTGCAGCCTTGTGATCTGTGCATGTGATATTGAGCAAAATTCTCTCTTGTACATGCATTTATCTTAGTTTGAGAGTCAATATTTTGTATGAATTCCTTCCTCTTTAGAGCATTTCATGGAGATTCGTTATCTCACCCTCTCAAATGGAGGCGATTAGATATTTGATCTGTGTCCTCTGACAGCCCTGATCCAGCTCCATCCATTCGAACTGGACCAATAACCTTCCCCCCCCCCAAAACATATGGTTCCAGCTTTGTAAGCAAAATTTATGGCTAAACATATTATACCGGTAAAAGGCTGCGTGACAGCGTAAATCATAATTAGTTTTGTTTTGTTTCTTTTCCGTTTTTTTTTTCGTCAGTGGGGAAGGGGTTCCCTTCCTCTTTACCTTCACTTTAGGCCCATCTTTTCGCTGCAATATTTCCAGTCGTTCCTTTTTGCATTTAATCCCCAAACATATGAAAGCACTAGCACATATACACAATATAATGCACGATTAAACATCCATACCCACACACTTACACCCTTGACACTAACTCACACTTCAATACACAGATATATACTCTTTTATAAATACAGATACGTATGTTCGCTTAGGTACACTGAAATCGTTTATCTAACCGCATATGTGTATTTGGGGAAACACAGACCTGGCCTAATGGTTAACAGAACAGAATCAACGAATCATGATCAATTTCCAGCTAAGGTATTTTTGCAGTAATATCCCTGGGAAAGACATCAATCCAGATGATTCTACGAGAAGTGAAATAGGGACCAAAATTGCCAACCAAGTGGACTGACAACAGGAAGGTGTACGGCATGGTACCCCATATCTTTGTCCTCAAATGCCTTGAAAAGTTCAAGATCAACTAAGAATTGGTGAAATTAATGGATATCTAGAGACTGAACATGACTGCTGAAAAAGTTCATTTATCTATCCATTCCTTGTTGATCGCAGCCTGGCCAATCAAACGGTCGGGGGAAGCTTGCATCATTGAGCGTGGTGTAGAGATTACTTCCCTCCTTAAGAAGATTGATAGCCTAACCATACTAGGTTTCGTACATGATCTCTGCACCTGTTATTCCCTGAAGGTATCCCAGTTCGTACTGACCAAGATTCGACGCTACTCAACTTCGTTTATCGTATAATGACCGATGCTCAGAGACTAGATATCATCACTTGGAAGCAGTTATTAGTCACAGTAGTACGCTGAATATAAAAAAAAGAAGATAAGACGCATATATAAGAAGGGGTCCCTAATTGATCAACGTTTTTTTTTGTTTTTTTTGCTAAATACGTAAGATAGCTAAGATTGTTAATTAACGTCTTTCAGCACCGAAAGCGTTAAAAATGAAACCACTTCGGATTCGTAACAGAAACAACCAAAGCTGAAAAACACCGCCTCTCAAGTGTCGCCCAACAATCGATGGGCAGCAACGAGTAATAACGAAAGCATTTTTCAACAAATGGTCAAGTTACCGGCCAAGCAAAACAAAATGGCAAATGACGGAAGCGACCCATCATGTTGAAAAGTGCCCCAACGTGTGAATGGAAGAGGCGACAATGGCCGCAAGCCACTCCGGACGCTCGTCACGTACGAACGGCATTTTCAGCAGTTAGCGAATGATTTAAACACCCGTTCGCTGACAGTTACTGTTTGTTAATTCTTATTCAGCTGAGTGCAGACTTTTTCAAACTTCCTTTCTCGTCCGGTCCAACTTGCTCTGTCTGTCCCCCCTCGTTCCAGCTCTTCACACTCTATTTCTTTCTTTCCCTCTCTCTCTCTCTCTCTCTCTCTCTCTCTCTATATATATATATATATATATATATATATATATATATATATATATGTATATAATCACTATAGCTCCATGAATGGTCCTACCAATCAATCAGGCAAATGGGCTACAGACTCTCTTCTTTTTTCCCGTTTGCTTGGAGCTACAAGCTAGAAATATTGCCTGAGTACACCAATAGGCACCATCTAATTTCGGTGCTTTTAGACCAACAATTCTCCAGCCTCGATTTGGTACTTTTCTTGGATAATCCCAGGTGAAACACCTTTTTTTTTTTAATTATTTCAGATAATTTTCTATATCATTGATTTTGTTACATGTGCAGGTCTTGGTTACTCATTTATGCCAAATACTGATGTAATACATCAAATTCTTCCTGCCATCTCTCATAGAAAAAAAACAGGTCTTGTAAGTTTTCATGTTGGTCTGGATGGTTATGTATGCATGCCTATATCACACATACGGGGCCAATCAATGGAGTCAGAGGCTGGAAAGTTTAAATGTTTACTCTCTTATTATCTTTTGGAAGAACAGCTATTTTGTTTCTTTCGAAAATCCTCCCAAAGTTTTTAATGTCATATTGGTCCCTTACTTTATGCCATTCAGGGTTCACGCTTAAGTTGTTTTTTTTTAAAATTTAGATTTGATTAACATAGCCCGATGAAAAGTGAAAATAGCTTATTCATTCATCACCCCATTTCAAATGTTTAATCGATCACCCCAAACTTATCAAACCATTTTAAACGAATGTTTGAATTACCGGCCTGGCAAAAGACGTTGGGTGACCAACTAGACTTGTTATTTCTATTTCAATTTCTTTGTTCTTTTTCTCACTCTTCTTTCATTCCTTATCCTTCTATTCCTTCACTCTTTCTCTGGATATTTCTTCATTATTTTCCTCTCTGTCTCTCCCTTTCCCTCATCATATTTCTTCATCCTTTTTATCTTTCTTCATTCATTCTTTCTACATCTTTACTCTTTCTATCCATTTATTCTTTGCTTTCTCTTCCATCATTCCTTCTCTTTCTATTTTTCTATCATCTTTCTTCATTGTTTCCTTCCATATATCTTTATTTGTTTTCTCATTTTTTTCCAACGATTCTCTCTATATTTCTCTACACTGTCTTTGGTTTAGTCAAAAAACAAAGATGTGATGAACCATCATGATAATTTGAGGCTCAATACAACAAAGATCTTCCCAGAGAAGATTGGAGACTTTAACTGAGAAAAATCCTGCATCCTACTCATTCTCTGTATCTTGTTCCAACTTATTTATACTTATTTTGGAGTTCACATGACAATTTCAATGTACTAGTCTTTAAAACATATCGAGAGGTAGATACTTTTTTCTATACATTATTTCCCTACAAACGAAATCGGTATTACGAAGCTTGCAAATTATTGAAAGCATGCTAGTGATAAGCATGACACCTATGTTAACAAATAAAATATTATTGAACACGCATTTTCGATATTTCGCCGAGCTTAACTTCTTACATTTCTGATGGAACATTACATTCCCGAATTCTGTTTTTTATCAAAACGATCAAATATTTTCATCAACCGTCTCAAATCTCATGAAATGAACACATCGTTTCCAATCAATACCTTTTGATGCCCTTTCAAAGACAGGAAATACTGGGTTACAAATTGCGATATTTCCGTTTTTTGCCGGCGAACCGATGGTGCTGAAACCTGAGTGTATGCACTCGTGTTGAAATGAAATACTTGGCGCTCGTGCTGAAGTTGTGTCTGCCATGTTTTCCAAAATAAATATCGGTTTCAATGTGTTGGCATAGCTGTAGAAACTGCAACTAACGTCTTTCATTTTCCTTGTCCGTATCTAATTTTTTTCATCAAGTCCAATGGAGTGTCTTTGAAATATTTTCTCTCGGGTATATGCTTTGGATTTGAGATGAATTTTTCATCGAGATTTTTTATTTATCCAAATTTCTCTCAAGCATATTTGATTTTGTTCCTTGAACGTATGTCTGATAATTTAATAAGATACTCCATAGTTTATACGTTAGAAATTAAAAAGGTTTGTTGGGCTACACAAAGTTTTGCAAAATGTCAATTTTCAAAGCTCCCTATTCGTAAGAGAATTATCACTTCTGTGAAGTTTACATTGTAATCTTTTCGGCTCTAACAGTAGAATATGTTTATCTATCTATCTATCTATCTATCTATCTATCTATCTATCTATTTCAGTCTATTTCTAGGTCTTTCTCTGTATATGTCTTCTAACATATCCGTCTACCTCTACCACACACATATATACTCATGCACTCATGCATACACACACACACCTGCACACATATATCCAGAGAGAGAGAGAGAGAGATAGGGACGGAAAGGAAGTGTAAAAAACAGAGGCAGAGACTGGGTAACTAATGAGATGTCTAAGTTGCTTATTCCCATCAGCGCAACTGATCAATGTTCAAGCCCTGTATGTGTGTCTGGCGGGATAAGGGTTGTAATATATGTATATAGGTGTGTCTACATCATATGCATTTTATATATATTGTAATTATTTAAATAATCCTCTCTGAATGGCCAAGCCGTGCAGTCACACTTAATTTCACAGAGGTATCTCTGAATAATACTAGGAAGAAGAAAACAGACTCTGCTCATAGATTAGCACATTTTTCCAATAGGACTTTATCACCAGAACCTCTTTGAGTTCAACCCTTCCCATCAATCAATGATGAAGTCCAAATACTCACAGACATTCTAGTTAGTGCTATTCATTCAATCCTTATCTACCCGTTACAGAACACCCGGGAAGTTGGTTTTGACTGTACTGTAACGATGCCACCCTTTTCCCCGCCCCAACAGTAAACCCTACCCTGCTTCGTAATAAGCCAATAAGCTCCAAGACCACCAATACGTCTCACTTTGACTCATCAATTCTATTGACTGGCTGGTTATTGCCTTGAACCGTCGCAACTACCATCAACTGCACAATACCCTAACCCTAATTCTATATTTGCTTATTCTTCGCTGGCTTAGACTTACATGACCCGGATCTGGACCCCTACAGGCAATAGCTGCCCTCTGAAAAGATATCAAGCAACACACTGAGGCAGAAGGACAATTGTGATGAACCGCCATTAAGATGGCGGCCGTGAATAGAGCATTCTTTTATTCGTAAGATGCATTCAGTTGTGGTTCTAAGCAAACAGAATAAAGAATTTATTGACAGAGGAAAATCGTTGTTGCTTTACGTTCGGTCCGATTGGATCATTACAAGTGGGTTCTGTGTATAAGATACTTAAAATGCCTCCGCAACTCCCAGCCAAAAAAAAAATAGAGACTACAGCAGTGAATATATGACTTTTTCGATTATGTATAAAGTCACTGATGGAAGAGCACCGTGCTAATTAGATCATATTCTCTGAAGTGGGTTCATTGTTAAAGAAACTACTGCACGAAAATGAAAAATTCTTCTCTTTTTGCACGTTTTTAACTGGTGTAGCTATTCAACTTATCAAGCAAGCCACAGCTGATCTTTGCTCTTTTAATCACGTCATTTCGTGAAAAAGATTGAGAAATGGAGAAATCCCTTGGTGCACCCCAAAATATAATCACTTTTTATTTAGCCCATGGCTTAACCTTCCACGAAAGTTTTATAAAATTCATTGAGAACTTCTAGAGATATTTAGTGGACAGACAAACGGAGAGACTGACCGAAAGAAACGGGGGTAATTCATATGGTTTTGTTGGCAAAAGCAGGTAACGATATGGAGGGAACGAGTTGGTAGTAAGATTGTGTTGCGCCAATCGACAAAGTGAAGAGTGGGACTCACGGCATTGAATATCAGCATTCAAGGTTCCCTGAACATTCTCTGAACAATGATGAATGGTGTCATTGGAAAATCTACAACTCTTTCAGCCACGAGGTAATTAAACACTTCCTTTGTCTTATCAATATTTCCTATCAGATTAGCCAAATGCCATATGATAAGTCTAAAAGGAGGGTAGATTGGCGTAGATCAGCCTTCCAAATGGGGGGGGGGTTACCTAGAAAATCAGAATCCGGATTATAGACTTTTATGTAGGACCGAAAGACTTCTTCTATCTCCAAGCTCTATCTCTGCCACGGGACAGGCCAACAGTTTCTGTCCTCTATTGTTGTTGATTTAGGTCAGCCTAATCTTTCACAACACACTAAAGAGAAACAAGTGATTAGAACATCGACGCTGCACAATCTTTTGGGCAGAGAAACACCAGCTAGATTGGAAAAAAAAACAATACTCAAACTCCTGGCTTTTACCTGGACTAAGATACTGACCACTGGTACCGGTGATAGAATGTATACCAATTTAACTTATCAAACAGGCCACATGTTATTAGTAGCAAATGTATTGCTACTATCTTTATTCTTGTTGTTTTGATTACTACATTTCAACTGATATATTCTTCGTTCTTACTAGAACTGTCTGAAGTTCTGAAATGAAGTACAACCATGCACTAACCTTGCATCCTGGTTGTAAGGATTCAAATCGATCTGGGCGTAAGTCGATCATTAGAGGGTGAAGTGGAATATACGCACTGCCCAACATAATATATTTATGAAATATATGCTTACCTAAAATGCTATATTGCACACGCACATGTATTGCCTCCCCAAAAGAGAAAGGAACACATCTCATCTATCACATGTTTCAACTTTCTTGAGCCTTCTCTTTCTCGTTTTCCCTGTCCAGATTACTTGGAACAAACATAACGTATACACTGCGTTCTGTGTAGCGAGGTAACAATAACATGACAGGATTTTTTTGTCTTTCGAAGTTGAGCTATAAAACTGCAAGGACTGATATTCCAGTCATCCACAGGTAATAGGTTTTAAGCTCAAATGGCGATGAATTAGCGAACGGGAATAAGTTGCTAGGACATGATTAGATGTATGACTGTATTATGATTATTAGATAAATTAATCTGTGTTCTATCCTCATCTTTGTTGTTTCAGTCATTGCGTTTTGATTGATATATTCTCAAGTCTCTTACCAGTCAGTAAACCATTATGACTACCGATTATTTCCTCTTTCCCAGCTAACAGACGTTATTTTCGGTCTTGGAGATACATTTTCTCTGAATATTTTCTTTATATCTATCCGTTTATATATCATCTACGTTTCCATCAGTCTGTCTCTCTTATTATCTGTTTCTCTTTCTATCCTTATGTCTATATTTCTATTCATATCTCTCTGAATTTGATTCCCTTTATATATATATATATATATATATATATATATATATATATATATATATATATATATATATATGCTCACACATAAACACACATGCACTGACACAAAACGAATATTTATTTTTAAATTACATTATCTCTGTTCTTATAAATTCACTTAATTCAGTGGTGGATGATAATCCAATGGACCACACATTATACAGTGAGACTTCCAGGTCATACGTATACATATATGTATGGGTACCGTATATGAACGGCCATCTACATTCTCTGATCATTTTTTAGTGCAATGAGTTCGAACCTGTCATGCAATCGTTAAAATGTTAGACATAGCTGAGTTTAGTACATATCAGTATTTGTCATAAGTATTTGAACAAGTATACATTTTATATGGTTTTGAGAGTCAACACAAAAACATCACACAGAAAATCAATTGTAACTCGATGTAATAAGGTATGCATTTAGTCGTACTTTGTGGTATCTGCGTACTAAATCTTTTCGAAAATATTACTCACAAAAGAATTAAATTACAAAATGAAGAAAAAACATCCTGCTAAAATCTTGTTTAGATTAGATCCATGTGATTTGAAAGACCAACTCACCATACTATTGCCAGAGCAGTAATTTGATTTGGATCTCCAAGGCTAAAGTCTCTGAGGGCCCCCGCAATCTTAGACAACAAAGGCAAATTTTGTGCTTGTTAAAATAATAATGAGCAGTACTTTCTATGTAGACGACAGTATCTTTATAAAAAATGAAGACTGCTCAGAAGCATTATATTTAATATTTAATTATATATATATATATATATATATATATATATGTGTGTGTGTGTGTGTGTGTATATATATATATATATATATATATATATATATATATATATATATATATAAACATTTTCCAGAGACACAACCTTCAGAACATTATTTGACTCTTACAAAAACATGCACAATCCTCACTTAAAACGAGTAGAGTGAACCGATATTTGAACTCCATATTCCCCTACATTAAAGTAGACTATAAACCAAATGATTGTCAGGAGGCTGTCTTACCGATTGAGCTAAATTGACAAGTCTTAGACATCAGCTTAAATCTATCATACAAATAGGCGTGGGCTTATTTCATTCTAATAAATAAATACATTTTTACAAAATATATAGATGTATTTATAATATTTTACTAATCATAAATGCAAAACAAAAGATGTAGTAATCATCTTCAGTCGGAATAGACATTTGAGTGAATGTTGGCACTGCAGCAGCCACACTTGTTAAATCATCAAACTCAATCGAAAAAGTCTTCGTCAAGTCAATCATTCATTTATTTACTTTTAAATCGTTGTAAATCTTTCTATGTATCTTTGCCGGATTTTAGAAACGTTCAAATCTAAAAAAAAAACACAAACCCTTGTGCACACACAACAGTGACAAAAATTGCATAAATTGTATTGACAAATATTGGGAAATAAGTAATCTAAGTGATGCACAGAAAAATTGAAAACGTTTTTCAATGTTTGGTGTTAAAGCTGTAAAGCTTTTTAGACGATGTATATAAATATGAATCCAGATGAAATCTATCATTGGGCAATAAGAATATGGATCGAGGCATACGACGACCAATAAATCTGTAACCTGAAACATAATCATTAGCAGTATTTTAATCTGAAGTAGATGATCACTTAGGCTTGATTTTTGTAATTGATATTCAGCGCTAGATTCAGTGCAGTGACTACAAAAAATATTATGATGAAAAATAAATATTTGGTGTGAAAAACACATTGTTTCTTTCAAATTGTGTAAAAAGCAATTTAAGCGACATCAGAAAACTAGCTCGTTAAAATATCAAAGCCAACTGGAAAACAAACTTTAATGATATGGTTGAGAAAACAATTTAAGCAACATTAGGTAAGCTATTCAAGCGACACCAGAGGAGCAGTTCTGGGGAATGCTTCATAGAGATAATGTCAGGCATAATTACACATACGTGTATGAATATATATGCATGAATATAGTGTGGTTATACATTTATGAATTGGCCCTTTTTGCATTAGCCCATTGAGCATTGGTTGTTTTTGCATTCGACCTCATTTCATTGGTCCTTTCTATATTAGCTCTTTTGTATTAGACGTCTTTGCATTTTTGGACATTATTACATCAGGTTTTTTTTTATTTTTCGTACTTTTTGATCTGGACAATTCACCACCGACATAATATACTTGGACCAGTAGTCTCTGACATTTTATATGTTATATCTTTTCCAGTAGACCTTTTAACTTAGTAGTAGTATATATATATATATATATATATATATATATATATATATATATATATATATATATATATATATATATATATATATATATATATATATATATATATATATATATATATATATATATATATGTATATATATATATATATATATATATATATATATATATATATATATATATACGGTGGAATAGACACTGGTATTTTGGGGACAATATGAGTAGAGATAGATTGATAGATAAATTAGTTAAAAATATTGATATACACATATACCTACATGCATATACATACATGAATAATTACACGTATATTTATGAAACATATTGGAATATGTAACGAGAAGAAGACAAAAAGCTAAGATACATAAACATTGATAAATATATTCATATATTTTTCTCATATATATACCGAAAAAGAGAGAGTTATGACCCGAGATAAACATTCCGATAGATATAAATCAACTGGCCTACAGAGAAATATATCATCGTGAAATAACAATTCAGAAGACTTTGTTCTTTACAAATGAGATTCTTTAGTTGATTTGATAATCTGCCAGATCATCCTAGCTTTTTCGGAAAGAAGGTGGTGGGGATACAATAAATTGTTTGATGAATAGAGTCCATGTCTTGTTACAAGCGAGTTTAGTGATTGATGAAATGAGTGGATACTAAGTGTTCAATCACTTACCCTCCCATCGGCAGACAGGGATGGACCATTTCTGAAGGACAATTCGTCTAGTATCGCCACCACATGTTCACTGAAGAAGCCAGAATGAACAGTCGAAACGTCATATGAACAAAGAAATTCCATTTTCACACAACAGGTTTTCTGAATCGTCAGTTTACTCAAATATTGTCGGATGAATCATAATTCACATCAATACTCTGGTCAGAGGATAGTGTACGAACTGGTTAAGATTCATGGTAATTGACAGTATGGCATTTATAGATCGACAGACATTGATGAATCGAGTGCTAAGATAGAGGTAGATGTGTAGATATGTAGAGATTTGGGGGGTGATTTTTCCTGGCTCTGTTGTCTAGTGTGACCAACACTTACTTCCCTTCGAGAAGAAAAAAAAGAAAAAGAAGTAATGGCAAGTCGATGTCAGTACAGCATTAATCGAAACCAATCTGTTCCGTTTCAATAAACCTCTCTAAAAGCGACTCCAATCCGATAACAAAGAGATGATTTTATTCTTATTTTACTTCTACGTTAAAATCCTCTCCGTTATCCTGATCTTTTCATATTTTTTTCATTGTTACTCACCAGTATTGATAGACGTTTCGTGCGAATTGAAAATAATACCCCGACTTTCGTGTCGTGCCTACAAATGTGTGCGACGCGTAACGAAAGGGCTGAGTGAATTTCTATTAGTGCTTGAACTTTCAGAAGTATATTTGAGATAGGGTTATGATGACAGCCTTAATCAAGAAGGCACTGGCGGCTTTCGGGTGTAACGAAGAGATATCTGGGAATCTCTAAGAATAATGGGACTGTGTCTGACTGAAGAATGATTTTTTGCCTTTTCATCTTTTTTTTTTATCTGTGTTTAATTTTAGTCTATAGCAGGAGAATAGTTTGTGAAAAAGTAGCATACATAAGACAAAAGCTCTGTTTTAAAGGAGTTTTATGCAAAATTTCAAATTAGTTTGAAAACGATATTGGATTATAATTCCTATTTGTTTGATGAATCATAGGCATCTTATTAATCATAATTTTCAGACATTTTTCTTTGTGTATATTTTTGAAAAGGGTCATAAACATTCAAAGAGGTTTTTTTCCAGACGATTGAACTCTTCCGTGTTGTTTGTGTCCTGACCTTGTCGACCCAGTCGATTCATTTTACGCCCTTCTTCAGGTATACTATGCGAAGAAAACTGTGATCAGCAATGTCTTTTTTTTAAGCCTTGTCACCGTTGGATGAACATTTTATTTGTCAACATTACTCTCGGAAAGTATACGCGATGAAGACCGTAAAATGGATCGGTTAGAACGTTGTCTCAACAACTCTCACGCTTAGGAGGAGTGCCATCATCCGAACGAAAACCTCTGCGAATAGTATTTTTTTCATCTTGATTTCAGTTACTTTTTATTGCAGTTTTTGATTAATCATCCATGATCGTTGGTTAACAGAAAGGATCAGACAAACTTACATTTCTATTTTCAGGCCTTTGCCTTTCTGTGGAAGCTGTTCTATCGATAAAGCTACAATAGCTAACCAGTCATGGCAATGTGAAACTTGAAATACCAGTCAAAAATCAATAATAATTGACACTGCTTCATCAAAGAAATATTACAACCAGGTCTGGTTGGTCACTAAATAGAAACTGCCATATAATCAACGTGTTTTGGTAGCATGCTGTGTTGGGGTCGATCAATTCAACATTTAGAAAAAGATTGATCAATGAATGTTACTTCTCTCACCTTTTGTTGGGCAGTGATCACAAAGAGTCCAAATTTAAGAAGAAATAAGCGTAAACAATGCCAGACACAAACTAGGCTCCAACTATCATGAACTTACATCGACTACTGCTCCTCCCACTCGATATAAAAAAAAAACTATTTAAGGTGGAAGATTTTCAAAACAAAAAAAGTTGTTTTACCATATATAATGAGGAGTGAATGTTCAAATTGTAAGCTCTATAATTCCATTTATGTGACCCGTACACGTGATAGATTCATACATACATTAGCACATACAAACATACATAGCCAGTCACCCAGACGTGCAGTCAGACAATCAGTCACTCAGACTGAGATAAAGAGATCTATGTAAACAGTTTTGGCGGCAGTTTAGGCCGACGGCTCCTGATTCTTCTACTAGTGTATATAAATGATAAATGACGGAGTAATGTAAAGTCTGGGAAAATAAAGAAGAAAAAAATATACCTAGATTTTAATTTACTAAGCGAAGACAAGGTTTCAACTGTGGTGTATTCAAGCTGCATCGTACTCAATACTCTGGTAATTGTCTGCAAGACTATCGTGCTAACCATGACTCCATAGTAATTGAAGAGTTATTTACTGATCTTAGCTTATTAAGGATTACCTAGAGATTCCACTAACGTAGTAATGATCTTTGGGATTAGCCTGCTGACCATTGCTCTATGACAAGAAATTCATAAATACTTCCAAAGGAAAGAGTTGAATGATGCAAAAGTCTGTCAAATTGAAATAACTTGATTGTACCCGAAAGTCATGATATTCAAATCTGCGAATGGAATCTGGGAACAATAGAAGCCCAAGGATTATATTGCATCAAAGGGCCTGCTCCAGCATTTGAAATCCGTGCCGTCATTGAGGCACGAACACAGATTACTGACTCTTGTGGGAATTACAGCTACCAATACGTTGGAACAGATATTTGCTAAACTCAGTCCAGTTGAGCACAAGGATCCACATTTATGGTACTCAGTTGGAATCCAAGTCACTTCTTTTATAATTGTTTATGAGATGAGTTTACTATCCGTTACTCTTTGGTTGGTACTCAAGTTTGTTTTTTGTTTGTTTGTTTTTTTTACCAAACCTCGAATATGAAGTGCAGGATCACCATCAGGTATCTTTCAAGATCTAAATTTGGCAAATTTCGAACTGAACTAAGAGCTATTTGGTTTCGAAAATGAAAATATGGTACTGTTAGAAAAAGGGATATTCCAAAAGATTATCCCTCTAACGTCATGATATGATACAACATAAATATAATGAACAGTAGATAACATATGTATTTGATAACACTACATAAATATACATGAACAGTCGATGAAAATATATATTTTGATCGATTTTTCTGCAAGGTCCGTCTGATGATTGATTTTAAGGTATTTGATTATTTTATAATTTCTGTATCGAATCTGCCTTATTTGATTCAAGTACAAGTTGAATTTTATATTTTACGGCAAAAAAAGATATCTGGCAACCCTGATTGAGTGCCCGGTGAGGATCGACATTGCAGCTCTATTATTAGCCTGCAAGACTAACTCAACTCAAGACATCATTCTTCAAAAGAGATAAATGAACTAGAATAACGTTGGACGTGAAGAATATAATTGTACCTGAAGCTCTTTGTTCAGACTTGCGAAACAGATTTGGTCTGCTGCTTTTTGTATCTTGGTCTGAGTATCATCTCACTTCGTAGTACTGAACTTTGTTTTGAATTAACGACGGACATAACCATCAAAAATAGCCATAAATCCGATCAATTTTGTCCCTGACTCTTCTCTGCCTTTTGATGGTCGATAATTTTATTTCATAAACATTTTCAAAGAAATCTTCATGCCTGGGTTCACACTAAATTCAGTGAAAAACATTTGCTTATCTATTATCTTGACTTGGTGACAGGTCATAACGACTGAGCAATTATTGTTTACGATGAATACGTACCTCGTTTGAAGATTTTTACCTCAGAGAATCGGTTTTCCAATAGTTTTCTTTCATTTTTTGTTGATAATTTTCCTAGTCTGCAAACTAAATATTTTCGAAGCTTATCATAGTCTGGGTCCGAACCGAAATAATGGGTCAGCCAGTGAGAATCGATCTAAATACATCAGTCAAGTCAGTGGATCTCAGTTCTTTTGTTCTCTAGGTCGCACTTCAAAAATAGAAGTTTTGATCACGCCACATCAATCTCCTGGTAATGCATGGTCCATAACGCAGGACACAGCTACTTTATACAGGTGCCTCCCGTTATCATGCTAGTGTTGGGGTCCAAGGAAATCCAACTGTGTTAACAATTCTTGAAAATGAAATAAAAATTAGCTATTTTGCAGCTTGATCTAGATATTTTGGTGCTGAGATGATAATTAGGATTCCGCTATCCACCTGCGTTATAATGCAAACCACACTTGAACGAACTGCTTGAAAACAAAGGTGCCTTGTATTATAATCATGGGATACCCAGAAAGTTTGAAACGATGTAACTACGCAAAAACTTGATCCATTCCCAAAATATACTTGTAGACGAGTATCTTACATGTGTAAACGAAGTGAACGAGTGGTTCTTGCTTGTTAGTCATAGTTTTACGGGCGGGGACTCACGGTTTATGGTTATTTACTTGGTTTAGCGATGGCAAAAATTGCTAAATCGACTAATGAAGATCATCTGTGAAAATTTGAATCAGTATACTAGATAACAATCACTGAACATAACTTTCTTACCATTGCTCTGCAGACAGTATTATATATATATATATATATATATATATATATATATATATATATATATATATATATATATCATAGAAAGAGTTAGAAAATGCAAATGGTGATGGGGTGGACATGTTGTAAGAATGTTAGACGAATATGGATTGAAAATCGCTTAAGCATATATATACATACTCACACACACACACAAACGCTCACACAAACACACACACACTTACGTAAATCAACAAACTCATAGCCTCAAGATATCATTTCCCAGCACTTCATTCAAAGATGAATATCAATCATACAGATTTAACATTACGTAATGAAATTTCAGATCAAAATTCACTCAATAATTACGTGTCAGGTTCCAAAATTTGACTCAGAAAAAAAAAATACTCTCCCTAACACATAGTTACAATCGTATCCTTTGAGGTCGTCTCTTTGAGTATGTACATAGAAAACATCAGAGAAAGCAGTGCTCATGAAAGGTAGCAGCAATCTTCTGCACGACATAAGGTGTGCGCACATCTTTCATATTCCTAAATCCTTTGAGTTGCATCTCCTATATATCTGGACACGGAAAATAATTGGTATTTTTCAACCTAGTCCCACTGTCTACTGCTCTACAATCATTGAAAGATGATATTCTTTTCTCAGGCTTTCTAGTGGCAATAAGTAACATGTTATACCTATGCATAAAATCATTGATTTCATAATTCTCTCGAATGAATGTGATGTTATATCAATGCATTTAATCATTGATATATTCCAATGTATATTCCAGTAATAAATTATATATATATATATATATATATATATATATATATATATATATATATATATATACACACACATTTAGGTACGTTTGTGTACGCATGAATACTTTGGCGTCTACATCTGTATATTAAAACATTCTTTACTACCTTTAAAAGCAAAATCATTCCTGCTGTTTTTCAAATCTGATTTACCTCCAGTAAAATGAAATTCTCGATACATAATTTCAAAAATTGAATATCGACTCTTAGAATAATTACTTGGTAATGGCGACTGTATCGCCAGAGGAAATCACAAAGTGAACTCTTTAAAAGAGAGAAAACGTTAAAGCAGATGTTGCTGTTGATGCATTATGGAAAATATTTTCAAGTCATTTGGTTCCTTACTTGCTAATGGCAGATCTTGATTGGTATAATGCGTAAAAATTGACAGCAATTGTATTAAGGATGTTTTTTTCTCTATTTTTCTATACGTACTACATTTCCTATTTTTCCCTCATTTGTGGAACCTTAATGAGTAAGGAGGGATAAAATAACGTTTTCGTTTTGGTAACAAGGAAATAAATGACGTTCCCGTTTCTCACCGATCTGATATCGTAATTTATAAAGAGAGTACATTTTAGCCCCAGTGAAAATAAATTAACAATTTCTTTTACTGCTTAGACTAAAAACATTGATGCAGAAGACTGGAATTATTATATATTCCGGTGGAAAAGACAGGATTTTCTCGAGGAAAATTGACCAAATTCAGTGGGTTGAATCATACACAGGTCATTAAAAATAGTCAATATTATGACTATATTAAAAAAAAAAAGTATCGATATGAGCAATGTATATTACTGAGTGATAATTCCCGTTGTTTGATCTCAATCCATTACGATGGTTTGGCATGAAATTCTACGCTGGTAGTATGGTGAAAATTATGTAATATCCATCTTAAATCATTTTTCTTGTAGTTTCAATTTAAATGACTTGAAGACAACGATCGACGCGTTGAAAATAGAAGTAACCCATGTTTTGGTGACCGCTAATCAAGTGGGATAAACACTGTAAAAAAGGAATATTTCTCGTAACAGTGTTATGGCCAATGAACAAACTCAAGTCAATTAATTTTCTGAGATTTTATGCTTTATTTCAACCTCTTCTTATGTTCTCTGTCGACTTATATTCAAGACTCAAGTAAAGCCAAGGTCATTACAAAGAGTGTTAACCGTGTAGTGGCTCCTTTATTTCTAGTTAAAATTAATTATCAAAATAAATGAGTATTAGCTTGAGCTACGAAACCCTAAACTATGCCCGATTTAAAATACGTCTCTTCCTCCATCTACACTCAATAAAACCTCTGAATGCACGTGTTCACTCGTTCATTTACCTCAGCTCTTTTCGTAGGTTACCTCTCTCTTTTTCTCTCACCATTTCCCTATTACTTAGGAACGGTATCATATTGCCGGCCTTCAGTCTGATCCGAACTTTATCGTTTTTCCATCGTAACTAATCACTGACGTAAACATTCAATTGACATATATCGAGGTCACTCTCATATACTCACCTATTCAATCGTGTCCTCTTTTCTTGTTCAAAATGTGTATCCAACTCCATCACGTGAGTGAAACTGCAATGCCTTTACTACACAAAAGTCACGATTATCTTTCTAATTTTCCTTACTTCAGGGAGCGCACATGGGTTAAACCCCATGTGTGTTCTATCCGTCGTGTGTTCAGCAGCATCTGACTTCCTCATACGTGATCACGGATAAATCGCCTACAATTCGGCAGTTAGACATACCACTGGTCCCCGGTCTCTATAGTCATCCCTTTGCCTCCTCCGAGCCGCATGGATTAAAAGCATCCCAGTCACCACCATTTCGTAAACGCAAGATGACTACTACTACTACTACTACTTGGGACAGAGCTCGTATCTTTTGCACAGAAACTATCCTCTATCGTCTTTTTCTACTTGGCTACACTGCCCTTTCTATCACGTATCTAATGTGCTAGACCAAGAGGGCCTCTTCTCTTCACGATCGAGCGTAAAGAATATTACCTTAGATGCACTTATTCTCAGTCTTCTATTGTCATAAATGTCTCTTTTTTGAATGAACGCTTTATTAATTCGTCTAAATATTCGTATGTGTCTTCATTGCAATCATTCATTCTCAGTTAAATCTCTGCGTCCACACTCATACTTACCGTTCGTATTCTCCATTCTGTCACGGTGACTATCGTCTGCCTTTCTCCTTCAACATTTCCAGTGGCATTGGTGTATGGTATGAAGAACCATCCTCCACAACTACATCATCTCATCGCTACACAGAACATGCATTAATACTTTCCCGCACGGCAACGTATAACTAATGACTTTGATATAGATAGATTCAAAAGAATTCATACAGATTCAAGTCCAGTTAAGAGAAGGAATATTCGAATGAAAACAACTCCTGTTACACCTTCTCCTACTACCTTAGTTAAGTAAACTGTGTGACCTATGCTCATCTTAATCAGATGGAAAGTTAGGGAAACACTTTCAAACTTATATCGGTCTGATTAATCCCTGGTTACTACTGACTGGTATTAGGTATATTAAGTGATTGAAATGAAGGGGCTTATTCAGTAAAGACGTTTGTTCTTTCATCAGGTGCTTGCTTTTAGATAACAGGTATGAGCTTGATTCAATCAAAAATACAGAAGTTCATTATATGAAACCATACCCAATGATAAAGAAAAAGATTATATCAATAAATCCAAAACTTGATCAAGTAACAAGAGGTCTCCTCAATAATCATGAATTCTCCTTAGAAGTTCTTCCGATCTTTCTACATGACTGTTTGCGGTGACGATTCGAATAGTTCAACAAATAATGGGTGCAATCGTCACTATCAAGGTCTCTATATATGTGTGTATGTGTGTGTGTGTGTTCTAGAAAGCTTTAAACAGTAAACATTAAAAAAACTTTTTCAGTCACTTATTTCCGAATATCTGTCGATTTAACTTATGTAATTTTTCTTCAGTGTTTTTCTGTATTCTACTTATGCTTTGTTATTATGGTACTATGTATGAATTTTCTCTTGTTGAGATCATCAATTGTTTACTATGTAACTGATTCAGGTATTTTTAAAACAAAACAGCTATATCATAATGGCACCCCACCTGCGTTGATCAAACGCCACCCATGATTTCTTACTACATAACTTATGTCATACATGTAGTTTGCTATTTTATATAGAGTATTATGTGTAGAATATTGATATCGTTTTATAGTATATATCATTTATTTTATAACAGGGTTTACTTACGTAGATTACCCCAAAAGCGTATTTAACGATTATGGATCAGTAAGTATGAAAATAGACTGGACTCGCTGTTCGTGCTATTTCTATTGAATGTTTACCCATGTGAATATTAAACCGTTGTGTCGGTTTCAATCTCAGATTGTATGCAAAACAACTCATATATATATATCTATATATGCATATATATATATGTGTGTGTGTGTGTGTGTGCGTGTGTGTGTGCGTGTGTGTGTGTGTTTGCGTGTGTGTGTGTATGCAGGCATTCTTAGCAACATTGTGGTTCAGTTCCCGGAGACCACAACTCCATCTTAACGTTAAGGGGAACTGCACACATGTTTATATAATCTGAGGATTAGTAATTTATTAGCAGATATTTTGCGACTAACGCATATCAAGTAAATATAATCACTTAATTCGCAATTCTACCAAGAATATTTTATACCATCTTATGCTTATATATTTTTCTCAGAGATGTTATGACATTGATCTTGGAGCTCCTGGATATACATCATACACACACACACACACACACACACACACACAAACATGCACAAACATGTACATGTACGTGATACACATATGATACGTACTTGTTTGTATGCAAATCCTTATACGCATCTATCTTTAAGCGTAACAATCACACAAGCATGTGTAAAAACTGATTCATCATGAACGAAAATAGACACATAAGAATTAGCGATAGCTGTCTATCAATTCCATTCTTTTTATCCCCCCCACATATATATATACACATACAAACATTTACGTGTTTGTCATTCACATGCAAATATAAACAGAGAGAGCCGCACGTACGCACGTGATATATGTACATAAACAGGTCTGGTTGTTCACTCAATCGAAACTGTCATGTGACCAACGTATCATGGCAGCATACCTTGTTAGGGTGGGGTGATCAATTAAGAATATTGAAAGAAAGGGTGATCAATGAATAAGTTACTTCTCTCACCTTCTATTCTGCAGTGATGACTGAATTTTCAAGAGGTATGAACGCTGACGGACACAAAACAAAGGATTAATTTATCATCAATTTACATTGCAAATTGAAATACATCCACTAAGAATCCATTTCCGGGATGAATTTTTCAAAAATCGAGAGGAGCATTTTTGAGCCAGGGGGTGTAAATCTTCGAATCGTCAGTCCTCTAGCTATGTCCATGTGGCTTGTTCACGCGAGATGTACAAAGCCAGCTAGTCAGCCAAAACAGCTTGAAAACTGGAGAAACATATGTTCACAGTTTTAGAGGCAGTTTTGGTTGTCGGTTTCTAATATATAGATGCAGATAGATCCCAGCTAACTAACCCAGGAATGCAAACTTTCTCTCATTCACTTCCCAGCCCAGAGAACCTTGCACACTAGAATTCGTGATTAAGTGTCCTAAATTCAACTGCCTCCTCGGTAAATTCCTTCCGTTCTCTGTCTTTTGCTGTCAGACCCGGAGACGGAATGGACGTAACAAATTCTTAGTCACGTACGGAAATGTTAGAAAAAATAAATATTATGCCAAAAAACAAAACAAAACAAAAAAAAAACAACGAAGAACACTCAGAGCCATAAACCCATTTGAAACCCACACTCCAAAGGACACACACTTGCACACTGAACACCCACACATATAAATGCATATACATGCGCAAAGGTAGGACATATAGACACGCGCATACAAACACATACATACGTGAACCGGAAACAGATAGATATAAACATACGTAAATGGTCGATAGACACATACACACGCACAAAAAGATGACACAAATATACATTAGCTCCCACACATGCGCATACACATGGACACACATACATGTATTACTGTTATTGAAGAGTTGGGTTATCTATAAGTGAAGTGTGCTCAATATCAGGGATAGAGCATATGTAAATAGATTTACACAGAAAATTCAGTGATTCCTGGTTACTCCGAGTTTCATGCCAGTTCAATCCTTGGACTGTCTAATAACCTTGTAGAGGTGTGCACAGACATGAAAGTCAAAATCACCACAAAGGACTGATTTTTCTCTAGTGTGAATATCAATATATATCTACAGCGTCTATGAGTTTTATGCCAGTGTACACACACACGCAAACGCACACACATACACACACACACATATATATATATATATATATATATATATATATATATATATATATATATATATATATATATAGATAGATAGATAGATAGATTGATAGATAGATGTGTGTGTGTGTGTGTGTGTGAGGGATACAAATAATATAATATATTACAATATCTGATGTGCAATGGGCTTGTTTCAGAAAGTGCTCGATACATTCAACATTAAGCATTGAGTTTATTTAGCAATCAATGGCCAACCACGAAAAGGAAAAATATAAAAAGAATAAAAGGAAGATCCTACAATCTGGAAAAATAGACAACGCCCACAAAAAATCCCAAATAGGGACTTTTTTAAAACCGTGTCATTCACATGAAGAAGCACAGAGTTGAAACTCTAATATGTTTGTGTAGCAAATCCTTTACTGCATTATATATATATATATATATATATATATATATATATATATATATATATATATATATATATGTGTGTGTGTGTGTGTGTGTGTGTGTGTGTGTATATATATATACATATATACATGTACTTATAAATGTGTGCGTGTGTGTGTGTGTGTGTGTGTGTGGAAAGACCGTAGAAAATGAATTTATACACTTTTCCATTATATTTTTCATCAATATAACCTTACTGGTTTCGACTATATTGTCATTTCCAAAGAGAGAGGTGAATGGATGAAAGTTGCTTGTATTGCTTACAATATATAGTTTTTCTTTTCCCTTCTGATTCTATTTAGTTGACCTCTTGTGCCTTCTCTGACCTCTTGTATTTCATTCGTTCATGCGGCTATAATAAGATATCTTAAGGGTTGGGCCTATCCTTTCTTTACTTTGTTGTCTTTGGGGTCAGGAGATGTTCTTGCAGAGACGGGTGTTAGAGTCAAGATTTTGTATGGCTATCGATGAATAATTGTATTAATATTTGTAATAAGCATAACTGTATACTATGTCAATATCCACTACCATTTTTAATTCATTTATAATTAAATTCGAGTATATATATATATATATATATATATATATATATATATATATATATATATATATATATATATATATATATATATATATATATTACAAATGCAAGGCACTCAGTGGACACCTTATTTACTATGTAGTATCATTGGTCTGTGATGGTCTTTCTAAATAAAGCATTGTTCGGAATGCAGAGTGTGTGTGTGCGCGCATACGTGCGTGTGTTCTGTTCTTTGGTATGTCTTCATCACACATACATGCTTCACAACAATATGAAGAGCACACCATACATTTCTACACTCTGACTGAAGATGTATGTTGTAAACTGATAAGAACTTTACCCCCCTGGGCTTTCTTTCTCTGTATACTTTTCAACACTCACGTTTCTTAGTTTGTCTTCAGTTGCCCGTCGGCGCTCTCGACGACTACTGTCCATAATAATGGCACAAGGATTCTTTGATTTCAAACAGGAATACTTTGAGGCTATCGTCTTTTGTTGGGTTAGAAATATTTGGGCCATTGAACAATTGTTTATGGTTCGACGTTGGGTTCCAAATATCCAGTCAGTCGACAAATGTTCGATGTAGAATACTGCTATTTGCTAAGATGCTAGTGAATGAAATATACCAAGAGCTGAAGGCGAACATGCAGAAAGGGTATTATAAAGGATAGATAGATAGATAGATAGATAGATAGATAGATAGATAGATAGAAAGATAGATAGATAGATAGATAGATAGATGGATGGATGGATGGATGGATAATGAATAAATTGAGCTAGCTAGCTTGAGAGATATATTTATCAAGAGACCTTGCCGCGCTGTTATAGTTGACCATCTCACAGGACATTATTAGTGAAGGGATTTTGATAGTTGCACATTTCTTAGTAATGCCATAGGTCAGTGTTCGAGTGTAGATAAAAGCTATGGTTTTGAATGCTGATCTTAAGAATATGTAAGCTCACTCCCTCAAATAACTGACAATAGATTTTTTTATCCAATCTGGCTTTGTGGCATGAATTAATATTGATGCATTAGAACGTAAAACTAATTGTCAGATAAGTTGAAGGTTTCACCAAGTCAGGGAGGTGGTCACAATTGTTGGATTGCTTAGATTCTGAGACGAACTCTTACACCATCAGTCTACGATAGATAGATAGATAGATAGATATATAGATAGATATGCAGAGACCGAAATAGATAGATTGGTTGTTATTACGGGCTTCTGAAAAGATACATTTATTTATTTATTTATGCAGGAAAGCTCTTAATAGTATTTTTTAAATATTTTTCATCTAGTTGATGCAAAGGTTTACAGGTTTTTTCAAAATAAAATCTCTCATTCATGACGAAAAAAAAAACACCAAGAATCTTTAAGGCATAAAAGTGTGCATCGTATACCAATATGTACACGCAGGTTAAATCTCATCGCTGGCCAGATCTAACCAGCGGGCCGTAAGTCGGTAACCCCTGTTCTTGCTACCCGTCAGAGGGAGGCATTGAACGTGGGGGGCCCAACGAGAATCAAATGCGCAGTAGTAATGGACAACGAGGTTTCCTTGCTAATGAAGGCACCCTGCCAGACACACTTATCAAAAACTCGTATGAGCGTTTCGAAGCGCATAATAAAATGAATAATTACATATCGGGTATGTGTACGAAAGGGTGTGTGTGATTTTAAAACATATTGGTCACAGACAAGTTTTACAGCTATAAATCTTAATACAACAATTACTAATCTATGCTTTTTTGAATTATACTTTTCATTTCTGATTATTTTTACTTTTTGCTTTAAAAAAGATTTTTTTCTCTCCTTCAGTTTATCATCTATGAATATAAATCAGACATTTCTTTGTGTGTTTGCTATTTTCGCCTGGATGGGTCAAGGAATTCGGGTGTTCAGTAAAGATATATTTCTTTGCAACGTACTCGTAAAGATATCTCCTTTCTTTGTTTTTTGTTTGTTTGTTTGTTTGTTTTATTGTTCATGTCTTCATTTTGTTTTCTTTTCAAACTGTTTGAAAACAGAGATTTAGATTTTTCAATTCATCGAAAAACAAACGCTGCGGATAAAAAAAAGATGAAATAAAATGTCCGTCTCTCTGGCTCCTCTGAGGCGATTAATATCTTTCCCACAGACGTCAATCTGGCGAAAATATCTAACCAACTACTAGACGTGACGTTGTAGCACAAGAGGGAGATGTCGTGGCTTATGAGATAAAGACCCGTTGTCTCCATCGTATTTAGGGGAAGACAAAGACACGTGTCATTTGACGAAGCATAACGTTATATCTATAATGTAATGTATTCAGCAGCAATCGCAACAACGGAAAATCATAGCGGTATGCTGAAAAAAAGAATACATCAGTATTATACGTCGTCGAGTGAAGGCAAAGTACGTGACCGGAAAGCATAAAAGAAGAGGACAGGGTTTTTTACATGGATTATGTTGCCCTACATTTTGTTTGGTTGGATCGATCAGATGATTAGAAATAAGAAAGCTACATCAATGATTTTACTTCTTATTTTCTCTCCATTCCACATCTAAATAGAGCGAGAACTCTCAACCACAACAACTGAAGTTTGTGTTTTATTTTCCCTTCCAATCACTTACAAAAAGATCGTTGAACCGTTCACTGACCATAAATATCACGATACGTAAATGGCTCAACCGAATAACATAACAATTTCAGTAAAAGAAATGCTGTCATTTGAAAGAAAAAAACATGAACATTTTGAAAGTGTTTTTGTAACCTTCAATATCACTTGTTACAACGCAGTTTTTCCATACCGTTTCCACCTCATTTGGTGTGAAACCCTACCAAGCATTTTGCATATAATAACAGTTTTCTGTGGACAATTCTTGCCTTGACTCCTAGCTACTGACATTCCCCCTTTTCTGATTTACAATCCATTTCTATTGTAAATTTATTCGCAAATTTTTTTTTAGTAGAATTATTTGCAATGTCTATCTATAACTAAAGCATTAAGCAATACATTTTCATGATTAGTTTTATTTGGTCGGTAATATTTTAATTGATTCCTGGTCACGGTCAAGTGCTATTTCCTGGTTTCAATGCGTTATTATGATGAAAGTATTTGCAAAGCTTTTCCACGGTGAAATTATTAGCAATGCTGTCTGTAATGCTTGTATAATTTCACAATAAAATCATAAGCTTTGCATTGATATTTTACAAATTATGTATAGCTCAATTATGTCTGCCTTAATTTCTATCTATCTCTTGATTTTCAGTATATTTTTATAATGATAATTATTTACCAAGCATTGTATCATACTAAAAATAACACTTCATTTTACTTGTAACATTATTGTTAATTCCCGTCGATAGAAAATCGGTTTTAAGGATATCTATACACATCATCACTTGAATTATTCACATTATGTTTTTATAATTAAATTAGTAATGCATCTATACTACACATATAATGTACGATAATTTTTTTATCAGCAAGTATTACATTGATTCCAGACCGATGACAATCGTTTTTTTTTCCGGATTTCCAATGCACAACATATAGATTGAATGCCGAAAACTACAAGTACAAATCGTGGGTCGAAATTCTATATTTTCACTTCGTTAGTGCAAAAAATGACCTATACCGCTCTGAAGAGAGAAGTTAATGTTATGTCAGCGTACAGCAATAGGAAGAGCCGAAATTGTGTCTACGTATACCAGTTTCAAATGCAGGAGCTGTTAGAATTCTAGGAGATCTGAACCAAATGTAGTACGGACTTTTGACATCATTATCTGTGAGCAGTAACACTTATGAGATTGCTGTATACATGTTCATTGTGTTTTTCCCGATAGAGACGGTGGAAGTTGGTGGAAGTTAGCATAAATATCATATTATTCACGGTCGAACATTTTGGTGGCACGTAGTATATAATGATTCAAGTGAATGGACGATTTATTGATTTGCTTGATAAATACTTTCCATGATAACATATGTTACATAAACTGCTGACTGGTACCCTCACGTTAACAGTAGCGTCAGGCACCTCTCCCTAGGTCCCCAATATCAAAATTTTCCTCAGTCTCTTAATGCGATATGTGATATAGACCTAGAAGTGACTAGCACACGAAATAGTGTCGTTCATTTTACCATTTGAACCTACTATACCTGGTACTGACAAGCGGTCCCCTATCTAGGTTCCAACCGAGCACGAGGTTGCTTAACTTCGATGATTACACGAGACCCAGTGTATACAACACGATTTAGTCGTAAGCTATTACATAGAAAGACATTAGTTCATAGTGTAGAACAGATTTTTGAAACATGATTTCTTCAGACTTTGTTGAGTCCAATCATGTTACACTACTTCACCAGGAAGCTCTCTGCTTCTTTGAGATATGCTCATGAATTGGAAAAAAATCCAAATGATTGTTGTAATTAAACTTCTTCAAGGGGTACATTTCATTATATCATTTAAATGAATTATCCCATGGCCTCCAAGATTTTGAAAGCCATGTTTATGCATGAAACTCACGACTCCAAGGCTTTTGAAAGGTCTGTCTCTTCAACAAGCCCCAAGACCGTCGGCTTTTGAAAGGTCAACCTACATAAAAGCACACTGACCCTTGGTTTTTTATATGTCTACCGATTTAACAAGCTCATGGATCCCAGTAATACTTTTGTGGACGCATAGGGGTCTACGGATCCGAGTTTGGGAAGCACTCTCTTACGGAGAAAAAGCTGGAGACAGAATGACTGGATTTTGTATTCTATATTTTTCTTAAAAAATGACGTGAGAAGCCATTATTTTAAAATGGGCATTTTGCAATTTTCTTATCTTCTCAACGTAGCTATGTTGCATTAAACATTCAGAAAAGGCTAAATTTTTCTCTTGTATACTTCAAATAAATAAACGGAGAGTTTTATTTCATTTGACGTAACTTTATTTATTTTTTAAAAGAATATGTATACGCATCTGTAAGATTTCACATTTTTATATTTTTTTAATTTTTTAAAAAATTGTTACAATATTTATGTTCCAACTCAAATGCGAACAAACAAAGAGTTAAAATAAACAGAGCTGTAAAAAAACAAAAACAAAAACAAACAACTCTGTTAGAGATTTTTATTGTGTGTACATTGGTGAAAAACTTATTTTTTCGTAGATTTATCGGATCTCATATGTCATTTGCATTTTTCGGCTTTTGTTTTAACAGCTTTCGAAAGATATATTGAGCTTGATTCTTTTGTTTCTTTCATCTACGTTGCTGTTTATAACACAAACACAGTCACACAATCACACGTGCGCACACACACAAACACACGCACATATATATATGTGTGTGTGTGTACAATATAAACATATAAACGACACTGATACATGGGTATGTGAATAAATTTATTTTTATTTATTATTTTCTCCAACCTGCAGTATATATGTATATATATATATATATATATATATATATATATATATATATATATATACATAAAGTGACTGCGCATGATGATCACCCAACGAGCCATCTTTCAGAAAGTTGATATTTCGTTATTTTTGGAGTTACAATGCTCAGTTTTTATTTAATTTTGAAGCTTGAACACTCAGCAATTCGATATTCAGAATGTTCAAGCTTCGAAAAAGAAAATAAATGATGATTTTATCTCTATATGTAACGAAAAATCAACTTAATGAAAGTTATTTGTCGGACACTCATTATACATATCTCTCTCTCTCTCTCTCTCTCTTTCTCTCTCTCTTTCTCTCTCTCTCTCTCTGTATATATATATGTATTTCTATCTACACACACACACACACACACACACACATATATATATATATATATATATATATATATATATATATATATATATGTTGTGACATCCACAGGAAGCTGTTTCGTTGTATTACAACTCTTCATATATACATATATATATATGATTTATTAATATTTACCGTTCCGTTGGACATCCTTTTATGTAGGTATCGAGAGAGCTTCGCAGCAGAGTCAAGGTTATCAAGCTAATCATGCAGATTGGTGCAAATGAAGTGAGTTCAATCTTAGCCTTGTCCAACAAACTTGTAGATCTATGCCAAATCAAATAAGCTAAATATATCTATGGATATTTTGATGCTTCAACCCTTAGCAACTGTTTGGAAGGTAGTTTTGTAAACTGATTCAACTATTGTGCTAACTTCTTGCCGGGTTCCATGATCATGGCGTAGTGACGGATCACGCTGAAAGTAATAAATTTCTAAATATTGTTTCTATCTTCTACTATATCTTAACATTTCTCTTTTTCCGTCGTCCAAACTCTTTTTCCGTCGTCCAAACTCTTTTTCTTTCCTTGCTCCTTTGTTTCATCATTCTTTTTCATTTCTATTTCTTCTTCTTTTTCAACTTTTGCAATGAGGAGATAAACCCTGAGGTAGGAATCTCTAGGAAAGTTTATTTCATTACGCGTCTAACCCAACGACACGACGCAGCTGATCCCAGCCCTAGAAGACCGGAATCAGCACAGTCAGTGCTACGCACGGGTTCCTTTAATTCTTGTAAATAAATATATTTTCATAAAAAACGTATGTTATTTATATTTATCTATTATATATACAATACAAAAGTTGCATTAATAATCTTCAGTCAGAATAGAGGCTTGAGTGTTTGACCCGGCAGCAGTCAGTCTTAATTTTTCTTTTCTTTGCATTTCTCCTTTTTTTCTGCTTCATTGCTATCCTTCTCACTATATAGTTAGGCTGATTTCCTTTTATTAACTATTGTCTTTCCTCGCTCCCCTATATATCTCCATTGTTTCCCGCCATTATATTTCTTAGTGCCAATCAGCCGTATTTCTACTCATTCCGCACGCTTCAAACTTTATATATGAACCTTTCGTGAAAGTTCGACTCACTCCAATCACTGACGATTCGATTTTTTTTTGTTTTCATGTCTAACGAAGCGCTCAGGCTATTCGCTGTTCTGAACATACACCCACGTAAGGATTGCTTGTGTGAACCCGAACCATATTTCCAAATGATTTTTTTTCTCCTTATTTCATTCCTTTTTTTTCCTTCATCTTTCTTTCTTTTTCCGTTTTTCTTCTTTTCTCCTTTTTTTTCTTTCTTTCTTTCGTTCTCTCTTTCTTTCTCACTATCTTTTATACATGTTTTCTGTCTATGTTGGTCCCATTTCTAAGTTACGGGTTCAATGTTACGCATTAAACACACCGGTTATCATACAATCATCGAAGTTAGGCAACGTTCAGTCTGGTCAGTACTCAAACAGGTGAGCTCTGGGTAAAACAGGTGCCGTAAGCAGCACAGAATCATGTAGAAACCCTTCCGTAACGTTCCCGGTAATCCTCCTACGGAGTAGACATGATTCTACACTGCGCTAAGAAATTGATAGAGCCCTATCTTTGCCTTCTAATTCCTCTGACTGCAAGCGATAAGAAATAATAAAAATGTTCTTTGCTAATATTTCTCTCTCTTCTTTTCTCTGTCCTTTTCTTCAGTTTTCTTTCATTCCGTTGCTGCATTGCTGCCTTTTTCTTCTTCTCACTTCTCTTTTGCATACCCTCGTTCAATCTGTTCTTCCTATTTTTCTTCATTTCATTCATCCTTTGCTTTCTTCCGTATCTCTCTCCCTATCTCCATTCTTCTCCCTTCTGCTCTACCTCACTCTTCGCCTTTCTCTTTCTCATGTGACTCCGTCCTTCATGTTTACTCTCTTTTGTTTTGTTTTTTGTCTGCGTTTTTCATTCTCATTCTTCTCCTTTTTGTTCTCCTTCATTACTGATATCCTTCTTTTTTCTCCTATAACTCTTTCCCTATTTTATTGACAGTCCTCTCCTGTCCGTTCTCCTTCATTCTCCTCCTTCCTTTTGCTCTTGTATCTCTCTCCCTTTTTTATTCTCATTCCTCTCCAACCTGCTCTCTTCTTTGCCTCCTTCATCTTTCTCCCCTATCCCTCTCTTTTTCTTTCCTTGCCCCTTTCTTCAATCATTCTTTTTCATTTCCATTTCTTCTTCTCTTTCAACTTTTGTAATGAGGAGATATTTCTATTTTCCCCTCCCTTCCTACCTCATTCTTCCCCTTCCTCTTCCTCTTGCAACTCTCCCTTCCAGGCCCACTCTCTTCTTTGTTCTTTTGTTTTCCATTCTTTCTCCATTCATTTTTTCAACATTTTTCTCCGTTACCTTTCAATCTCTCCTTTTCTTTTATTTTTCTCTTCCTTGTCTGTCCATCACTTTCTTTTTTCTTCGTTTCTCAACGTTTTGTTTCTTTCCGACACAACTGCACACTTATTTATAGTTTCTCATCTTTTTTTCCTTTTTTCTTTTCCCCTTCGTCTCCTTTTCCCCCTGTTCGTCTCTTCTCTCAGATTTTTACTCCCCCAATCTATTACTTATTTTCCTTCCTTTCATTTTCATTTAGTTTTGTACTTTTTTTGTCCCTTCTTTTCAATTTCTTCGTTATTTCCTCTCCCCTATTTTCTTACCTTTCTCTATTTTCTTCTTTTCCCCATTTCATAGTTCTTATCATTTTGCAGAACGCTTCGATTATTCTCTTCCTTCCCTTCCTTCTGTCTTTCCTTCTCTCTTCCCGTCTTCCTTCCTTTCCTATTTTACGCTATGTCTCTCGCCTCTAATCAACTTTTTGATTCTTTTCCACCATCTTTTTTCTCTACTTTTGACACTGTTAATAACCTCTTGCCTGAGAATAAAGTTAATATTAGAAGACGGTAAATATTAGATCTGCCAGCCGATTTGATCTGATTTAATGTAATGGTCGGGAGATTTTGAGAGGCCATGTTTGGTCAAAGTAGCCATGTTTGGTTGTGGTAGACAGAAGGAGAACCTGAAGATGGACGAGAATGATTTCTCACCAAAAACCTTCCATATCAAGTAAGACTTTCTTTCGTGTAAGTGGTGTACTAGATGAGACGTGGTCAATGTGAATATAACGGTGGATTTTTATGAAGCATAATGAAAAGTCTGGTGTGGATTTATTTATTCGAGAGAGTATAATGCAAGTCATAAGTCACGCAAGGATATTAAATTAGAAAAATCTTATGGATATAAATAAAACGCAATGTCTTTTTCAGTCTGCTGGTTTTTACGCTGTTGATTTTACAATATTACAATTGTCATAATGATAGAAACGTTGAATTAAGAGTTGAAGCGAACAGTCAAAATGATGGGAAAGCCTAAGTAACGTCATGGCCACGTGTTTGTTGGAAGTTATACAAATTGTAGTACCAGAATGCTATTCTTCTTTAGATATAGATCTGTATATTTAACTTACAGTCCCTGCTTACTCTCTCTCTCTCTCTCTCTCTCCCTCTCTTACGCTCTCTTTCCTCGTATGCACGTAATGTACATAGTGATACATATACATACACACACATACACTTGGGCATACACACATACATACATCCATGCGAAGACGTACACACCTGTACACACACATACTAGCCACTTAACATTAAACTGATAAAAATAGTATGAACAGCTTGACCCTGTATCGAAGGATGGCCTTTTGCTTGATCGGTTGTTCTCCTTTTTGTTAAGTGCCCAGCCCATCTCCATTTATGCTGCCAAATCGTTCATAAGATATCCTATAATCTAGTTCCACTCTGATCCATGTCGATCTCTTGATATCTGTTATGAATATCTCTGACATTATTCTTTCTATGTTTTTGTGTGATTAATTCTTTTTGCTCATTGTTTTATGTTTCGCATCCGTATACCATAGATGGTATAATGCATCCATTGAATTCTTCATACTTTAAGAACATTGGCAAGCTGCTCTTCAATATCTTTTTATTCTTATCAAATGATTTCTAGCCTATCATTATGGGTCGTTTTATTTCACTTCTGTGGTCTTTATCCAACTTTATTATCGTCTTAGGTAAACGTATTCGTCAACCTCTTATAAAACCCTCCTCTCTATTTTTACGGTCTTTGGGCGTACTTTATCATTGGACATTAATTTTATCTTTGTTCTGTTCATCTTCTAGCCCGATTTTTGACGTCATGGAAATACTATCAGCTAATATCGAGTGGTTTAAACATTATCCAACCATTTCGATCCCCATTCCGTCCCAGCCAGTTTTCCGTAAGATGCTTCCAAGGCTCGCTGTAAAGCATTTGACTCTGAAGAATATATGGCTGTCAATACTCAACACAAGACCTGGGTGTTTATACACACATATACACAAATCATTTAAAGTATATATGTGTATATATATATATATATATATATATATATATATATATATATATATATATATATATATATATATATAACTAGATTATATTTAGATAAATCTTTTATCTAAAATAGTCTAAAAAAAATAATGGATGTTTCATGTAGAACTATCGTTTAAAAAATCCATCACTTGATTTGGACATGTTTTTTTTTTTTTAATGGCCATAGGGACCGGAAAAACTAGAAAAAAAGTTTTTTTTTTAATAGGCCAAAAGATTTATTCATGCATATTTTCAAGGTTGTAGCCCTGGAAAGGTGAGTAAGAGCCCCCCTGGAGATACTGAGACTCAGACGAGCAAAGAAGGAAGAATCCTTAGTCCATTTGTGCGGTTGGTCGGGCGATTTGTGTGACTACGGTAATTCGAAAAGTGCGTGTGCGTATGTACGTGAGTATATATATATATATGTATAAATATATATATATATATATATATATATGTATATATATATATATATATATAATATATATATATATATATATATATATATATATATATGTGTGTGTGTGTGCATATGTGTGATCTTTGCAGATGGACGACCAAGATAACCCGTCAGGTGTCGAAACCCAACAGATGAAACTCATCTTTTGTTTCAGGGCCTTTTCCTGAACGGATTTCTTCAACGGACGGTCCAAACAAAGCCAAGTGCTTCTGCCAAGTAGACAACTTGTGTGATAGAGTTACGAAAAGTCGGGAAGTTGTTGGGTGGGAGAAAAAATAGCAGAAAAATGACAGAAAGTGGCAGCAAAAAGGAAAGTTCCCAGCAAACCAAAGGAGAAAATTTGTCAATCAATAGTAGCTGTCACATGACCAACGTCTTTTGGCCAGATGTGTGTTAGGGATGATAAATTAAAACATTGGAAAAGGGGTAGTCAGTGAAGAAGTTACTTCTCTTGCCTTTCGTTTGGGAGGAATCTCTAAAACGTATGAATTTTCATAAAAAAAAAGAACTATGCACAAAAAAGCCAAATTTATCATAAACTTGGAAACTAAATACTAAAAGCTTGTTTAACGAAGGAATAAGAAAAATATTTTTGTTGATATGACAAGGAGCTAATGTTCAAATTTTTGGCCCTTAAGCTCCATTGATGTGTCTTGTACACGTGATCTAAGCATAGCCAACCTGAAAACCAACTTAACTAACTTTAAAACTGAGAAAAACCGATGTCGACTGTTTTCGTGGCAGTTTTGTATGACAGTCTCTAATAAAGAAGGACAAATATAGATTCAATTGATTTTAGTAAATATATCTAGAAAAGAAATTTGTATACTAGAGGTATTGGGTTAAGGTATTTTTATAAGTGCTCATCTGAAAAGTGCAAGAATTTTCCACTGATTTGAAACTTAATGGTAAAAATGTGGTATCGGTATTCGTGCTCACTCTAATATCAATGATCTGATTTCTATCTATCTATCTATCTATCAATCTACGCTTACAAATCTGATTGCATATATTTGTATGTGACCCACAAGTAGCTGACACGATGCATTGTAGCCAGAGGTATTGAGTTATGGTTCTATTTCTTTTTAAAATAGTTTTGATCTCTTATTGGGGCGAAGGTTCCTTTCTAGGACTCTCATACACACTGACGCATGTTTACATACCCATAGTATACACAAACAATTTTGCAAAAACAAACAGGAGAGGTTGCAATCAAATATGTCCATCTACATATCGGAGTAGAGATTTTTAGACTAGGAAAACAAACAAAATACGAAGAATGGTATATATCAGGTACTTACTCATTTACAAGTACCAAGATAATAATCTACAAAGCATGCAAATATGTTTATAGATTTTTAAAAAAACAGCTATGTTGATTAGATGTATAGGCAAATACATAGCTACGTACATACTTAGAAAAAAAAATACCACAGACATAAACTTACTTACATAGAGAGAGATAGAAAGATAGAAAAAAGCCTGAACAGATTTATAGAGATATAGATATAAGTAAACTTTGATAGATCGATTGATCGATAGAAATAAACCTTGATAGATAGAGAGATAAATATGCATATATTTCTTGTGAAAAAAAGGATTTGATTGAATTTTGTAGGGTACAAACGTATAAATTAACAGATCAATTGGTTAGTCAGGTAAACTGTTTGATGAATGGAGGAGTGGTAGGATTCATAGTTACAACATAAATACATATATTTATTAACTGTTAAATTCATACCTTAATCATTGAATACAGACATACTTACAGTGAAAGTGATTGTCTATATATAGATATTCATGGAGCTGACAGAAGTCTGATAAGGTGCAAAAACTGTTTTAATGTGAGAGACTGTGTGTACGTGTGTATGTGTGTGTCTGTACACGTGTGTCGGCGCCTTTGTGTGCTTGTGTGTGCGTTCTTGCATATAGGTGACTAAGTTCAACTGCGAGTTCTCTAGACTAATCAGTCAAGATCGTGCGTTGCTTTAGGGCGTTGTTATCCTCTGAATGGTGAAAGTTTGTTCCTTGTTGTCAACTAGGTCGTATTTATTATGGTTTTTGGATACGTTTGTTACGACGTGTAATCTGAGCAGTCAAACTTCGACAGAAATGTTGAGTTTATCAGTCATTCTTGATACCGACTTAGTTTCACTGTTGCAGCTGCCAATAACTGAAATCTCGTACTATCAGTCGGATTAACAATTCACGTAAAAACCTACAGGGCTCCCTGGGCGCACAAGGCATGGAGATTTGTAAAAGCTAGAGTTTTGATCGAGGCCGGTCCAAGGTGCTGGTAATACAGGCAGTCGCTCTGGGAGTTAAGTACTAGAAGCGCCTGTCATGTTTATGATACAGTTGGGCATTGGCAATTGGGAAAATGAGAAAAATGAATGGAATAAACAGAATAGAAGCAGTTAAAATAAAGGAATTTCCTTTTGTGAAATCGATGGTATAACTGGAAAAAATTCTCATGACCGGAGACAACTGTAGACAGGGTCTATAAGGTACCTATGTTTAACTTGCTTGTTTGCCGGGAACACCAGTCCCAGCCCCGGTTATATAAGCATGTAGAAACAAAAAAAAAGTATCTTTCGGCTCATTGAAATTAATCAATTTAACGTTATTAAACAACGATGGGGAAATAGTTCTGGGTAGAGTAATGCAGACATCTGATTGGTGTAGACAAAAAAAGACAATTGAAAAGGAAGAAATTCTTTGGCAGATTAATTAACTGCACACAAATAGGACCAGATAGAAATGAAAAGACGGAGACATCGAGTAAATGGAAAGAGTTGGACTTGAACAGAGGCTATGGTTATCTACGTAATTTCTTCCTCTTCGTGAATAAAAGATTGATAATTAGCTGGCGGTTACAATACAATAGAACACTTTTTTCGTGAGATTCGATTATATATATACATATATGTGCGTTCTATATGTATGCATATTATATATATATATATATATATATATATATATATATATATATATATATATATATATATATATATCTTTTTATGAAATTCTTGCTATTTTGTTATAAGTAAAACTTTGAATGATTTTCACCGTTAAATTCTATTAACTGTTTTCATTCGTATATCCATTTCTTAAAGCAAAACTGTCGCGTTGAAAAGAAACGAATAGACTGAGAATAAACGAGATGAGAATTTGGGGTGAAAACAGTTATTTGAGCCTATGCCTTACTGGTGGCTGTTAGCTCAATAGTAAGAGCAACGCTACGTTGAAGCAGCTATCCTATTGTTGGCAGGTTCGATTCCAGCAGTAGCCCCGTTCCCTTTAATTGTTAATTCTATTTACGTTGTCTATTTCAAATTATAGATTAAGCGAGTAATGACGCGAGATCATTTCAAATAAGAGTTGCTATATAATCGAATGCAATTCATTATCATTCTGTCGTATCATATAAATTCATAGTTATTATCATTATGATTGATGATAAAAAATGGATACATGATCCAACAAAAATGATCATAAATGCGTTATACTTATTTGAAACTCCATTTTAAATTAATTTCTCTGATAAATCAGTCCATATTGAATTAATATGGGCAGTGAAAGAAGAAGAGGTTTTTGACGTATTGCAATTATTCTGGCTTTCGAATTACCCGATGGGTTAATTAGCTCAACGGCAAAAGGAATGGCAAAAATAAAACGGGTTGCAGGTACGATTCTTACGGCATTTTTCCTGTCTATCCTATCAACATTGTCTTAGCTAAATGATATACTGTGTATTGCTTGAGGTAGTGACAAAGTAAGATAACACATCTATATATATATATATATATATATATATATATATATATATATATATATATATATATATATGTATATATAAGGGGATTTTTGCATAATATTCTTTTTATATATCAATAACTCTCTTCACTGTGTTAAATATTGAGCATTGTGATTAAACATCTACAACGGATAAAACCTGTTATTTGAGAAAATATATGTATTATCTAGAATGCATATATATATATATATATATATATATATATATATATATATATATATATATATATATATATATATATATATCTTATTCTATCAGATTTTTCTATTTTGTATAAACTTGTAGGTGAAATAATAATGTTAAAATGAGTGTATGAAATGTAACATTTTTCGTCTCAGTATCTGTATTAGTGGGCAGAATCTAGTGGCTTCATCAAAATTTCTGAAGCTGAATATTCAATCATGTGTAATTCAAAAAGGATCACAAGTGAAATTCAGTCCCATAAGATTTTTTTTTCTTTTTTTTTTTTTTTCAGATCTGGTGTTGGGACTGGTTTGGATATTTGGATTCTAATGTTCTCATATGTTAATAATGATGTTAGAAAATTGAACCTTATTTTTTCTCAATATTCTTCTCAGTGTCGGCAACAGCTTTAAGAGATACGTAATGATGCATTGGTGGGCGTACGTACGAGTATTTTTTTTCAAGAAATTTACCTTTCCCAGATGTAGACAACATTATACACGTTAAGTATCAGGATGAAAAGCGATATATGAAAAGCAATACGTTACCATCTATTTCATCTACTCGACTGCTCTCCCTAGCTCAATATACATATATATATTTATATATGTGTGTGTGTGTGTGTGTGTGTGTGTGTGTGTGTGTGCGTGTGTGTGTGTGCATATATAACCTGACATGAAGTTATTAACTGAATTTCGACCCGGAATTTTCAGAATATAGTTTTTGATCTGACTTATGAAAGAACACACGTCATACTGGCTGACTTTTATCGGTGTTCGTGTTTAACTGATTCCCTAGCACCAATTTAAAAACAGCATGTCGAACACGTCATAGACTTAATTGGCATCCAACAGTTAATTAATATCTATCTGCATTAGCCACGTATGAGGCAGGTGCTGTCTCGGTTTTCCGTTCAGATATGGTTCGTTTTGATCTTTGCTAATAGTTCTACATATTTGTAGCGTAATAACGAATGAATGCGTGAAACAATTAAAAGACAGAAATGCTATTCTGTTCCACTTGATTTTATTGTTTGTTTTTTCTTTGTCACATTCTATAAGCCTTAATTGAGTCTTTCCTTCCTTCATTCTTTCTCTTTTTCTCTCTTTATATGCTTACGGCTAAATCACTTTCTAAATACTGGTTCTCGTGCAATCACCGAAATCAAACAATGTTGAGCCTGGTCAGTACCTACACGAATGATCGTTTGGGATTACCAGATGCTGACAGTAGGAATACTGAAATGAGTGACTCACTTAGGGGGCTTGTCGCCTCTTAGTCTATCTCACAAATTGCAAAAGCGATGAACCACTCTAGGATAACTTCGGTAGAGCAAGTTCAACATCCAAGAACAAGAAAGTCCCATTTGTTCGAAAAAGAAGAGTATACAACAAATGCATCATTCTGATAGTCACATGGAATTGGAACATGGAACTTAACCAAGAGACTGAATCTCAAACTGAGAACCATGCAACGTCAACATGAAATAATCATGCTCAATATAACATGGAGACATCACAATACAGCACAGTATATTAGAAAAGAAACCAGAGTTAGGATTATCATAGAATCAATTACGGAACTCAAATAGCAATGGGCTGGTGATATTGCAAGAATGGCAGACAACTGCTGGACATTCTGACTCACAACATGGATCCTCAGGGATCATATGCGAAACCGAGGCTGACAGAATATAAGATGGCGAGACGAATTAGTTCAAAAAGCATTGGCTGTGCGACGCCCACGACAGAGAGATCTGGTGAATCCTGGGGTCTATGTTCAACGACGGACGATATAGAACATAAGAAACTGATGTCGTAGTCAACGTAAGGGCACCCTTCCATCTTTTCATCCTCTTTTTCTTCCTCTTTTTATCCATTATCCTCCCACAATCCTTTCCTTTCTTCAAATGAATTTTATAATTATTCCTCACTTCTTCCTCTCGCCCCTTTCCTTCTTTTTCTCTTCGTTCTATGTTCTTCTTCTCGCTACTTCTTTCATGTTTTTTTCTATATCTATCTTCCTTCTTTCTTGTTTCTATCTTTTTATTGATTCCTTCTCCATATCTTCCTCTCTTTCTTCCCTTCTGTCCCTCCTCCTCCATTCGTCAATCACCATTTTTTGTTCGTCTTTTTCTCACATTCTATTTTCTTTCTTTCTTTCTTCCTTTCTTTCTTTCTTCCTTTCTTTCTTTCTTTCTTTCTTTCTTTCATTTTCGGGATTTTTTTCTGGAAACTTCTTTATTTTCTTCAAATTTTCATTTTCTTCATCGTTATTCTCTTCACGTCGGTCCGTTTTCTTTCCTAAAACCCATCTCTTTATGTACCACCGTCAACAGATTTGGGGAAGGTTTGAGCATGAAAAAAATTGTGTCAGTTTTTCCTCAATGTGTCGCAATAAATTATCAATTAAATTCAAACTCAGTTTGCAGAACAGAAAGAAGTTATTGAATTTTGGGATAGATCCAGGAACTTTTCTACGGTTATTCCCCCTGCATCGTGACAAAAGACAGAAAAAGACTACAGGAATATGTCAAAAGGTACTTTTGAGAGAGAGAGAGAGGGGGGGGAGAGAAAGGGAGAAAGAAGGGGAGAGTTAGAATCTTGACATTGAAAAAGTACAAACTGGCTACAAGAATGGACGCCTAATTGGCTACTTTGAGACAACGAATTCTTCGAAAGTCGGTAGGGAAACTCTGTTGAGGTTTGACTCTTTGTTGTGAGTCGAGTTTGTAAAACTTGTTGCGTGCAGACGCAATAACAGTGTGGTGTTCTGAAATATAATTCGGGCATGCGGAAGGAAAAAAAGCCGAGCGAAAATTTGACAAGTTTCATTTTTTATCCTCTACTTTCCCGGTTGCCGTACATATATTTTCCAAAGAGACAGAATCTTTAAACTTTCAGTCGTCACTTGTGCAACTCTCGACCAACAATCAAGAAAAAAAAAAGAAAAAAAGAACCACGGCACAGCCAGAGGAAAATTGAATTTGAATCTTCGATGAACAACAAAGGATGAAACAGATACATCTCTATCTCCAAAAGTTATCGATCCATTCCAATAAAATATTTGGGAAGGGTTTACTATGGAGTAAGACAGAATTGATTAAATTGGGAGTTGGATCATAGATTGTTCCCAAGAAATATTATATATATTTTTTCCTTTTTTTTCATTGATTTATATATTTGTGTATTTGGTCATATACGTTAAAACAATATCTCTAAAAGTTCTCAATGGATTCCAATGACTGGAAGAGTTTGCCGTTGGCTAAAAAGATATTGATAAAATTTTGGGTTGGATGGAGGGATGATTTACTATAGCCTCTCGTCATTGTAGATATATATAAACTGCCTCCCATTCAGTTGGTATTGGCAGAGAGGAATGAACCTTCTGAGTGCTTCCTTGATTGGTACTTAGATTTATATTCTTTTCCTCCATTCTCACTTTCTTCAAACTTGTTCATTCTTTTTTTTCATTTGTTTTTTCCCCTTCTTTCGAGCCTTTTTCTCTTGCTACTTTTGTTTCAATGTCTTTTCTGTTTTCGTTTCAGAAACAGTCCTTGAATTCAATCCAACCAAGTATTCATCTATTCACTCATTCTTTTATTCAGTCAATCTTTTATCCGTTTCATTCATTTTTTTTTCATTCAGTCGACAGAAGAAAATTTCTACTGCACCGATCACGAACAACGTGACTTCAAGCACGGAACAAAAACCCGGAACGGGATCCCATTGTTTTACCGAAATTCGAAATCCGAATGGACAGTAGCGAACGACAGTTGATATTACAAAAGAGACTGAATCTCAAAGTCGTTTCCACTCCCTACTGTACCAACCATCATCAGACTATACACTCGGCTATAGTAAAATCACAATAGATTGCGTTTTCAGTATCCCCATCATTGTATTTACGCAGAGACTATATGACGTGCAGTATACAATAAGAGAAAATGTCTGTCCATGTTGAAACCAGAACAACGTTATTGTTACAATGCCCGTTGGGATTCGATCATCGGTACTTCTGGTTGTTTTGTCATTGTTCGTGAATTTCTATTACGGCCATTATTCTTTCCGTCCTCATTACCATCGTTGTTGTTAGTTGTGGCTTTAAAACCACCAGTTTTGGTTTCAGACTCGTAAAGTTCTCATATAGGGAATGGCTGGCAGTTTTCGCTGCGAATGAAGTGACAGCAAGTGGCTTCGATAACAGCTCTCTTGGCAGTATTCTAGTTGATTTCAGGATCTCTGTCATTTTTTCGAGTCGTTTCCACTCTTCTGGATTTCTTGTTATTCCAGTCTTTGCGCACATTTCCTCTAAATTTAAGTGCTCCATTATTCATAGAGGAAATTGAAAATTACACACGCGCGTGCACACACACACACAGACACACACATATATATATTATCCTTTTTATTGTTATTATTTGCAATCTCACACCAGTTTCCAGGTGGTTACCGCTGGAGGTTGAATGACATTAAGTCTCCTTAAGTCTCCAGCCCTCCTCTCCTAATTCTCTTAGGCCAAAATAATACTGCAGTTTACAGTTTCACACCAGTTGCTTGGTGGTCATTGCTGAAGCCTGAGTGACAGTAAGTCTCCTCTGGTCTTCAGCCAACATCTCTTCTCTCCTTCGCCTATAATTCTAGTGCTATGGTTCACATTTCCGCTTTCATTTCCCTTCCTCGGTTAGACCACTTGACAATTAGTGTTGCATTCTTTTTATTTCTAGCTTGTTCCTCAGTATCAACGCAGTTCCTAGCAGTGCTGTGGTCTGTACAATCTCAATCCTTCCTTTTATCCCGAGCTCCTCCAGTCTCGCCCTCAGTGTATTATGAGAAGTAGTAGTAGTAAAATTATATCTGAAGGGGAGGTAATGTTTGATTAACACTACTGGAAAGCCATGTTAATACAACCATTTTGTTTTATCAAATCCCCGAAACAGTTTCAAGGTAAACACAAAATGACCTGATAAGAAGAATTCACGCATAGTACCATGATATCATATCCAGTGTAAAGCATGAAAATTATCGAAGAAAATTACACGAATGACATTAACAGATATTGGTAAACAAGTGGCTGAAATGACAAATTATTTTGACAAACCTTTTTCTTTTCATATATTTAGTATTTAAACTGAAAAGCTTGTTATGTATATATACATATATATATATATATATATACATATATATATATATATATATATATATATATATGTATCCCTAACATACCAAAAAATCTAACTCCACAACACTCCCCCCTACCCTGACACACTCTGCCCTCCTGAAAACCAACTGCTGCTGCTTAACAAAAGACCTGATACCCAACTGGACTTTCTCCCACTCAGCAGGAGGCCTCCAGCAGCCCTTACAACACAATTTACCTAGGATGCATAGCTCCTGATAGTGGACTCTGGTTCCACATGGGAACTTTTAACACATACTCACACAGCACACACCACTGAAGATGGGAAGAATCCCGAAACATGTCTGGGCAATCTACATCTAAGGATTAATAAACCTCACCTCTAAACACTTTACTCCCGAGTCTGTCTCACTCTTTACAGTACACTATATATATATATATATATATATATATATATATATATATATATATATATATATATATATATATATATATATATATATATATATATATATATATATATTAGATTCTTCTACAAAAAACATTGTTTGGAATAGAGTGATCAAGTTTTGTACAAAAACGAAACCAAACAATAAACATTTAAACTAATATAATCCATTTGGAGTAAAAACATTTTTTCTTAGAATCTTTTGATTATAATATACCATTTTCATAAAATCCTTTAGGTTTAGTGTTTACAAATTCGATGAGATCATGAATTATGGCCTCCCTAAGATTGATTCTTTCATTACAGATATGGAGTGCAAAGATGAAAATCTGTGGGAAAAATGTCAGGTGAATATGCAAGATGCTGCAAAATATCCTATTTCTTTAAGCTCAAACCCAGTCTGCTGAGAGATATGACGAGGACACTTTCATGAAACATTTCATTCATATACCATGTATCTTTCTATCTTTTCAACCTTTCCTATTGCCTTCAGATGACATTATATGGTAGCTGGTAAAATCCTGAAATCTTCAAAAAGTCTACCAAACCTTGTTCTTTGGTTGATAGCCAATGAAGTCGATAATTTTTCATCTTTAAGAATAGTTTTGTGTCTACCCCAAGGTTTATTATCATTGATTATTGATATTATCTATTATTGATATCAAAATTTCCAGACCCAAACTTATTGAACCAATGCTGAAGTCTTCACATGATAGGAGGGTTCAAATGCTTTGACACTGTCAACGGTAGCTTGTGTAATATTCGATCCTAATTTGAAATCGGACTTGGATTAATACGATTACTTCAATAATACCGATTTATATCTCTTTATATTGTATAAGCAAACAACTGCAACCACCTTGATGAATCCTTTTCTTTACTAGAGAAAAATACAAATCTCCATGCGTAATATGTAATGAGCTGATAATAGAAATTTATTATTATTTTAACAAAATACATTCAGAGACCGATTTCCACTAATTTCGGTAATCTTTGTTTCGTGTTATTAAACCTATCATAATAATAATCATCTTTACATTTTTGAGTCTGTCGTTGGACATAGACCTTCCCAAAGATTCGGTAGACCTCTCTATTATGGGCACCACGGGTCTAGTACCTGCTAAATTTTTATAGTTCTGTCGGCTGCAGTTTCACATATAATCTCTGGATATTCATGTTGTTTGTAGTGATGTCAAGCGACTGTCTGACATTCTTGCAGCATGACCAGTCCATTGTCATCTGAGTTTTCCAGTATATCCTGTTTTTCTGTCTGATATACCGTATTATGGCTTCTGAATGTGATGTTGAGTATTAGTCTGTCTTGTGCATGTCGCAACCCAATTTAAAGAACAAAAAAAAACTTTTCTAGGGTTATAATGAACCCTCAACCCAATTGACTCTTTTGGCAACAGTCACTTGTCTTGATTGTTCACCTTGATTGAGTATTTCAAGCTAACGTTCACTGTTTTTAATTATTCCTATTTGCTACTGTGTCACGTTTTATTCTCAATCAGCATTTTTTTTGTATTTGATATATTGCAATTTCTACGTTAAAATGACTTTTAGAACAAGACGTGTAAGTGAAGCGTGTGAAGAAAGAATACTTTGAAAGAAATTAACGTTCAATTCTCCGGCTTTCAATCACTTTTTAATTGCTCGAAAAAGATTAAAGACAACGAAACAATTAGTCGAACTATAGCGAGTTCATGAATAAACATTTAAAAATATTGTCCGCACATTATTCTGTTCTTGTGTAAGCATTTAGATTTAATAAGGAGTTTATTGATAGCACGAATATTTCCATTCTGTGCGAAGCTATTGTTTTCTATTTTGGGCGAAATTTCACAGATTTTTCAATGACTGGAAGTCTCGCAATGTCTTAGAACTGTCACAATATCTTTAGTCAGTATCATAAGAAAATATACCGCAAGTCATAAAGAGCATTGCTGTGGCTTGGATCTGATAGAGAAAATAATCATACATTTCAGAGCCTACGACCTTTGGAGCCTCTGTATGCTGGTTGATAATAGGTTTATTTGCGTCAAAGCAAAGATTACGCTAAGTTTGTCTAGAAGTACCCTTTTAGCAACTTTTGCAGTACTTGTCTAGAGGAGATCGCTTATTTTCATCGGCTCAGCTCACCTGTCTTTTTAATTTGTCTGACGAATCTTTTAATCTCCTTGTCTTATTTTTTTTTAATTTGCTTGCTTTATTTTCAATTCGTTTGTCGTATTTTTAAATCAGCTTGTCTCGTTTTCTAATTTATTTTCCGTTTTTTTAGTTTACTTCCTTTATTTCTTTTTATATGGTTGTCATATTTTTTTCAATCTGCTTGCCATATTTTCCAAATATGCCTGTTTCACTATTTTCATTTGTTCGGAAGAAGGTACGGGCTGAAAAGCAAGCATCGTGCAGAAGAGACACGCTGTGTTATGCGAGAAGGTGATAGAGTAAAAGGTCTCTTGGAATTTGATACAAACAGGTCTATTGAAGGCGCGTACTCGATTTCTCTTGCAGTTGGTACTGAATTTCAAAAAAAAAATCGCAATGCAGATAACGTCTCAACCAGGCATGTAAACGTTGAGTTTTTTCGTCAATTAAAAGTATCATTTTCTCCTGATATTGTCCAGATTCAGGTTTGGAAAAGATTGCATTAGCTTTGTCATCTATTTATGTCAACCCACATACATTATATATATATATATATATATATATATATGTTTGTGCGACAAAAGCAAGCACACATACATACACAAAACACACACACACACACACACATATATATATATATACATATATTCATGTGTGTGTATTAATATTTTTTTCTTTTTATTTACAAAAACATCATATTACTTGCAGCATTCATATACGAAATTTCAACACTTTTCTAGAAGTTCATGGTTATGTTATGTATAATACATAATTATTATATATATATATATATGTGTGTGTGTGTGTGTGTGTGTGACACAAGCAATACACATACATGATAGGCATGTACTAGGAAATGGATTATAAATCCCGTTATTTTATATTGAAGTTTTTATTTGAAATTATCTACCGTCATTACACGGGTAATATATCATTTGGCTTAGAGACATAAATAGAACAAACAATTGAAGAAAATTAGGATGCTGCAGGATATGAGATATAAACCGATGATAAACGAAATGACAATTTGGAGTGAGAACAGTTGTTTGCGCATTACCAGCAGCTGTTTAGCTCAATGGTAAGAGTAAGGCTTCGTTAGAGCGCTTACCCTACCGGTTGCAGGTTTGTTTCCTGCCGTCACCTGGGAAATCGTTTTCAGTATAACATGATTTATAATCATTTTCACGTATTTGTTTGTAAGTCCATGTTTCTGTTATGTATATGTAGTTCAAAATGTAATTATGTACGTTCACAATCATATTAATAAATGTGAGTGCTAATATATACATACTCATCAGCGATTTAACTCCCTAATAAGGTTAATATCTTTTTTTATTATTAACAATACTGATAACAACAACACTCTATTGTTATCATATATATATATATATATATATGTATATATATATATGTGAAAAAAAACATGAAAAAGGAATTTTGCAATAGCTCATGATACATTTTACATTTTGTTCACCCACACAAAATCATAATTTACAAAAAATACTAACACTGATAAACGTATAGTTTGGAATTACTAAACCAGAGTTTAAGGTGTGAAATTCAATCAACGACCGGAATTTGAAAGAAAAAGAGGGAACCCCCGGTGATCAATTGTATATCAGTTAAATGTGACTTGCTTCTAGAAGAAAATATGAAAAAAGTAGAATATAAAAATATGAATAGGCTATTAAATGCTATTCGGACATTAGGTTTGGGTGCCGTTCTCAGGTAGACATTTTGACGTGAAAAGGCATAATTGATCAGGAAATGAATGAATAAAACAAGTAGAATATGTATTGAATCAGCATAAATATAAGAATGTAAAACAATTGTAAAAAGACCAGGATTCTTCAATATTACCGCTCACATATCCAAAGTTCCGAAACAATATAAAATTATAACTGGCAAACATGATCACAAACAATTTGAAACAGGCTGATGATTCCCTAATTCCATCATTCAAAAATAAACATGCACACACAATAGCTGACCATTGATAATCTTTTCATATATGGATTAATGTTTTCTTTGTCTAAAAAAATTGTCTTTAAAATGTATAATACTTTGTGTTTGCACTCACAGGGTATGATATTACGTGGCATCATTTTATTTGAATTATACAACTTGAAACATTGCTTCATAGTATTTTACTACTTTGATGATTCGGAGGGCGAAACCTGCTAGCATAATAAAATCCATTTCTATACTATTTTCTGCATTTCTTACTTAATATTATTATCAGGAATAGTACACACATACACACACATACATATATGTTGATGTATATGTATGTATGCATGTCTCTCTCTCTCTCTCTCTCTCTCTCTATATATATATATATATATATATATATATATATATATACATGTACGTACGTATAAATATGTATATATCTATATATATATGTGTATGTGTGTGTGTGTTTATCTAAGTATATTGTTTATATGTTCATATACATGAGAATACTTATAGATACATATGTCTTTATATATATGTATGTATATGCACGTATATATATGAGTGAGTCTATACATATGTATTTGTATATATGACAAAATGTACAAAACAGTTCTTATGTTCAAATGTGTGAACAGAAATCGATATTGAATACCAAAAAATAGATAGATGCTTTACAATTGTTACACACACAAACATAAACACATAGATAGATAGATAGATAGATAGATAGATAGATGTGTCCAAGCAAAAAAAGTAATCCATCTCATAAAAATGTTCGTATTTAAAGTCTTTATTTGTTATGCCTATGCAAGTGATTATCTGAACAGACACAATGAATCTTTGTATATTTGAGCATCTTTCGAAGATAGTTTTGCACGTTCAAACTTTGCACATAGTTATATATCCTGCGTAGTTATCGACTGTAGCATTTAGGCTCCAACTTTGCCGTAACGTTAGAATCTCTCGAAAAATGATTATTCGATTCGTTCGTCTCTTGAAATCCCAGACCTTAACAGAACGGAAGCCGACTTAGCTTTTACCACTTTCCTATTTTAAGCATCATGATTTCTGGTTTTAGTTTTCCCTCTAAGATTTTATTTCCTGACATTATCTATGTTTCATATTTCGAAAGTGTTTTTTTTTTTTCTTTTCTTTCGTTCATTTTTTTTTTTCACGTTTTTATCGCGGGAATAGGATGAAACCGCTTGTGATACATGTCTGTATATCCTTTTCTTGTTTGTTTTTTATTATTATTATTAACCCGAAAAGCAGAAACGTGGAAGAAAATGGATTTAAGTACGCTAACTTATTTTAAATCGATTTTCTTACGTAGTTAAGAAAGATGAGTGCAAGTTGCACGAAAAATCAGAATGGAAGAGACAAAAAGATAGAAACGTTATGAAGAAAGGGAAAAAGAAATAAAATGATGTATGCAAGATATTCGCTATTCTTAGATGAGAATAACGAACAAAGAAAAATTACTTGTATGGATGAAAGAAATGTAACGTAGGAAAAATAATCATCATGATTGGATGAAAATAACGAAAGAAAAAAATACTTGAAAAAATCTCAAAATTATGAAACTCCCCGCCAGGAAACTGTAGAGAAAGATTCCTGCAATCAGTTGTCTATCAAGACTGTAGACTCTGAGATAGGCTTTTGTGTTTTATAAAATGGATATAAGTCCGAAGACTCTGTTTTTGCTTATAAAATGTAAACAAACAATCAGATTGGCCATAATTCATTACTACCCCAGTAGAATCCGTATAAAAGCCTAAATTTCATGGAAAAGTATAACGGAATAACGAAGTTATTCAATTTAGGCTAAGTAGATAACAATGGCGACGACGGTGACCCACAGATGAGGACAAAAGTTTGCAAGGGACTTAACATGATGATATTCCTTCACTTACAAAAATCAGACAGAATTTTTTTCTTCCAAATATTAACAAGCGTTATAGATATCTACATGAGTAGATAAATAATAATAATAATAATAATAATAATAATAATAATAATAATAATAATAATAATAATAATAATAATAATACCAAGGAGACTCGTTGTCCCCGCTATTATTTGTTCTAACAATGATACCGCTCAAAAGAATCCTGAAAAACAGCAAAGGTTACCATTTCTCTAAAACAGAAGGAAAGGTCAATCACCAAATGTACATGGACGATATAAAATTGTTCGCAAAAAACAGGGGAGAGCTTGAGACTCTGTTCAACGAAGTAAGGGAATATAGTGAGGACATAGGAATGGAGTTTGGAATAGAAAAATGCGCAATCATGGTGATGCACAAAGGAAGGCTTTCAATGACTGAAGGAGTTGAACTCCCGGACAACAGCAAGATTAGGGCACTGACCGCACAAGACCGATACAAGTACCTAGGTATCCTTGAATGTGACACGATAAAACAGGAAGAGATGAAGGAGAAAATAAAGAGAGAATACCTGAGAAGGATAAGGAAAATATTAGAAACCAAATTAAACAGCAGAAATCAAATAAAAGGAATGAATACATGGGCTGTATCAGTAGTTAGGTATACAGGACCATTCTTAGGATGGACAAAGGAAGAGCTCACATCAATGGATAGGCGAACAAGGAAACTTATGACGATGCATAAAGCACTACACCCTAGAGATGATACAGATAGACTATACGTCAAGAGAAAAGAAGGTGGCAGGGGGCTCATCAGCATAGAAGATTGTGTCCAGAGAGCTAAAGTAGTCCAAGAAAGATATGTGCAATAAATAGTGAAGATATCATAAAAAGCGCGAGAATAGTGCAACAAGCAATAAAGTACAAAACAATGGAACAGTACAGCAAACAAGAAAAGAAAGATGGGAAGGGAAAACATTGTACAGCGAGTTTAAAAAACTGATACAAGATGTAGCAGACGAGAAATCATGGATGTGGTTACGAAAAGGGAACCTTAAGGGAGAAACAGAATCGCTCATCATGGCAGCCCAAAACAAAAGCATAAGGACAAACTACATAAAAACAAAAATCGACAGAACACAGACAAACAGCAAATGCCGCTTGTGCGGTGAAAGAGATGAGACAGTAAACCACATAACTAGCGAATGTAGTCAGCTCGCCCAGAAGGAATATAAGCATAGACACGATAGAGTAGCAACGATGATGCACTGGGAACTAAGCTAACAAATGGGATTCAACCATGTGGAAAAGTGGTATCAGCATAAGTCAGAGGCAGTTTTGGAGAATGACAACCACAAACTACTGTGGGACTTTGACATCCAAACTGACCACCTCATCCAGGCAAGAAGACCGGACTTAGTAATAGTAGACAAAAAAAGGAAGGCCTGCCAGATAGTAGACGTTGCTGTACCTGCAGACCATAGAGTAAAAAAGAAGGAGGGTGAAAAAAGGGAAAAATACCAGGACCTAGCAAGGGAATTAAGAAAAATGTGGAACATGAAAACCAGGGTAGTACCGGTCATAGTGGGCGCACTAGGAACTGTCCCCAAAACGCTGAGGGTGAGACTGAAGGAGATCGGGATTAGGGGAAGGATAGAGACCGTACAGACCACAGCACTACTGGGAACTGCACGGATACTGAGGAAGGTGCTAGAGATATAAGTACTGCAACGAATCGTAGCTCTGTCATGATATGCGAAAGAGAGAGGAGACGTTAGCTGAAGACCTGAGGAGACTTATTGTCACTCAGCCTTCAGCGATAACCACTGGGCAACCGGTGTGAAACTGTAAATCGCAGAATTACTGCGACCTATGAGTACTAGGAGAGGAGGGCTGGAGACTTGAGGAGACTTGCTGTCACTCAAACTCCAGCGGTTACCGCCAGGCAACTGGTGTGAAATTCCAAATAATGAACACCTGGGCTGTGTCAGTAGTTAGGTATACAGGACCATTCCTAGGATGGACAAAGGAAGAGCTCCAATCAATGGATAGGCGAACAAGGAAACTTATGACGATGCATAAAGCATTACACCCTAGGGATGATACAGATAGACTATACGTTAAGAGAAAAGAAGGTGGTAGGGGGCTCATCAGCATAGAAGATTGTGTCCAGAGAGCTAAAGTAGTCCTAGATAGATATGTGCAAACAAATAGTGAAGAAATCATAAAGAGCGCGAGGGATAGTGCAACAAACAAAGTAGAAAGCAATGGAACGGTACAGCAAACTAGAAAAGAAAAGTGGGAAGGGAAAAAATTGTACGGCGAGTTTAAAAGACGGATAAAAGATATAGCAGACGAAAAATCATGGACGTGGTTACGAAAGGGAAACCTTAAGAGAGAAACAGAATCGCTCATCATGGCAGCCCAAAACAAAAGCATAAGGACAAACTACATAAAAGCAAAAATCGACAGAACTCAGACAAACAGCAAATGCCGCATGTGCGGTGAAAGAGATGAGACAGTAAACCACATAACTAGTGAATGTAGTCAACTCGCCCAGAAGGAGTATAAGCATAGACACGATAGAGTAGCAACGATGATACACTGGGAACTAAGTAAACAAATGGGATTCAACCATGGGGAAAAGTGGTACCAGCACAAGCCAGAGGCAGTTTTGGAGAATGACAACCACAAACTACTGTGGGACTTTGACATCCAAACTGACCACCTCATCCAGGCAAGAAGGCCGGACTTAGTAATAGTAGACAAAAAAAGGAAGGCCTGCCAAATAATAGACGTTGCTGTGCCTGCAGACCATAGAGTAAAAAAGAAGGAGGGTGAAAAAAGGGAAAAATACCAGGACCTAGCAAGGGAGTTGAAGAAAATGTGGAACATGAAAACCAGGATAGTACCGGTCATAGTGGGAGCACTAGGAACTGTCCCCAAAACGCTGAGGGAGAGACTGGAGGAGATCGGGATTAGGGGGAGGATAGAGACCGTACAGACCACAGCACTACTTGGAACTGCACGGGTACTGAGGAAGGTGCTAGAGATATAAGTACTGCAACGAATCGTAGCTCTGTCATGATATGCGAAAGAGAGAGGAGACGTTAGCTGAAGACCTGAGGAGACTTATTGTCACTCAGCCTTCAGCGATAACCACTGGGCAACCGGTGTGAAACTGTAAATCGCAGAATTACTGCGACCTATGAGTACTAGGAGAGGAGGGCTGGAGACTTGAGGAGACTTGCTGTCACTCAAACTCCAGCGGTTACCACCAGGCAACTGGTGTGAGATTCCAAATAATAATAATAATAATAATAATAATGATGATGATGATACCAGTCAACTGGTGTGAGATTCCAAATAATAATAATAATATTGAACAAAATCAAAAAAGTTGTCTGAATACAAAGACTTTGGAATTGATATCACAAAAATGAGGGAATTTAACTCTAAGAATACTGGTTGTTATAGGACTCTCATGTTCATAAAAAAAAGTTGCCGAGAAATATATATGTAGGATACCAGGAAACCCAAAGCATGTATGATATACAAAAAATTGTCCTCACAGGCACCATCCATATCTTCTGCAAAGCACTTTCCAAGTAATGAGTTCCTGTCATATAGCTATTTGCTGTCTCTTGTGTAGCCCCTTGTATTGACTCCCCTTTTTTTACATATGATAAGTGTTTATTGAGTCATGACGTCGTTGTCAGCCTCATATTTAAAGCCTAGACTCTGTGTGCAACGAATAGTTCTGTACATCAAAGGGAAAGATAAAATGATGATGATGATGATGATGATGATGATGATGATGATGAAGTGTCAGAGGTAAAATACTGCCAAACAATGGCCATTGATACTTAATTGAACTCTCACAGCACACTCCACCATTGCAACCTTGTGCCAGACTGAACAAAGCTTAGAAAAAATGCCAACCTAACAACAAACAATTACGACGCAAAACATCAATAAATTTGGTCGCGTATAAGTGGATCGGTCCGTCAAGTGGTGAACTTTCTGGAAATCATTAACAGCCATTATGAAATTAATGATCTTCTTTCAAATGAACGTCTGTCTCTCGAGGTCTCCTTATTAATGGCGTCCAAAAATGAAAGAAAGAAAAGAAAATATAATTGCTGCACTGTCTTCCAAGCTATTATGGTCATTAGATAGGCATATTGATCACCCATCCTTTTTACTTGTCGTGATCGATACAATTGTTACGATTGGTGTATTTTGTTACAGCTTGGAAAATAATAGGCGAAACCTCGGAGAAGACCGCACCAAGATACTTTTTTAATAAAGATTTTTTTTTTGCCATTTGTTCGTAGAGAAGTACTCTGATTACTTAGGTAGAGTGCTCGCCCTTGTATTGGTAGGTCATGGTTCAGTCAACCGCTGAATCACACTGTATACTCTTTAAATAGGTACTCAATGCCTCTCTCGTGAACATTCGGCACGAGTTCAAAGTATTGAGGAATCACTCAACAAAGCTAAGGGGTAATGGTCAAATCATGTTCGATGCATTGGTTCTGGTTACATCAACGAAGCTAATAAACATCGTTAGTACCTAGATGGGTGACTACGAAGTTACGACATGCCCAGCAAATTGAAAGTGAGTTTCACTAACAATTGCCGGCTCATATTAACCCCCACGACACCCTCGATGATGATATAAGCAGAAAACGACGATGAATACTGTAATCTTTATCCCAACCCTCCGACAGACCCGCACAAAGATATTTCTATTGACAATTTTTGCCAGTGGTTCGTAGAGGAGAGGTTCTTAATTTAAAGCCCAAATAAGCGACACAATGTCTAGAAGAGAATTTAAACCGGTTACCAATAATCCGTCTTTTAATTTTATGAGGTCTTGTGCATGGATAATGCATTGTGTATAGATTATATTATTGGAAACCGCCAACAAAAACTTTTGCCAAAACTGTGAACATCGGTTTCTTGAGTTTTTAAGATGATCTGGCTGGCTATGAATGTATACATCACACGTACCAGCCACACCAATGGAATCAGTGGGATGAACGTTCGATATTTATGCCTTATGTTAAAAAATGTTTTTCTTTGTTTTTTAAACCGATTTTCAGATGATTTAAATTTACAGTTTAAATATATGCTAAAGTGTTCCCTTCGATTGTGTCCTATTGCATTCCTGCCTCATCTTTTAATTCAGAGGTTTTTTTTGTGATCATCCTAATTTTCAATTTTCAATTAATCACTCTCAATACAGCATGTTATCAAAGGACGCTGGTTATATGACGGTTTCTATTGAATGACGAACAAAACCTGTTGATAATCATCAATGCTTTCCCTGCAATCAGAAATTGTTTTCCAGTAGTGAATAAAATACGTAAAGCCTGACAGGTGTAGGATAAGAGCAAATTCAGGTAAAATGAAAAAAAACTTTACGTATACTGGGTTCAAATGGAGTCAGTGCTAAAATACAACCATGGTTATAGTTTTATTTCTCTCGTGTCGCCAGAATGTGTTGTGTGTGTATATATGTGTTCTATAAAGTGGATGAAAGTTTGACGTAGTTCTTTCATAAAACATCCCAGTAATATTGCAGTTTACATGAACGACTAGTAATGCTAGTAAATGTCAATTCTAACACATTTATCACTACAGCTAAACAAGGCGTAGACGGTGTATGTGTCCGAGTCTCGCAATATATATACCCACACAGCAGTTCATTCAGCATGTGTCTGGGTCTTTTCAGCTCGAAAGAGTGTAAGCCATTGATATACCAACTAAACCAAACTCTTCACACCCTGCCTTAGGATGTTCTTCCGGGACCGAGACAGGTAAAGTAAAGGAATCAGAATAGACGGCGAATACTCAATTAACCTCAGATTTGCTGACAACGTTTTCTTTTTTTCCCAAAGATCCTTCCGGATCTCAAAATAATGATAGACGAGCTGAACGAAGGAAGGAAAAGAGTTGCTATTCACATGAACAAACACCTTGAGAGCAAAGACACACATCCAAATCGAAAACACAGGCCCGAAAAAAAGTATTCCTACTTAATCTACATAGAAGAACAAATCTCCATGAAGTCGTCAAAATATGGAGCAAGCAAGCGAGGGATCACTTTAGGATGGCAAGCGTTCAGTAAATCAAGCTCGAAGGTCAAGAACAATAAAATCTCATTAGTCTTAAAATGAAGGATATGTATCCAATACACCCTTCCAATAATCACCAACGGAGTTGAAACGTGGAACTTGACTAAAAGACTGAACCTCAAACTGAGAACCATGCAACGTGAATATGAAAGAACCATGCTCAACGGCACATGGAGGGGATCACAAAACAGCCCAATATATTACGGAAAAAGCTGGAGTCAGAGAAATCATAGAATCCATGCGAAAATAGCAATGGGCAGTTCATGTTGCAAGAATGGCAGACCGACGATGGGCATTTCGACTTTCAACGTGGATCCCCTAGTGTCAAACATAAGTATAAAACACCAGACACTCCCCGGAAGAACAGGTGGGGGTGCTTTCCGAACAACCCAGCCATTATAATTGCAGTGGGTGTCAACTCGGACTTTCGATAAAACGCCACGAGCGGATGTCAACTGGCACCTTCATTTCCGGTCAGGACGTGTTTTCCAATAATCCCATAACCCGTTGCGCCGGAACACACCCGAAAGAGAAATAAATAAATAAACAGATCTCAGATAAGGCTGTTTGTTGCTTATTGGTCACGCTACACCGGTCAGTGTTATCGTTGTTGCTAAAGAGTGTTTTGTATTCGCTTGTTAATATTTTAGATTGGAGAGGCAGTTGCTTTCTTTCTGCCCGTGGATCAGAATTAATGAAGTGACACTGAACAATGCACAGTCGTGTTACATTACTGTTTATCATGGCTTAGGATCATCTGGTCGAAATAATTAATGTTTTAATCATCTCTCAAATGGCAGCCCGATAACTGATAAAGGCGTTAACGTCACAGCGGCACGTAACACAACGGTAGAGAACAGTGTGGATTTAGTTGCATCCCTCGATGAAATATAGTAAGCTCTCCTAAGACATGCCTGTTGAGTCTAGGCCACCAATGCAGTCAACATGAACTGGTCTTATCAACACTGTCCCATCGCAAGATATCTGAACAAAATATCTCGTCAATAGCATGCCACAATCTTTGATAACAAAGAAACTGGGTAGCAGTTTGGCCAGCCTCTATAACTCACCTCTATAACAGTAGCGGTAAAAAAAAACTGTTCCACAGAGAACAAATAATTTCAGTGCGATTCTAAAACAGTACTACAAGTTCTGTTTACTGAATAAATGCTCAATTTAAATGAGCTGCGGCGGGATTTTGAACCCTGTTTAATCTTGAAGGACAATGAGTTTAATACGCTTAGAGAATAACTGTTTTCACTCCAAATTCTCCAAATTGGGGCCTTTGCATTATCGGTGGCTGGTCGGCTCAGTAGTAAGAGCAATGCTACGATGAAGCTGCTTCCTTATCGAGTACATGTTTGATTCCAGCAGTAGCCCAAATTTCTTTAATTGTTGCTTCTATTTACGTTGTCAAAACCAAGTGATGTATCTACCGCGTGATGGCAGGAGATCAATGTACTATATATATATATATATATATATATATATATATATATATATATTACATTCAATCTGATACATACTAACAAGGATCAATTGGTCCGTAGCCTGACATAGTTATTAGATGAATATTGATCTGGTATCTTCACTGTATAATATTCCATGTATTAAATCAATATTAAACACTAAATTGAGTACATTGACAAGAAAAGAGATAATATTGAAAAATGAACATTTGCTGCCTAAAATAAATGTTTTTTTTCATCAATCAACCGCTTACGTATTGACGTACAGACGCTTATATACGTATGTATTCCTTCCTTGTTGCATAAGCACTTTCAAGCGCTTGGATATTGACGTACATTTAAACACTCATTTTCTACTTCCCACTCCTGCATGAACCATTTTTACGTATACAAATATCATTTTATATAAAAATTATCATCATCAGAGAAAACACTACATTCTATTTTCATTTCTTGAGATTGCAGGGGGTCTTATGGATGGTGAACAGGTAGGGATGGGAGTCAAAACTTACTTGTTTGGAAATCTTCCCATATAGAAGTGAGAGTTTATTTTCTCTAATCTCCTTGATCTATTCTGAACAAGAAAAAAATTTGATTCTATCAAGAAAATTTTTTTCAGCATTCACAATCAGAAAACATGACTGCAGGCATATCTTGTTATGCTGATTGCAAAAATAAACCTGTCTTTTTGCGTGATGCCCCTGTTTTTAACACCCGAGTCCAAGCAATTACAACCAAGATATTTATTTGCTCAAATACTTATGACAGGTACTACATATATATATATATATATATAATCGTGTCACCCACAGGCAGCTGTTTCGTTGTAATACAACTCTTCAGTGCGGCAATAGACTTTCCATTATCCCATCCAGTACCACGAGGCAGGATTGAAACCTTTGCTTCAGACCCGGAGGTCGATATCCAACCTCTGGGCTACGGAAATGGACAGTTAGTAAGGCTGAATTTATGCGATATATCTATTATAGGTTAAATACTCCGTCCACCAGAGTGCTCTAATCCTATGGAATAGCATTAAAATTGAGAATATACATTATGAACTTCATATATGTATATATGTATATATATATATATATATATATATATGTGTGTGTGTGTGTGTGTGTGTGTGTGTGTGTGTGTGTGTGTGTGTGTGTGTGTGTGCATGTGTGTGTGATTAGAAATGGATATGTATGGTCCGAAAAAATGATTATAGTAGCGTATTATCATACATAAACTCTTATTTGAAATGGTCTCTCATTGTTACACGGTTAAGGTATCATTCGGCTCATACAACGTAAATAGAAGCAACAATTGAAGGAAATATGGATGCTGCTAGGATCAAACCTGGAACCAATAGGGTAACTGCTTCAACGTAGCGTTGCTCTTATCATTGAGTAAAAAAGCTGCCGCTGATTGAAAGGCTCAAATAACTGCTAGTTCACTCCAAATCCTTATCTCGTTCATTCTCGCTTTACTTGTCTCTTTCAACGCAACAGTTATGTATTGAGATATGGATATACATGATCCGACAGAATGATGATAAATTGCGATATAACACATAAAAACTCTTATTTGAAATGATCTCACGTTGCTACACGGTTAATGTATCGCTTGGCTTAGACAGCGTAAATGAACTAAACAATCAAAGAAAGTAGTGCTGCTGCTGGAAACTGCGACCGATAGGATAGCCACTTCAACGTAGCGTTGCTCTAACCCTTAACATTTGTTTCCTGCTGCAGCCCTATTTTCCTTAAATTGCTCATTCTATACACGCTGTATAAGCCAAAAGATACATCAACCGTGTAACGACCGGATATCATTTCAAATAATAGTTTATATATAAAATAATGCAGTTTATCATCGCATATATATGATAATAAATCGCGCTGTATTATATCGAAAGTCTTATCAGATATGATCTGGTATTTCACGGCGAATGTATCACTTAGCCCAGACAACTTATATAAAATAAACAACTGGAGAAAATGGGGTTGCTGCAGTTTTCGAATTTACAATGAGTTTCAATATAATATAGCTTAATTCATAATCATTCTATTGGATCATATATCCATTTTCTAACAACACTCACGAAGTCCAAGCAGGGCAGAAACATATACATGTATACGTGTGTGCGAGTGTGCTCTTTAAATCTCCATAAGAAGCCATAGTATATCTATGTATACGAAACACGCGTGCACAGAAATATCTATGTCGCTATAAATGACTACATAATGAACATTTCTTTAATTCCAGTATTAAACCCGATTAATTATGAAGAATGCAGAGCGAATTTCTGCGGATTAAATACCATTTGTAAAGGTTCCATTGTTCATTGTCACAAGTCTCAGCTTCTTGAATAGAACAAATTCATTATCTTAACACTCGGAGGGAAACCATAGAAATGATATATCACGAACAGCGCATGCGTACCGGAAGAAAATGTTGGCTATCAAAAACCATCAACCAAAACTGTCAACAGAAGTTATTTCAGTTTTCAGATTAGTCTGACTGGCTGGCTGCTTGGCTGGCTGGCTGGCTGGCTGGCTGGCTGGCTTACTGGCTGGCTATATGTGTGTGTATTGCGTGTACAGAGTGTACCGATGGAGCTAGAGGGTGGAATTTTCAACATTTACTCTTTATTATGTCTAGCAATGAATCCCATTGGGATAGCTAAATTTAGGTTGAGCAAGCTCAACTTACAAAAACAAGGAAATCCCATTAGTCTAACAAGGAAGGGTATCCAACCAATGCATTCTCTCCAGAGTCACCTATGGGGCTGGAACAAGGAACGTAACAAAGAGCCTGACCCTCAAACTGAGAATAATCCATGAGAGATTCATGCTCAACAACTCGTGGACAGTTCAGTACATTTGTGGGAAACGGGAGTGAAACAAACATCAAAGAATCCATTAGGAAACTCAAATGGCAATGGGCTGGTCATGATGCAAGAATGGCGCACAATTGCTGGACGTCACGACTCACAACATTTATTCCAAGATATCACCCATTGAAAAGGGATCGGCAGATCATACGATAGCAAGACGACCTGGACAGGTTCAGGGAGTATTAGCTCTGCGATAGAGAGGTCTTGCAAATCTTGGAAAAGGTCTGTGTCCAACAACAGACGCAAGCAAAAACAACTGATTATGATGTTTGGAAAAACCTTTTCCTTTTGATTTCGAAAATCCCTCTCCTTAATGAAGGGAGTGGCAATTTAGAATTTAAGTTTATGCTAACTAATCATAGAGCGAGGGAAGTAACTTCTCCATTGATCCCCCTTACCTTCCATCATTTTTCATTGATCACCCCCAACATGGCATGCAGCTAAAAGATGGTGGTCACGTGGCGGTTTCACATTTTCTCTGCATTCAAATACGCGATTTTATCATCATGCAAAGACGTACATACACGTGCACACATTATCTCTCTCTCTCTCTCTCTCTCTCTGTCACACACGTCAATAGGTCGTGAACAGATATGAAACTTGGGCAAGCTGAACGAATACATACGGGTTTGTAATGCACGTTGAAATAAATAAGACTTGAGACGTTAATGGAATGACTTTTCTACGGTTTCTTCTGTAGGAAACGTCGAAGATATTAAATATTTACGACCAGTTGAATGAAAAGGAACATATCTCTTCCGAGTTTGCAGTTCCTGGCCTATCTCTCTTTTATTGGTACTTCCTGTATGACTGTGTATCCACAAGGTTTTATAAGTTACCTTCCCTATTCAGATGTCATGAAAAGGTTTTGTCCGGCTTGTGAACATGAAATATAATGAATACATTGGGAGACTTACCCATGCACATATACAAGAAAATACCTTATAGACATCCGCACATACAATTATCTGAACACGGTTATGTTTTTGTTATATTATGTATATTGCCACTAAATAGATTACACGACAGTGAGTATGTAAACCTCAGGTTCACAAATACTTATGTATATGTCTATGTGTACATGTACGTACGCACGTACGTGTGTGTGTTTTTGTCGATATATATATATATATATAGAGAGAGAGAGAGAGAGAGAGATGTGTGTGTGTGTGTGCGTCTGTGTGTGTAGTTACATTAGTGTTTATAAATTTTGTATACATATTTATACATTCTATGATGGTATGTGCGTATATACGTCTGCTTATATATGCCTAAGTTTATACCTATCTACATGTGGTTGCATATATATATATATATATATATATATATATATATATATATATATATATATTAGTATATATATAATTTGAGTATATATACATTCTCATATATGCATATCTACGCGTAAATGTATATAGGTATACAAGCAATCTGCACGCAGGTGGCTGTATGTGCGTGGACGTGTATGTGTGCATGTGTGTCTTCTATGCCAGATATAATCAAGTCCAAAGCTTTTGTTGACTATCGCAAAGAAGACAGGTGTTCGATTGAACACTTACAAGGTCTGCGAACAAATGTAATTGTGTGAATTGAAAACCCGTATACACCGGTGCGCCTGCGCATCTGATACCAGGAACTTCCGTTAAGGGGAAGGGTGGACGGGAAAGCTTGCAAAAGAAGGAAAGTCGCCATCTTTCTCCTTTCTTTATTTTAACAGATTATTCTCGAATCAAAGATTAAATAATGCTGTTGATAGACAGGTGGTTCGATGTTTACCCACCATCTCGACCATTCGGACATACAAAGAAAATGAGGAAGAAAAAAAAAGAAACTCTCATAATGTAAAAGATGGAAAAGACCATCAGGGATAAAAGGAAGAAATATACTTATTTTATGGAAAAGAACCACCTACATGAGAAACAGATGTCTTTTTTCTTTTATATTTTATTTGTTTATTTTCTTGACAAGTTTGTTCATTAGAAACCGTCAACCAAAACTGTCGACTTGGGTTCCTCTAGTTTTTAAGTTGGTCTTGCTGTACCAGTGTCTGGTTGGTTGTGTATGTATCAGGCATACAGTCCGTACCAATGCTGCTAGAAGACTGAAAATTGAAACATTTGCTCTTTACTACGCCAAGAAAAAAACAGTCTTTGTTTTTTCAATCACCTTAAAAATAGAATTTTAGTGAAGTTGATCAATTTGCTACGTAATTTATGCTAAATTGTTTCCTTTTTTTGTGTCCGGCAGGATTCAAACTTGTTTTTTTGAAAAATCTGACCATTCAGTTATCAGTAATTACACAAAGTGTGATGAGTAATTTATTCACCGACCACCCCTTTTTTGAAATGGTCCACCTTTTGAACTGTATCAGAGTGTAAAGGGAAATCTTAGAAATGTCTTTGAAGTCTGCTTATACTGCTTATGAAAGTGTGTTCTGAAAGAATTATTTACGGAAAGGTGTCAGTCTTACTTCTTTATATTCATGTAATATTTGATGAATGCACAATAGCAGGAGCTTGGTGATGAATCACTACACCTTATTGTAATGATGCAGTTGGTGTAAACATATGTCGGGAGTAGTTCCTGGTTTTTGAGAAAAAAACATTTTTTTACATCACCACGATTCGAAAACACTCATACTCTTCAATTCATTTGATCTCAAAACCGAGATTGTTGTTCTATGATTGAATTCAGAATTTACATGAAAGTAAGGATATAAAAAGCTATAGAATTAGCTATAATGACAGAATAATGATGCTATCTAATTCTGTGGAAAATATCGAGAAACATTAACATTATACGATTTACTTTTTTTCTCAAGGCCTAACGACAAGATACTTCGTTTTTCCATCACACGTTCATAAACGTGACGTTGTTGACTAAACGAAATAATGATTTCATTATAAATCATTGCATATATATTTCTCTTACATGTTGATTAATTTCTGTAGGATTGTACCAAGTTTATTCTCATAAAATAGCCTTATTGATTAGCTCGTAAATTCATCGTAATAAAAGTTACTGTTGTCAGCCGTTCGTGACGACTTGATATTTATTAAAGTGTGAGCTTAGTCCAATACAAGGCAGAAATAACACCGTGCAATTTTTCCTGGGTAGTAATTGTTATTTTCTAATAGCTTACGCATAAAAACTATAGAAAAATGGCTATTGTTCGCTTCAAACTTAATTTTGTGACCTAGACAGTAATATTCATACGTAGTTGTCTTTCTCATTCTAATACATAAAAAGGTGCAGATTTGCTCGTTGTCCAATTAGGAAAAAGTATATTTCAAAATATCGCTGTCTTAAATGCAACAAAATATTTTTAATGAAATAATTGACATTTCATACTACATTTTAGACATAATCAATTAGAAAATAACACTTATAGCCCAGGAACAAAAAAATGAAAAGTATGTTCCATGTATTAGTTAGGGAGCGAGGAAAAATAATATATGCTGGCTTAAACTTTGTCTTGTGGGGATTGGCAAAGTTATGAAAAATCAAGTTGTGATCGAACTCGTCCCAAAATGACTGCCTTGGTCAGTTCTTGCAAAAAGTGCGACATTTGAAGGTCTTGTTGCTCTTATCGTCACAAGCTGGTTTACATTTGCGTTTGTTATACGCAGATTAAAGAGTACTACTTTCATTGACTTTATAAACTTCTATGATCAAAACACAGCTTTTCATTAACGCACTTCAATGTGGGAAGAATTGCTTTTGGAAGCCATTACAGAAAAAACCTGTGTTGGAGAAGAAAACCCTAAAACCGTAACAAAAAATAGATAAATGATATAAAATAAAGGAAACAAATCATGCAAATCTGGATGTCACTATGTTTTCGACACAATGACTAATTTGAATCATGAGAAAACTCCAAAGCTGTTACAAAAAAAACAAACGAACAAAAAAAACCCTAAGTAGACGATCTTTAATGCTTGCTTGCCCTTAGTTATAAAATAACCGCTTTGCCAACGGGATATCCATGCTTTGCGAATATTGAATGTGACAGCAGTTTGTCATTTAGCAAATCCATTAGCTATTCGTTTGGAAGCCGGTAGGAAATGTGAAAAGGGAATAAAAAGAAGGAAAGTGTTGAAAGAAAAACAAGGGAAATGAATGAAATTCAGTGTCCAGATGATGAAAGGGACTATGGCGATGATGATGATGATGATGATGATGATGGTGGTGGTGGTGGTGGTGGTGGTGGTGGTAGTGGTGGGATGGTGACGATGGTAGTAGTGATGATGATGATGATATGGATGATGATTTTTATTGATGAACATATAAAGGAGGAAATAACAAGTACAAAAAAATACAAACTGAAACATTCAATGCGAAATATATGTGAGAGAAAGAAAAGAAAAAATATCAAAGAAATGAAGGACATTGAAATGAACGTTACCTTTCAGGAAAAATAAAATGAATTATTGATATGAATAAGAAGAGAAAGAAAGGACAAGTAAGATATATGAACAGACTAAGATGGAGTGATAGATAGATAGATGGATAGATAGGAAAATATGAACAGATTAAGATGGATAGAAAAATTCAACTAGACTGAAATAGTTGTGTATAATTATTTTGTTTCTGGCTCTTCTCATCATTTGAACATGGTGTTTCGACCGTTGATTCCTACAGCCTTCGTTGGATGGTTATTGTGAGTAACTGAAGATGTTTGAGGAATCCTAAAGCATTTAAAAATGGAATGTTCTCATTTTGCTGTTTGATCTCAGGTGGAAGTAATTCACTGTTTTTTGGTATCTAAAGTCCAATGTCCGAAATTAGTGCTACAACCTCCTCAGCTGACCGAGTGTGAAGTTGAATGGGAACCTGTGATCCCAGAGGCCTATCCTTGCGTTATAAGCCCCAGATCCAAACTATCCAAAAGCCTGGACCATAACAAACACGATTTTTTTTTTCTGCAGGCATGTGTATAAGGTAGTGAGTGCTTGTATGCATCCGTATAGATACGCATGTTCATATCTGATGAGTACGTTTTACGTTTAGTTTATACACTGGACTGGTCTTTAAAAAAAAACTTTTCGAACATGAAGGAACATACTATTATGTATACTTACTTAGATTTCATATACACGTAAAATTTCAAACACACACTAAAACTTATAAACGACAATGGATTTGAAAAAAAAGCTTACTGAGAGAGATACAGAGACAGACAGACAAACAGACAGACAGACAAACAATGATGATGATGATGATGATGATGGTGGTGGTAGTTGGAACAGAAAGAAATACGAAAGGCAGAATAAGCTCGCAAAGGGAAAGGAATAAAATACTTTTGTATGCAAGATGAGAAAAAAAAGGAATGAAATATCTATTTATTAAATTAATTTATTCATTGGATTAAGCTGCCTTTACAGGCATCTTCGTATACAATTCAGATTAAAAACACATTTTCAATACGGAAATAGACATCAATTCAAGACATAAAAATGTATGGAACTCAATTTAAAAGAATTACGAGCATATCAGTAAAGAGAAACACTCATCAGACACATTTTTTTACTTATTTTTCTTAAATTCTTCCGTATATTTCAGCTGATAACACCCGAAATTGCCCTATTAATATATTTGCTATCCCAGATGACCTAAATATTTCGCGCTAATTCTCATAATTATTCATATTTGAAGTATTTTGTTTACATGAGGTTGTAAACTACTAAAGTATTTCAAAATTATTAGGGAGAAAAGATCTGTCTGAACAAAATAATATATGAATAGATACATACAGAGGGAATCTCAGTTGGAAAATCAAAAAAAAGAGTGAAACAGGAACAAGTCAAGTTAGTCACGCAATAGAAGCTGCCACGTGACTAATGTCTATCGGCAGCTTACCGTGTTGGGGTGATCAATAAAAGATTCCAGGAAATAGGTAATCAATGAGTAAGTTACTTTTCTCGCCTTTTCTTGGGTCACTAAAAAGTTAGAATTTTCAAGAAACAGTGAAACGTGAACCATGCAAACGAAAGGGCCAATTTAGCGTAAACTTATATTGTGAACTAAAACATGCCTGAAAACCTATTTTGGTGGGAATTTTTAAATATAAAAAAACAACTCCTTTTTTAGTCATCATAAGAGAAAATGTTTACTTTTTCAGTCCTCTGGCTCCATCGGTGCAGCCTCTTTGCGCAAAGATAGATTCAAAAGGTCTAAACACAGAGGTGGTGATTAGGATTTGTACACCCAGCAACTGCAGAGACACAGGAGCCCTAGGGCTCCATATACCTGAGAAGTGCTAAAAACTCTTGAAAAAAATCTAAAAAAATCTAAAAATGATCTCCCAAATATTCGCTCGGGCGTGAGGCGCAGTTTGACATAGGGCCGCCACTGATAACCGTCAATAGACTGAGAAAGAATCATTTTGGGATAGCCAGCCAGCCAAACTCATTCGAAAACTGAAGAAATCCATGTGTATTATTCAGGTTAATTTCTAACACCGACTTGATACTGTTCGATGTAACCTGTGTTGTTTGTAGTAACGAAGTATCTCTTGTAATAATGATGCTCTCCGATGTCTTTCAGAGGTTTTTTTCAACCCCCCGCACGAAGACCACATAAAACATAAACTTTGTTCTTATGGTAACATATGTACATTTTCTCTTCAGTTGTTTACCATGAATCCGTTTAAGAGATTAAAAAACAACAAAGTGCCCCATCAGTGTTGATCAAACACCACCTCCCTTCCAGCTATGATTTCAATATATAGTTTATGTTATACATGGAGTTTGTTATTTTATACAGGATATTATCATAATGTATTACACATAGCTGTTACTACTACACATTCAGCCTTTTTGAAACGGGGTTTACTTACGTAGGTAAACCCTAAAAACGTATTTATGATGTATATATAATGAGATGGAATATCTGCTGCACAAGCACATTTATGTGTCTGCCCAGTTTGGGTTTCTTCGGGCAAATGATTTGATTTGTTTTAAATCCCTATTTTGGACTTTGTATACTAACAACTATGGTCATGTAAAAGTGAGCCCCAATCTGGGAGACAGAATAAAGTAAAAGTAAGAAAATACTTTCAAAGAGAGAACGTATCACAAAGAGCTGATGTTTCCACAATATACTGATAAAGAAAGTGCATGGAGTATCTACTGCTAATTAATAGTTCATAACCACCCAACAATAAAGTATCTCCGCATCTAAAACAGAAAAAATATTGCATGCACTGACCAACAACTGAACAAGGTAAAGAAAAAAGAAAAGGAAAAGATATGTAAGTAGAATGAGAAGATGGTTCTTCACCCTGAAAAAAAAAATAGGCACACACCCAAAAATGTCCTAAATAGAAATCTAAAAGAAATCAAATCATTGGCTTGGAGAAACCTGAACAGAGTAGAAAATAAACGTGTTTGTGTAGCGAATCCTTTACTTCATCATATTTCAAGCTCAACTCTAACCCAGTATAATGTTGAATATTGAAATTAATGATCGTTTTATGAAATAAACCTATCACACATCGGATATTTCATTATATTGTATTACATTGTGTCATTGTATCATCGATACACACACACACACACACACACACACACACACACACACACACATATATATATATATATATATATATATATATATATATATATATATATATATATATAGAATAATCTATATATCATTATAATAGAATAATCAACTGATACCAAATATCTCCTACCATGGACAGCCAGATGAGAAAAAAATACTCCCGAGGAAATCCCGATGATACAGCTGAAACGTTAAGTATATTACATCATATGTACCATCTAATATGAGAATAACTCGCCATCACAGTCAATGATTGAACAATCATAATGACAAAATTTTAGGTTATGTAATAAAATTCCATCAGATAATGAAAACGGTCATAATTAATTGTATTTATGACATCACTGATGTTTTTGGGGGAAGATAAATGTTACTATTAAAAGCTGGCAAAATAAAAGCCCCTGAAGAACAAAAAAACTTTTTTCCAAGTTTTAAAACGTTTTTAGAAAGGGTTTAGAGGAGAAATAGGTGCCAATTTTCAAGTCTGTACACAAAACAGTATGTCCAGGAGCACTGAAATACACAAGCACCGGAACACATTAACAAACACACGCATATATATATATATATATATATATATATATATATATATATATATATATATATATATATATATATATATACATATATATATATATATATATATATATATATATATATATATATATATATACATACATACATATATACATATATATATATATATATATATATATATATATATATATATATTTTAATGCAGTACCTCACATAAACTTGGTTACTACAGTTGTTCAAAAAGTCGAAATATAATGTACGATGACAATTCCTCCTCTCATGAGAAATTAAGGATATCAACTATGATTAGCTCACACTGCCACAAGTTGAGATGTGGAGGAAGTGGAACAAAGAAGATTCATGGGTCTCCACATTGAGTAACCGTAGCCATCAAAGATGGCAAAGGGTACTATCCTTTTTTGTATATGTGCGTATGTTGGTGCATTTCTATGTTTGGTGTTCCAGCGCTCTTGTACAAACTGTTTAGTCGATGGACTAAAAAATTAACATCAATACTCAATCAAGCCCCTTGAGAAATGTTTTTTGTCGTTGTTTGTTTGTTAAGAAGCTTTTTCGGCCATTCTAGAACCTTATTTTGACAGTGACAGGTTTATTTATAACCTCTAGATTCTGGAGAAGCCAGGAGGCTTCGTCTCTATTTCAGATG